>OX422210.1:242722618-243260118 GCA_949130495.1 Sambucus nigra
AACAGAAGTGTTCACATCATCTTTGTTGTTCGAGAAAGAAATCATCTTATTGCAGAGCGCTTTAATCTCTATATCCTTACCATTTTCGATCTCCATTATTCCTTGGGAGAAATGCAGAATGGTTTGTTCCAAAGTAGGCATTGTCGGCTCAAAAGTCCCAAATTCCTGATTTGGTTCAAAACATTCGTCATCTTCCAAAGTTTTAAGAGAAGAATCATCATTGGATTGAAACAACACATCTAAATCATTCTCCCAATAATGGTTTTCCTCACGATATAAGTTGTCATATTTTTCCTCTTTTGATTTTGCAATAACATATCAAATGAATTCTCCAGTTTCATAACTTCTTCAAAAAGACTAATTTGAGAACTACTATCGTAACTTTCAAGCTTATTCATATAACAATTTTAAATGTTATCGTCATAATAATTCCGGGAACTACTATCACAATGGCTTTCAACTTTATTATTCTAACAAGTTTGTGGAATTTTGTCACTCGATTAAATTTTGGAAGTCCCCACATCGTTAGTTTGATTTTGTAAATACTCGCCAAAAGTAATCTTGTGATTTTAATTATTCTCAACTTGCAAGTATTCACATAAATTTATAGACTTAGAGGACATTGAAAATTATTCATAGGACAAACATGTGAACCCAAATCATTGTAATCACTAAAAACATTAGTGTACGGCATGCTTACCCAGAATTTTTTTGCGATATATTCTCAACAATATAGTGTGTGAGCGCGAATTCAATGTCTGTTAGTGCTCAAATATCAAAGCCTGCAAAATCGGTTAAAATAAAAAATTTAAATAAAAATAAAAATAGTAGGAAATACTAAGTCAAAAAAAATCTAAAACAAGCAGGTCCATGCAACGACGCCATTTTGAGAGATGATATAAACTTTATTTATGTAAATACGTCGTTGGGTGATTATGCCTTATACTAACAAATACCAATACTTGGCACGCTAGCTATGGAGTGTAGCGTCAAGTAGGGATCGAATTCACAAGGAATTGTTGTTATAATTCTATTAAGTTTTTACTTCTCAAATAAAATATAAAAGGTTATGTGTGAGCAAATCATTAAACTAAGGAAGTCACGAAACTGGATTAAAAAGACAAATAAAACTATAGAATGGGAATCATATCCCTCTACAGACTAAATAGAACAAACGGTTACATATAATAGAAAGAAAACTGTTAACCAGATTAATCTCATTTGGGCAATTAATAAAACCTAGAGTTTTCACCCTCTAAATTATCATAAAATCTTAATTTGAGTTTAGTGTCAACGAATATTCTCGGAATTACACATGAAAGGTCATAAACATGGTGAATATGTGATATACACCATTAAATATCCTAGGCGCAATACGAAGAACAATTAATCCATTAAAGATATTCTACACCCATTATACCATAGCAAGGCAACTAATTAACCTATATGAAATCAATTATCTCAACCTAAATAAATTACGTACAAAACATGGTAAATAACACATATTTAATAAAAGAAAACAATAAAGCATGAAATCTAATTAATCAAAGAAAAAACAAAATCAAAAAAACTTGAAAATAATAAATGAAACTATATATAATTAAAGAAGACTGTGAAAAGTAGTCTTACACAACAAACCCTAGGAGAAAGAAAGGTGGAAAGAGCTCCCAACACCAACAAAACCCTAAAATATCTACTAAAATATCCTCATCCAATATATATATATATATATATATATATATATATCATAACTTAGATTAAAGGAAAATAGAAAAGGAAGCAATAAGAAAAAGATGCCAAAATCTGCTAGGGTTAATCAATTCGATCAATCAATAAATGAATCCAGAAAATGAACACAACCTTCCTTCTACGATAAAAATTAGAACCATTGATCGATCGATCAATTTTCATTTGGTCGATCGTCGCTCTGTTTTAAGCCCAAGCATTTGCCTCAAAAATTAAGAAAATGCTCCTTAGGAAAATTATCATAACTCGATCGTTAGAAACCAAATTGACGTATTATTGGTGATTACATGAAGATAACTCGGAGAGACACAATTTCGTGGAAGTTCGGGCATGAATCTTGAATGCTCAAATGACTAAAATTCTCCCCATGATGCATAATGTGCAGAAACTTTCCTAAATAGCACTAATTGCACCGTTAAGGGTTTCAAAACCTATAAACGCCCATATAAACCTTAGAAAGCATATATATATATATATATATATATATATATATATATAATAATGGTTATAAAATATATGAGCTTCAATATGGGAATTAATAGACACAATTGTGCTAAAATGTATAAGTCAAACGAGCGATGATATGCAATATTCGTGATGTATCACTCACCTATCCACAAAGGGAGATTGTGAATCAAAGTTCTGACGTTTATGGAAATGATTGTGAACGTGTCAATAATCATGGTATTGGTCAAATCCTTATATAGTATTGCTCGTCATAGTCATATTGAATGGATGACAATGATCAAAGAACTATGGCGGGATGAGGCATTTAGGAAGGGAATATGGCAGGAGGAGGCATCTGGGTGGGTAATATTGAAGGATGAGGCATCTGGGAGGGAAAATATTGTGACTGAGGATAAGGAAAATCTTGATAAGAAGGGAAGGGTTAACCTCTAAGAGGTATTGGGGTACGATGTCTTTTATAGATAAAAAGTTGGACGATGTCTTTTATAAAATGTCTTTTATAGATAACCTCAAAGGGTATTACTGGAAGACCATAAGGGAAGATTGTACAATAATTGCAAGAAAGTTTGAGAAGTGCTAGAGGTTCTCTCATATTTTAAAAACTCAACATGCAGCTTTAACCCCCATCACTTCACCTTGGCCATTTTCTATTTGGGTAATAGAATTGGTCGGGCCATTGTCGACCACCCGAGGAAAATTTAAGTACTTGGTCGTAGTTATTGGTTCTTTTACAAAATGGGTTGAAGCAGACCCATTAGTAGATATGCCTTAGGAGAAGGTGTATCAACTCATCTGGAAAAATATTATTTGTATAGGTTTATCATATTCCTTCATTAGTGACCATGGTACACAATTCAACAATGAGGAGTTTACAGCATATTGTGCCCAATCCAAGATTCAAAAGTTGCACTCTGCTCTAGGTCATCCTCAAAGAAATGGGAAAACTGAGGTAACGAATAGAAATTTACTCAATGGGTTAAAGAAAAAGACTTAATGATGCTAAAGGGAATTGTATAAATGAATTGCACTTGGTTTTTTGGGCATACCGAACAACTCCAAGAGATGCTACTAGAGAAACACCATATATGCTGGCATTTGGGATGGAAGCAGTCATACCAGCTGAAATAGGCTGGCCAACTCATAGAGTGTTGAACTTTGATTCTCCTATAAGTGATTTGATGGAAAGGCTTGACATGTACATGTTAGAAGAGGTGCATGAAGATGATGCTTTCAGTGACGCTACCTATCAACAACATACAACACGCTTTTATACCAAAAGGGTGATGCCGGCCAACTTAAAAGAGGTGGATTATGTACTTAAAAAGGTGACTCAGAAGACCAACAATATTGAGGCCAATTGGCATGGGCCTTATCATTTCTCAGCAGTTGTTCGACCAGGAACTTATCGAATTGAAACTTTGTAGGCGGAGAATTCAAAAATCCCTAGAATGTCGAGCATCGTAGGAAGTACTACAAGTAATGTAGCAAGCAATATCTTTCGTAATCAATTTGCTTCAGTATCAATAATAAATTGTTTTTTTTTATCTTTTTTATTTTGGGGGGTAATATTTGTGATATGTATCCCCATCCCCCAATACTTGGTCGATGGGAATTCAGTAATTAGTCAGATTTTGTCAGAAAAAGTGATAATAGGCAAAGCAATTACTTGATCGGCAAAGCAATCCCCAAGTCAAAACAGGATTTTAGTCCTCAGTACTTAGTTAAGAAAAATCAAGGATAAAACTCTGTATAAAAAACAACAAGTTTTATCTGAATTAAGCAAGATGGAGGAAGAATGTTGTGAAGATTCCTAAATAGTAATGTAGACACATATTCCACATACGCTTGGTCAGCACTTGTAACTAGGTCTAAACCTAAAACTTTCTGTGCATTAGTATAACCTATGGCAATACCATAGGTAAGTAGTGTTGAACTTAGATTTAAATCTAGGTGCACTAGTAGAACCTATTGACACATCAATGGTAACTAATAGTAAACTTAGAAATCTACGTATATTAGTAGAACCTATGATAATCTCATTGGAAATTGATACTAAATTTAGTTAAATGACTAAGTGTATCAGTAGAACTACTATCACAATGGCTTTCAACTTTATTATTCTAACAAGTTTGTGGAATTTTGTCACTCAATTAAATTTTGGAAGTCCCCACATCGTTAGTTTGATTTTGTAAATACTCGCCAAAAGTAATCTTGTGATTTTCATTATTATCAACTAGCAAGTATTCACATAAATTTATAGACTTAGAGGACTTTGAAAAATATTCATAGGACAAACTTGTGAACCCAAATCATTATAATCACTAAAAACATTAGTGTAAGGCATGCTTACCCAGAATGTTTTTGTGATATATTCTCAACAATACAGTGTGCGAGCGCAAATTCAATGTCTGTTAGTGCTCAAATATAAAAGCCTGCAAAATCGGTAAAAATTAAAAATAAAAGTAAAAATAGTAGGAAATACTAAGTCAAAAAAATCTAAAACAAGCAGGTCCCTGCAACGACGCCATTTTGAGAGATGATATAAACTTTATGTATGTAAAATACGTCGTTGGGTGATTATGCCTTATACAAACAAATACCAATACTTGGCACGCTAGCTATGGAGTGTAGCGTCAAGTAAGGATCGAATTCACAAGAAATTGTTGTTATAATTCTATTAAGTTTTTACTTCTCAAATAAAATATAAAAGGTTTTGAGTGAGCAAATCATTAAACTAGGGAAGTCATGAAACTAGATTAAAAAGACAAATAAAACTATAAGTTGGGAATCATATCCCTCTACAGACTAAATAGAACAAACGGTTACATATAATAGAAAGAAAAGTGTTAACCAGATTAATCTCTTTTGGGCAATTCATAAAACCTAGAGTTGTCACCCTCTAAATTATCATAAAATATTAATTTGAGTTCAATGTCAACGAATATTCTCGGAATTACACATGAAAGGTCATAAACATGGTGAATACGTGATATACACCATTAAATATCCTAGGCGCAATACCAAGAACAATTAATCCATTAAAGATATTCTACACCCATCATACCGTAGCAAGGCAACTAATTAACCTATATGAAATCAATTATCTCGACCTAAATTTAATTACGTACAAAACATGGTAAATAACACATATTTAATAGAAGAAAATAATAAAGCATGAAATCTAATTAATCAAAGAAAAAACAAAATCAAAAAAACTTGAAAACAATAAATGAAACTATATATAATTAAAGAAGACTGTGAAAAGTAGTCTTACACAACAAACCCTAGGGGAAAGAAAGGTGGAAAGAGCTCCCAACACCAACAAAACCCTAAAATATCTACTAAAATATCCTCATCCAATATATATATATATATATCATAACTTAGATTAAAGGAAAATAGAAAAGGAAGCAATAAGAAAAAGATGCCAAAATCTGATAGTGTTAATCAATTCGATCGATCAATTAATGAATCCAGAAAATGAACACAGCCTTCCTTCTACGACAAAATTAGAACCATTGATCGATCGATCAATTTTCATTTGGTCGGTCGTCGCTCTGTTTTAAGCCCAAGCATTTGCCTCAAAAATTAAGAAAATGCTCCTTAGGAAAATTATCATAACTCGATCGTTAGAAACCAAATTGACGTATTATTGGTGATTACATGAAGATAACTCGGAGAGACACAATTTCGTGGAAGTTCGGGCATGAATCTTGAATGCTCAAATGACTAAAATTCTCCCCAAGATGCATAATGCGCAGAAACTTTCCTAAATAGCACTAATTGCACCGTTAAGGATTTCAAAACCTATAAATGCCCATATAAACCTTAGAAAGCATATATATATATATATATATATATATATATATATATATATATATATATATATATATATATATATAAAATAATGGTTATAAAATATATGAGCTTCAATATGGGAATTAATAGACACAATTGTGCAAAAATGTATTAGTCAAACGAGCGATGATATGCAATATTCGTGATGTATTACTCACCTATCTACAAAGGGAGATTGTGAATCAGAGTTCTGACATTTATGGAAATGATTGTGAACGTGTCAATAATCATGGTATTGGTCAAATCCTTATATAGTACTTCTCTTCATAGTCATATTGAATGGATGACAATGATCTAAGAACTATGGCGGGATGAGGCATTTAGGAAGGGAATATGGCAGGAGGAGGCATCTGGGTGGGTAATATTGAAGGATGAGGCATCTGGGAGGGAAAATATTATGATTGAGGATAGGGAAAATCTTGATAAGGAGGGAAGGGTTAACCTCTAAGAGGTATTGGGGGACGATGTCTTTTATAGATAAAAAGTTGGACGATGTCTTTTATAGATAAAATGCCTTTTATAGATAACCTCTAAGGGTATTACTGGCAGACCATAAGGGAAGATTTTACAACATTTGCAAGAAAGTATGAGAAGTGCTAGAGGTTCTCTCATATTTTCAAAACTCAACATGCAGTTTTAACCCCCATCACTTCACCTTGGCCATTTTCTATTTGGGTAATAGAATTGGTCGAGCCATTGTCGACCACCTAAGGAAAATTTAAGTACTTGGTCGTAGTTATTGAGTGTTTTACAAAATGGGTTGAAGCAGACCCATTAGTAGATATGCCTTATGAGAAGGTGTATCAATTCATCAGGAAAAATATCATTTGTATAGGTTTATCATATGCCTTCATTAGTGACCATGGTACACAATTCAACAATGAGGAGTTTACAGCATATTGTGCCCAATCCAAGATTCAAAAGTTGCACTCTCCTCTAGGTCATCCTCAAAGAAATGGGAAAACTGAGGTAACGAATAGAAATTTACTCAATGGGTTAAAGAAAAAAACTTAATGATGCTAAAGGGAATTGTATAAATGAATTGCACTTGGTTTTTTAGGCATACCGAACAACTCCAAGAGATGCTACTAGAGAAACACCATATATGTTGGCATTTGGGATGGAAGCAGTCATACCAGCTGAAATAGGCTTGCCAACTCATAGAGTGTTGAACTTTGATTCACCTATAAGTGATTTGATGGAAAGGCTAGACATGTACATGTTGGAAGAGGTGCATGAAGATGTTGCTTTGAGTGACGCTACCTATCAACAACATACAGCACGCTTTTATACCAAAAGGGTGATGCCGGCCAACTTAAAAGAGGTGGATTATGTACTTAAAAAGGTGATTCAGAAGGCCAACAATCTTAAAGCCAATTGGCATGGGCCTTATCGTTTCTCATCAGTTGTTCGACCAGGAACTTATCGAATTGAAACTTTGTAAGGGGAGAATTCAAAAATCCCTAGAATGCTGAGCATCGTAGGAAGTACTACAAGTAATGTAGCAAGCAATATCTTTTGTAATCAATTTGCTTCAGTATCAAAAATAAATTGCTTTTTTAATCTTTTTTATTTTGGGGGGTAATATTGGTGATATGTATCTCCATCCCCCAATACTTGGTCGATGGGAATTCAGTAATTAGTCAGATTTTGTCAGAAAAAGTGATAATAGGCAAAGCAATTACTTGATCGGCAAAGCAATCCCCGAGTCAAAACAGGATTTTAGTCCTCAGTACTTAGTTAAGAAAAATCAAGGATAAAACTCTGTATAAAAAACAACAAGTTTTATCTGAATTAAGAAAGATGGAGGAAGAATGTTGTGAAGATTCCTAAATAGGAATGTAGACACATATTCCACATACGCTTGGTCAGCACTTGTAACTAGGTCTAAACCTAAAACTTTCTATGCATTAGTATAACCTATGGAAATACCATAGGTAAGTAGTGTTGAACTCAGATTTAAATCTAGGTGCACTAGTAGAACCTATTGCCACATCAATGGTAACTAATAGTAAACTTAGAAATCTACGTATATTAGTAGAACCTATGATAATCTCATTGGTAATTGATACTAAATTTAGTTAAATGACTAAGTGTATCAGTAGAACTACTATCAAAATGGCTTTCAACTTTATTATTCTAACAAGTTTTGGAATTTTGTCACTCAATTAAATTTTGGAAGTCCCCACATCGTTAGTTTGATTTTGTAAATACTCGCCAAAAGTAATCTTGTGATTTTCGTTATTCTCAACTTTCAAGTATTCACATAAATTTATAGACTTAGAGGACTTTGAAAACTATTCATAGGACAAACTTGTGAACCCAAATCATTATAATCACTAAAAACATTACTCTAAGGCATGCTTACCCAGAATGTTTTTGTGATATATTCTCAACAATACAGTGTGCGAGCGCGAATTCAGTGTCTGTTAGTGCTCAAATATCAAAGCCTGCAAAATCGGTAAAAATTAAAATTTTAAATAAAAATAAAAATAGTAGGAAATACTAAGTCAAAAAAATCTAAAACAAGCAGGTCCCTGCAACGACGCCATTTTGAGAGATGATATAAACTTTATGTATGTAAAATACGTCTTTGGGTGATTATGCCTTATACAAACAAATACCAATACTTGGCACGCTAGCTATGGAGTGTAGCGTCAAATAGGGATCGAATTCACAAGGAATTGTTGTTATAATTATATTAAGTTTTTACTTCTCAAATAAAATATAAAAGGGTATGAGTGAGCAAATCATTAAACTAGGGAAGTCATGAAACTAGATTAAAAAGACAAATAAAACTATAGGTTGGGAATCATATCCCTCTACAGACTAAAAAGAACAAACGGTTACATATAATAGAAAGAAAAGTGTTAACCAGATTAATCTCATTTGGGCAATTCATAAAACCTAGAGTTGTCACCCTCTAAATTATCATAAAATCTTAATTTGAGTTCAGTGTCAACGAATATTCTCGGAATTACACATGAAAGGTCATAAACATGGTGAATACGTGATATACACCATTAAATATCCTAGGCGCAATACCAAGAACAATTAATCCATTAAAGATATTCTACACCCATCATACCGTAGCAAGGCAACTAATTAACCTATATGAAATCAATTATCTTAACCTAAATTAAATTACGTACAAAACATGGTAAATAACACATATTTAATAAAAGAAAATAATAGAGCATGAAATCTAATTAATCAAAGAAAAAACAAAATCAAAAAAACTTGAAAACAATAAATGAAACTATATATAATTAAAGAAGACTGTGAAAAGTAGTCTTACACAACAAACCCTAGGGGAAAGAAAGGTGGAAAGAGCTCCCAACACCATCAAAACCCTAAAATATATACTAAAATATCCTCATTCAATATATATATATATATATATATATATATATATATATATCATAACTTAGATTAAAGGAAAATAGAAAAGGAAGCAATAAGAAAAAGATGCCAAAATCTACTAGTGTTAATCAATTCGATCGATCAATAAATGAATCCAGAAAATGATCACAGCCTTCCTTCTACGATAAAAATTAGAACCATTGATCGATCGATCAATTTTCATTTGGTCGATCGTCGCTCTGTTTTAAGCCCAAGCATTTGCCTCAAAAATTAAGAAAATGCTCCTTAGGAAAATTATCATAACTCGATCGTTAGAAACCAAATTGACGTATTATTGGTGATTACATGAAGATAACTCGGAGAGACAAAATTTCGTGGAAGTTCGGGCATGAATCTTGAATGCTCAAATGACTAAAATTCTCCCCAAGATGCATAATGCGCAGAAACTTTCCTAAATAACACTAATTGCACCGTTAAGGGTTTCAAAACCTATAAACGCCCATATAAACCTTAGAAAGCATATATATATATATATATATATATATATATGGTTATAAAATATATGAGCTTCAATATGGGAATTAATAGACACAGTTGTGCTAAAATGTATAAGTCAAACGAGCGATGATATGCAATATTCGTGCTGTATCACTCACCTATCTACAAAGGGAGATTGTGAATCAGAGTTTTGACATTTATGGAAATGATTGTGAACGTGTCAATAATCATGGTACTGTTCAAATCCTTATATAGTACTGCTCGTCATAGTCATATTGAATGGATGACAATGATCTAAGAACTATGGCGGGATGAGGCATTTAGGAAGGGAATATGGCAGGAGGAGGCATCTGGGTGGGTAATATTGAAGGATGAGGCATCTGGGAGGGAAAATATTGTGACTCAGGATAGGGAAAATCTTGATAAGGAGGGAAGGGTTAACCTCTAAGAGGTATTGGGGGATGATGTCTTTTATAGATAAAATGTCTTTTACAGATAACCTCTAAGGGTATTACTGGCAGACCATATGGGAAGATTGTACAACCTTTGCAAGAAAGTATGAGAAGTGCTAGAGGTTCTCTCATATTTTAAAAACTCAACATGCAGCTTTAACCCCCATCACTTCACCTTGGCCATTTTCTATTTGGGTAATAGAATTGGTCGGGCCATTGTCGACCACCCGAGGAAAATTTAAGTACTTGGTCGTAGTTGTTGACTGTTTTACAAAATGGGTTGAAGCAGACCCATTAGAAGATATGCCTTATGAGAAGGTGTATCAATTCATCTGGAAAAATATCATTTGTATAGGTTTATCATATGTCTTCATTAGTGACCATGGTACACAGTTCAACAATGAGGAGTTTACAGCATATTGTGCCCAATCGAAGATTCAAAAGTTGCACTCTGCTCTAGGTCATCCTCAAAGCATTGTGAAAACTGAGGTAACGAATAGAAATTTACTCAATGGGTTAAAGAAAAAGACTTAATGATGCTAAAAGGAATTTTATAAATGAATTGCATTTGGTTTTGTGGGCATACCGAACAACTCCAAGAGATGCTACTAGAGAAACAACATATATGCTGGCATTTGGGATGGAAGCAGTCATACCAGCTAAAATGGGCTTGCCAACTCATAGAGTGTTGAACTTTGATTAGCCTATAAGTGATTTGATAGAAAGGCTAGACATGTACATGTTGGAAGAGGTGCATGAAGATGCTGCTTTGAGTGACGCTACCTATCAACAACATACAGCACACTTTTATACCAAAAGGGTGATGTCGGCCAACTTAAAAGAGGTGGATTATGTACTTAAGAAGGTGATTCAGAAGACCAATAATCTTGAAGCCAATTGGCATGGGCCTTATCGTTTCTCATCAGTTGTTCGACCAGGAACTTATCGAATTGAAACTTTGTAGGGGGAGAATTCAAAAATCCCTAGAATGCCGAGCATCGTAGGAAGTACTACAAGTAATGTAGCAAGCAATATCTTTTGTAATCAATTTGCTTCAGTATCAATAAAAAATTGTTTTTTTTATCTTTTTTATTTTGGGGGGTAATATTGGTGATATGTATACCCATCCCCCAATACTTGGTCGATGGGAATTCAGTAATTAGTCAGATTTTGTCAGAAAAAGTGATAATAGGCAAAGCAATTACTTGATCGGCAAAGCAATCCCCGAGTCAAAACAGGATTTTAGTCCTTAGTACTTAGTTTAGAAAAATCAAGGATAAAACTCTGTATAAAAAACAACAAGTTTTATCTGAATTAAGAAAGATGGAGGAAGAATGTTGTGAAGATTCCTAAATAGGAATGTAGACACATATTCCACATACGCTTGGTCAGCACTTGTAACTAATGCTAAACCTAAAACTTTCTGTGCATTAGTAGAACCTATGGAAATACCATAGGTAAGTAGTGTTGAACTTAGATTTAAATCTAGGTGCACTAGTAGAACCTATTTCCACATCAATGGTAACTGATAGTAAACTTAGAAATCTACGTATATTAGTAGAACCTATGATAATCTCATTAGTAATTGATACTAAATTTAGTTAAATGCCTAAGTGTATCAGTAGAACTAATGAAACAACAAAATCACTCAAGCATCCAGAAATTAACAAGATAATTCAATCAAATTCCTTTAATTTGTATATATATGATGATTACATGCAAATATTGTGTATAAATGAAATACATGAACAAATTATTCTTAAGACTATTCTACAGGACACTTTTCTTTAGCCTTAGAGGAGCTCGGTGCTAGTTCCATGCCTACTGGAGGATCATCCAATGTGTATGGGGAGTTAATGAAGTTGAAATCTTGAAGCCTTCTCCTATTGCTGCTTCTCGGAGCATTTAACAAATGGGGTGGCCGAACGATTTCTAGATCATCATGCAGACCATAATCCCCTAAGTATTTGGAAATCAGGCATTGAGTAATGGTTTTTACAGGGATGCAGCTGACATCCAGTTTAAAGGGAGGTTCTTGACACTCCAAAAGTGTCGAATCATCTCAATACCATAGTTTACTATCTTGGTCAAGCTTCATAACTGTTAAGCAATTGGTCCAACCCCATTTATAGCCTTCGCACTGAGCCTGACTAAAGAAGTCATCAAAATGACCAAGAGCTTCATTATATCCTTTCATCCAGATCTCCCTGGGTTATTTGTGAAATTGGAAAGATAATCTCTCAACTTGATGTTGCAGCTTCTTCAACACTCCCTTTTTAGCCTGTAGTTGAGAGAACTTTTGATTTTTTAGACATCTCATCAATGGATAAATTCTTGCCTTTATTTATGCAGCCTAATTTGCAAGAATCTGTTGATTCCTGCCTTCATTAGTCATAGCTCGTCTAGATCTTGCTCTTGATTGGGAGGAGGAAGAAGGTCTAGATTTTTTCAAAGCCTCATGTTCTTACCTCAGATTAGCATTTTTAGTCTCCAAAAATGAAACTCCATCATCAGCAGCAGCAGTAGTTGAAGAAACCTTCAAAGAGTTCAGTTCATCTCTCAAACTGTAATTTTCTTCCTCCAATAGATTGGCAGTGGCCCTAGTTTTATCCACTTCACACTCGAGAAAAAATTATTTTTTTCCTAAACAAAGAGGCATATTTCTCTATTTTTTCTCAAAATCCCAAGCTTCACTTAGAGATTTGTACTTCTTTTTATAATCATCATGCAGGAGAGCCTTGGCTTCTTTCTTATCCTATTGAAGCTTTTCAATCATTTCAATGTAAGCTACATTGTTAGACACTACCCGATCAAGAAGACACTTCAAGTATAAGTAAGCTTCCTTGGCCTGATCTGAAATATCAGCCCCGAATAAGTTTGATAGATCTTCCTCAGACAAAGTCATATAACTAGCCTTGAATAGATCATTTCATATCTTAAGTAGCTCGGAGTCAGTGGAGGAAAGTTGATCCATTTTGTCCATGAACTATAAGAGTCAAAAAATATCCAATAAACAACAGAATAAAGAAAATAAAGCAACAATCAAAAGATGGCAAACATAGAGGAAGGAAATACTCATTTTCATTGATATGAAGTAAAGTTACAAATACATCAAAATAAAGGAGAAATAAAGACAAAAAAAAAGGTTGATTGCCAAGCAAGTTTACACCTCATTCCTATCAATAGTAGTTTCAACTTGATTGGAGACAGGAATGGGTGGAGTGATTTGCTCAAAAATAGTGGTGAGAGAAGACTCACTAATTGTATGTAGTTGGTCGGCTCTAAGCTCCAGAACAAGGGTGGAATCCCCTGACCCCACATCATCTTCAACTTCCTCGTCTAAGCTTGGTGGGGAACCAGCGTTATGTCTGAGGAAGATATATGACTCAAGAGGAGTGATAACCTCAGTAAGTGTTGTTGACCAACCATCCTTGTAATATTTTTTCCTCTCATACGCAATCGGGATAGAAGCAGCTGATATGGCCTTCTCCCATCCCTTATTGAAAAAGGCTTCTCTAGCCTTCACCCTTTTGTCCTTCTTAGCAACAAAGTTCTTCTTCAACTCAGAGACTTATCCCCAAGCTACAACAACCTTATTTTTAGCCTTTTTGTGAGCTACCTCAGTAGATTTTATTTTGTTCTCCCAAGACTATTTCTCATTTGTCAATGCTTGTTGGGATTCAAGCAAGTACTTCTTCAGACTTTCAAAATCCTCTTTTATGTCATTTAAAGAATAATGAAGTGCATCGTCCTTCTCCAAAATTTAGTTGAAATCAACCAGGAACTGCAAAAAGATAGACCAAATTAGCACAAGAAATTAATAAAAAAAAGCATAAGTATGAAAAGGTAATACCAAGGCAAGGCTTTGAGCAGCCCTTTCTGAAATTTTCAAATAGGGCATGATAGAGGCAGCACCCCTATGATCTGGTAAATTACTAGACCTTATCAATTGTCTGTCTAGGCCAGGACCTATGGCTATAGGAGAGCCAATAACAGTAACATGCAAATCAACCAAGTTTTGTTTGTCAGCAGTGTCTGCAGTTCCATCAGCAAGTTTGGAAGGAAGACCTTATTTTATGTGTTGAAGAAAGGACTCCTAACTCTTCTTATCTAGGGGTTTCTTCCTACCATCTTCTTTATTATGTCCCCACTAGTAGCAGATTTGGAGGAGCCAGGAGAAGAAACGTCTCCCATTATATTAGGGAATTTCCTCTTTCCCATGGAAGCATCAAGAGGAAGGTCAGAGTCCAAGGAGGAACAAGGGTCTGAAGCAAGATCACCATTGCTTGATGAAGTGGAGACTGCGTCCTAGTCCAAGTCAAGCATAATGAAAGGAATAACAGTAGAAGGTCGGGAAACAAAGGAGGTAACAGAACTCGCATATTTCAACAAGTATGATAGCGACCTAGTATGTTCTTCACTAATTTTTTTATGAAGACCCAAGAGAAACTGGAGCTCATCAAGATTGATGTCACCCTCCTCAGGGAACTTCCTCTTCTGATCAACTACAAGAAAATAAACAACTACTGATTAATTAACATTTCAGCAGAAAAATTATTAATAAAGTCACAAAAGAATTTAAAACAACCTATACCATGACCTTCATGAGGGAAATTTGGTCCATCCTACACTTCACCCCCTATTAGGGGTACATATTGCCATTTTTTGGCAATCACTCCATGGTCGAAGTAATACCTATTGGAATTAGGTAGGTTAACAACTAAATCTCTATTTACAACCCTAGTTTTTAAATAGTAAGTACTGTCACTAGTGACCCACTTATAACAAAACATGATTTCAAGAATGCCGATGTGGGTCCTATGGAGTTGACTGAGCATATGAACACCATTGATAACCCTCCAAGTATTGGGGGATACTCTAGCAAGTACAATGTCAAAGTTTTGACAAAATTCTAGACAAAAATGATTTGGGGGAAAAGTAAAGCCGCATTCAGCAACGAATAAGGAAAGGATCCAATGACCTTCAGATAAAGAAAAACGTCTACAGGGGGATTGGAAAACTCCAAGTCTACCCAGTATGGTATATTCCATTCCTTTCTAAACCCATCTAGAGAGACAACTGCGTAAATAATTATTAAATATGAAGAAAAGAAGAAAGAGAAAGAATTCTCACAAAGACTTAAGGATTCAGCAAGAACTAGAAAACAAGAAGAACGATCGCACGAAAGCTCAAGAAATTGCAATAGAAACTTAGAGGGTTTGAGGTAAGAGATGATTGGGGTTTTATTACCTTTTATAGATTGATAAAAAACCGACGAATGTAATGATTAAAGTGAAACGACGATTGAAATTTTAGGGGCTGAACAGAAAAAGACATTTTGCCCCAAAATGATTCATTATAATTCTGGATATTTACCAAACTGCCATCAACAGTACACACTCTCAACAACGCTAATAATTTACAAGTTTGGAAAGTCGATAACCGACCAAGCATAAAAAATATAGCTCGAGCTACTACCAGAACTAAATGATCAATGCTTTCAAGCATTAATCAAGCATGGAACATTAGGGGCTTTTATTGATACCAAAAATTACCCACTTGCGAGGACCAATCAGAAATAGACATGTGTCATAAACTATGGAAATAATCCTAGGCAAAAAGGTATAACCCCCAACCAAGGCTTGGAATGTCGATCATCATGCTAGAATGCCGACCAACACCAGAAAGCCTGATGAACGCCAGGGAGGCCTACCAACAGTATCAATAAAACGCCAACAGCCAAAAACATTATGGACATTCTGTACTGATGTAAATTCATAATTTATAAAGACATTCCACCCTTTAACATTTCATCTCTTTGTCTCCTTACTGGACTATTTATACATTGAAATCCCTTTGTCAAGGGAAAATGATTGAAAGGCAAACACAAGGCAATAATAAGCACAATGGATGTAGGATTTTTTCCATATGCAGATCCACTTTATATACCTTTTTGTCTCTTTTTTACACTTACAAATATTATTTATGATTAAATAATTAAACCTAGTCAAGTTTATTACATCAACAATGACAGTGTTCAAAGAGAGATTAAAATCTAAGAGGTTTTGAATATAAATGAACCAGAAAACCTCAAAACTCATAAGGTTACATTCTTGAGTAAAATGGATGGCGTTTGGTTTAGGGTTTGAAAATTTCTCTCAACTTTTCGTTTCTCTTTCTTCTCTTTTTTTTTTATCTCAAATCTTAAGTCTACCAAAGATTATAAGTGAGGGGATGATGAGTTCTATTTATACTACGCGAGGAAGGATCTGGAACCTATGGGAAAATCAACGATCTAGATTAAATCAACCGTTCAAAGACTAAATCTAACGGCTTACAAAGCACTGCTCATATAATCATTCTTATTGGTCAATATTTGTGTTATAATGATTGCTAAGAACTACATGCAGACCATAGATTATTTTGAATAAACGTTCCAGATTAAGTCTTAGGTTTGTGAGGGCTAAGAAACACAAATCCACTCGTTAAATGCTCAATACGTGTTTGGTCTGGATGAAATCTCAGGAGTGTGTTTTTAATGTTTGATTAATTCCAGTTTCACTCACAATATTATATAACGCTTTCGGATTCTACCCAACGATAGTTATAGGAAGGCTTGATATTGACTAATTAACCCCAAAACTTTTTTAAATCCTAATTTCCTTTTTAGAAAAAGGTTTTAATGTTTTGAAAATTCCTAAAATTATTTTAAAAAATAAAGAAAATTATTTTAAGTCCAAATGCAACACACACCTCAAATATGCACAATGAAAATAAAAAATGTAAATCGAAAGTGCTTATGTGTTGGTTTCTACCTGATGTACCATATTCATTTTGATGAGGATATATCTTGAAGTCTTTGAAGAGGCAATGGGGCTTAAGGTGAAGATAAGGATGACTCAATTTTGTCTGAATTTCCAAACTAGATAAGCTCCTATATAATAGACTCAAGTCAATCACATATATAGTGTGCTTCAATCTCCCTCTTTGGAAATATGAGACAAAATCTCCTTTAAGTCATCCAGTAATCGTAAGGATAACTAATAAAATAAGAAAACTTATTCCTATACAAATTTCTAACTACCCCATATCCTAAAAAAAGAAAAACTACATCACTCAACTAATTACAGACCAATATCCTAAAAATATTCGGAGGAGCATGGAACTGGAATCCTGAAAAAATATAATAGCTAAGATCAAGGATTTTAGTCAAATGTAAATCAAATCGTCCAAGATGGACTCAAATATTTCTCCCACATTTTGTCTCAAATGGGAAAAGGGAGAAAAGATAACAAATAAGCATATGTGATGGAAGAAAAAAATCTATCAACCTAGTGTAATACCCCGTATTTTTACGCAAATTTTTTTTACTATGAAATTATGGAAATTGGGATTAATTAATTTAAAGGGAGAAATTTAATTTATAATTAATCCTATTTAATGGTAATAATTACTAGCGTGACGAGAGTTTGTAGTTATCAAAAATAATTATGTTAAAATCATGTTGAGTAATAACTATGTGAAACATTACGTAGTGAGTAAAGTAATAGATGGTTTCGGAAATAATAATATGGCCGAGCACGAGATACACGACAGTTAAAATATAATTATTTGGGACGCGCATATGAGTCGCGTCAATTTTCTATTTTGGGGATTATTTTATATAACTCGAATGATTATTTTGAGTGCGCCAGTGTGTTTGGAAGGATCGAAATAGTCAGAAAACACTACTCAGGTGTTTTCTTTGGAGTCCGAGGCATTTTAGCCCAAAATGACACCCCAGAGGGGTATTTTAGTCGTTTGGAATCTTTGAGTAATTAAATGGACGAAAATATGATTAAAATAGGAACATTGAGGGTTAGTGGTCTGTCAGTTTCAACTTACATGAGAAAGAGAGAGAAAGAGAGGGAGAACCAAAGAGGAAGGAGAACCATCGGAGAGAAAGGGGCAAACTCAAGAGATTTCACACAAAAGTTGCACCAAATAGTAGATCGCGACGAGATGATCAACCACATAACAATTCCAACCCAAGAATCAGAAATCCATTCTAAGTCAAGTGTTTGTCTTGCTAGTTTATCTAGCATATATTGTTCCTGTTAAACTCTGTTGATGATTTAGACATAGTACGATGAAATTTGGGTTTCATTAGGTTTAATTATAAAGGAACATTAGATTTTGGTGATGAGTTGAAAGTAGAGGATTTACCCCATTTGTAGACTGTTAAATCTGGAGATTTTATGTACAAATCACGAATTAAATTAATGGTTTGAATAATTAAAGTGTTGGGTTCATTATATGAGAATTCTTAGAGATTTTAGATATTTTTAGTTTCCCTTTTGAAAACATAAAGATTTGAACACTAATTTGTGTTAGAATTTTCCCCATAATGATTAGGGATAGTTTAGAACCATATAAATTGATATTGGACAAAATTTGTATTGATTTTGAGCTTTGAAATGTTGGGAAAAATGATTTTGGGGAAGAACAGGGCTAGTTCGGAATTCTCGTTCGAATACCTACCCAGATCGTTCGAATGACCTCGTTCAAACGAGAATTCCGACGAGTCATCCAATGAGATTTTCAGTTTGTTTGAAGTGATAACTTCGTTCGAAAAAACTCGTATGAACAAGAATCCCTTGACTTCTAACAAGATTTCATAATACACTTTTTGAGTCCTGTTAGGTTAAAAAAAAGTATCCCAGGGTTATCCAAGTGAGAGAAATAACCTACGTGAATGACGAGTGACCTAGATTCTGAATTAATATTGAATTAGGAGTGTGATTATTCTCGAGAATCGAGGAGAGTTAGGTTCAAGAGATAATATACATATATATATGACCAACGAAGAGGGTAGATATAATAATACTACTTACGTATTATGGTAATTGGGTTGCGTGAATGCCTAATAAGTTGTATAAGTTGTGTGCATGCTTGTTACTTGGAATATTATGTGTATGACATACCTAACTACTGGCTAACTAACGGAGGTTAGCGCATTATGGACGACTATATCTTGTGAGCCTTTGGGGGATTTTGAGTCGTACCATTAGAGCATGGAACCTGGGTACGGGATATCTGTGAGAACGATAGTGGTGACAGTCGTATGGGTGAGTAGGTATGTGCGTAGCCCATCGGCTTGTAACTATGTTCTCCTCCAATAAGTGCATATGTTTTATTGGTTCTTGAGAGATTGAACCTGTTGTCCTTTATGCCTGAGCATTGCAATGGGACTAGATAGCCGAGTATGCCTAGCACCAGGGGTTTCCAAACCATGGGTGTAGTATTGATATATGTATTAGTATGTATACATAGTGAGATTTTCATATGTATACTGAGTTCATATTTTGTGTTTCATGTTGGCCACTTTATTAAAGTATATACTTATTGGGTCACCAGTTAAGAATTAAGAATGCTATGAGAATAAGTTAAAGCATCTTTAAACCTATTCCTAAATAATAGAGATATGTTGTCTTAGGGTTATTTAGATATTTTATCCGACATAATGGTTATACTACGTATAGTCACGTAGAGTATCTTGACTAGTATGGGTAGCTAGGCTCGCTAGGTGTGCACATTAGATGAGAGATGAGCATTCCAAGTGAGTACGCTAAGTTAACATGACTAATATTTGTGTTAATTAACCAATTTAAGCGCTTGCTATATTTTAAACTATTTTCTACTCGGGCTCTGACCCGTTTCTTTTGCAAATCTTTTCTCTTGTTACTTTAGTTTTAGGTGCTCAGCCAGAGGGACACCAAGCTTAGGAGAATCCATTCAGTTGCCGAGCTGTGGCTCCTGTGGAAGCTTCAGAACATTTCTAGTAGACGCTTCGTATTCTATTCTTCTTATCTATCAGTTATTTAGTTCAGTTGGACATGTCGTCCCTCCTATTTTACTTTCAGGGATTTAGATTTCTTTTATTCTATCATTAGACTTTGATTTCACGTTATTGGATTATTGTATGGGATTTTGACGGGAAGTGTTTACTCCAGTTCTTTATTTACATTCAATTAGTTCTTTCCTTATTGTTATTTTGATGTATGGTAATGATGGTTAATAACAAGATAAAATTTTGGCACCAACCTTTTTAAATATTAGGTGGTTAGTTTTTATTAAATTAAAATTTGAGTTTTTGACAGTGGTGCATTATCTGAACCAACTTGATATTCTGAACTTAATTAATTATGGATTGATCACCTGGTAATTAATTAGGCGGGGTGTCACGGGTGGTATCAGAGCATCAGGTTCTAGTGTCCTTAAGATCTGTACGGCTTATTATATTTCCACATAGCGTCCTTTGATATGGACCCCTATATTTTAGTGTTGTTGTACTCTTTATACTTTTTATGTTATTTAGCTACCTTGAAATAATAACTGTAGACTTATGAAACTTTTCTCTCCTTTCAGATTCCTCCTAGACGTGCACAGAGAGATCCCAAGGATGCCCAGCCCGAGCTTCAGCCTACACCAGCTCAGGGTGTGATGAATGCCACTGAAGTTGACGCCAATGTAGCTCAGACGGTAAATGCGGCCTTGGCAGCTATGCAGCAGGCACCACCTTAGGCACCGGTGGTGGCTCTAGTTCAGGCCCTGGCCTTCCCGTTTGATTTGGAACGTGTTAGGGATGCCTTCCAGAAGGCGCATCCTCCGGAGTTGATAGGGAGCTCCAATGTGGTAGTAGCGAGCCAATGGAAGAAGGATATCCAAAGGCATTTGAGGATGCATGAGTGCACGGAGATGCAGAGTGAGATACTGGCCATGTTGAAGTTAGTGGGATCAGGACTACAGTGGTGAGAGTCTATTACCATCGTTGAGGAGAGAGACACACTCACTATTCGCGACTTTTAGGTGCGGTTCGACCATAAATATTTCACCTCGAACATCCAGACAAAGATGAGACGGAAGTTGGTGAACTTTAAGCAGGAGGGAAAGACCGTGGTAGAATATGAGGCAGAGTATATGACACACCCCAACACAGTTACTTATAATTAAGTCTAAAAGTGAAAGTGAGTCAAACCATAATTAATCTAACCAAACCATAAACACGAGTTTTAATTTCAGAGTCATCATTGTAAATCCATATAAATGAAAGCCTTTTTACAGCATCAGAGTAGTCATGTCCATAAAAACTTTCTTAAAGGATAAGTTAACTTAATTACATCATTTACATTTACACAAAATCATTGTTTCTTCCAATCCTGGCTAACCCAACCCGACCTCCTAGATTTGGTAGTGACATCGCGTTACCTGAAAAATGTGAACATAACAACCGTGAGAAAAATAGCCCAGTGAATGCATCACTACTACACTACTTCATGAATTTAAATGCAATAAATCATGTCCATATAATTATGAATTAACTTATTAGGATCATTCATAATGAATGACAACCTTTTTCGAATCATGATTCAAATATCCTGTCTAAATAGAAAATTCTCCCCCATTCCTGGTCGAGGAGTAACCCCTTGTCATTAATAGACAAACCTCCCACATTCCGGGTCGGGGATTAACCTTCCATTTCGGTAAACCGAAATGAACAATTTTATATTCATAACATTATGATCATACTCGTAACAATATACAAATACATCATTCTAGTGAGTACACTCACCTTGGTTGACAACTATGTATTCACGTTTCCTTCGGGTGGAGCTGAACTGAGTTGATTAAACCTTACACCTGTCAATCCAACTAAATCAGTACTGAACCTAAATCATAAATATTATCCTAACATAATTATGTAACTTTCCATGACTATACAGCAACAATATAATTCCAATTAAGTCACATTCCATAAAACATAAGTAAAGGTAAAACAATGATATACATGTTGATAAAGTTACGGACATTCAACCATAGGAAATACCTCGTAATGGAATTATAATTAAACTCAAGAAAATATGTAAACATACTTATCAATGTATATACACATGAAACATGTACTCAAAATACTCTTTAGAAAGAGGAGATAACAATATTCTTTCATGGAGTATTTAGTATGGCCTCGAATTATTGTCTTCTATATTCAACCATCCTATATTCCCAAATTGTATATATACAGGTGTCCAACCTTATCAATATGAAAATATATATGAATATACTTTCCATTAAAAGTGACGGGGTAATTTTTCAAGCTTCCTAGAGCAATTTATGACCATTTCTTTACAACACAAGAAATCTTCCATATAAGCTCCTCTATTGTTCCTTCGAATTCCCAGAAATTTCATAATTTTTCTACATCATAACTTTACATGGTTTTCAACCCATTTTAATTACACATACTTAATAGTACATAATTAAAGTTTCAAAATATTTTTACTTCATTTTCTATGTCAAAAGCTTGACAAAACTCAGGGCATACCGAAATGAAATATACAAACAGCAACTATATACCAACTTTCAACCAACACTACAGCCTAACCACAAGGATTTAAATCCTAATTATATTATATGATATGAATATATGAGTCTACTTTCATATACAATTGGAATTTCTCAATTCCAGTAATCACACAAAAATATATTCAAGTTTGAATGCATGGGGTTTCAGTACAAAGCAATTTTAAGGGTTTATGCATTCAACTTAACTTAAACTTGCATATATCCATACATATGCACCCAAGCATGAAAGGTCAATAAAAAAATCAAGTATTTATATCATATAAATCATGAATATATGAAAAATAACAAGATTTGCAATTAGGATTACCTTCGGGAATTTTACGTAATTTCTATGGATTTTTCTACACTTTTTCTCCTCACTTTTTCTTCCTAAACTTCTACTTTCTCCTTCCTCACCCTAACAACACTTCAAACAGAACCTAGGGCTTAATTTTCTGAAGAAATTAGTGAGAGGGAGAGTTTTAAGTCGGACAAGGCTGCCTCCCAAGCCAACCAATCAAATTAAACCATTTGGTTTAATAAAAGACAATTTACCACTTAGAGGGAATTGACAGATTTGCCCCTTGTTCGTAATTTGGCCTAACTTCTTACTCGTACATCCGTTTGATATACCGTTTGTTGTGTTACAACCCTAACTCATATGTGTACAATTATTCAGTTTTCACCTCAAGTCAATGGTTAAGTTATAGAGGTCAAAACTAGTCTTAAATAGGGACATTTCTATCGAAAACAACAAAAATTTGGGTTTGTAAATAATTCGACATTTCATGATTTATGAAAGTAGGATTAGACTAAACATAATCACTTAACATTAGATATACTAATAAAACATTATTAATATCACATAAGTAAAGCATGATTTAAATATAATTTATCATCATTATATCCGGGTTGTCACAACTCACCCCCCTTAGAAAATTTTGCCCCCGAAATTAATATAAAGGTCACTTACCAAACAAATGGGGATACTATTTCTTCATGCTATCCTCCATTTTCCAAGTTGCTTCTTTAATCCCATGGCTCATCCACATAACTTTAACTAAGGAAATAACTTTAGTTCTCAATACTTTCTCCTTACGATCAATAATTTCCATTGGTTCCTCGATATACGACAAGTCTTCCTTCAGTTCAATTGGTTGAGTTTTCAACTGATGAGATGGAACCGCCAAATACTTATGAAGCATCGATACGTGAAACACATCATGTAAACGGGACAAGTCCGTAGGTAAAGCTAATCTATATGCTAGGGTCCCAATTCTTTCCAGCACTTTATATGGTCCAATGTATCTTGGACTTAGTTTCCCCTTTTTCCCAAATCTCATGATGCCTTTCCATGGTGAAATACGCAGGAATACAAAATCTCCCTTCTAAAATTCCAATGGATACTTCCTCTTATCTTCATAAAATTTTGTCCTTTTTTGCGCTATCTTTATCTGTTAGCGAATAATTTTGATCTTTTCAGTCATCACATCTATTAATTCAGGACCCAATATTTTCCTTTCACCCACTTCATCCCAACACAAAGGCGTTCTACATCTCCTCCCATATAAAGCTTCATAAGGAGCCATACCAATAGTCGACTGATAACTATTATTATATGAAAATTCCATCAATGGCAAATGATCATCCCAACTACCTTTGAAGTCAAATACACAAGCTCGTAACATGTCTTCTAATATTTGAATCGTCCTTTCTGATTGCCCATCAGTTTGTGGATGAAACGCAGTGCTGAACTTCAAACTTGTGCCCATGGCATTCTGTAAACGAGGCCAAAACTTAGAAGTGAATGTTGGATCTCTATCTGATACAATTGAAACTGGTGCCCCATGTGAACGGATAATCTCATCAACGTACATACGTGCATACTTGTCAACGGTGTAGGTGGTCTTAACTGGAAGAAAATGGGCCGACTTTGTCAATCGGTCTACAATCACCCAAATAGAATCATGCCCCTTTGGTGACCGGGGTAATCTTGTAACAAAGTCCATCGTTATATGTTCCCACTTCCATTCCGGAATAGGCAACGATTGCAATAATCCTGCCGACTTCAGATGCTCCGCCTTTACTTGCTGGCATACTAAATATTTAGCTACGAACTCTGCAATCTCACGTTTCATATTTTTCCACCAGTAATACTCTTTCAAATCTCTATACATTTTGGTACCTCCCGGATGCATAGAGTAAATAGAACTATGTTCCACTTCTAATATATCCTTCTTTAAAGGTGGGTCATTCGGTACACAAATCCTATTTTTATAACACAACGATTTACCATTCTTAATCTCAAAGTCACTCTCTTTACCGTCCTGCACTTTTTGTTTCTTCTCAAGGAATGGATCACTGGTCTGCAAATTTCATATGCATTCTGCCAATAAAGGTCTCACTGTGACACGTGCTAATAATCGTCCGCTTTTTGAAAACTTCAATTCAATCCCCATCGATGCCAAGTCAAGAATATTTACAACACGGGCACACCGTATACAACCAAGAATCCATGGTGATTTTTAACTCAAAGAATCTGCTACTACATTGGCCTTCCCATGATGATGATGGATGGTACAATCATAGTCTTTAATCAGATCTATCCAACGCATGTCTCAAATTCAGTTCTTTCTGTGTAAACAAGTATTTCAAAATTTGATGATCCGTAAATATCTCACAAGTTTCTCCATACAAGTAATGTCTCCACAACTTTAAAGCAAAAACAATGGCTCCTAGCTCCAAATCATGTTTAGGGTAGTTTCGTTCATGCATATTTAATTTTCTGGAAGCATATGTTATTACCTTCCCATTCTGCATAAGAACACATCCTAAGCCTTGAAATGAAGCATCTGTATAGATCACAAAAGACTCATTCCCACATGGAATAGTAAGTATAAAGGCTGAAACCAATCGATTCTTTAACTCTTTAAAACTCCTCTCGCATTCTTCATCCCATACAATCTTCACTTCTTTAATAGTCAACTTTGTCAATGGTAATACTATTGCTGAAATCCCTTAATGAATCTGCGATAGTAACCTGCCAATCCTAGGAAAGTCCTAATTTTTGTCACATTCTTAGGACTTTCCCATTCAACGATTGCTTCCACCTTCTTTGGATCAACATATATCCCATTTCTCGAGACAACGTGCCCTAAAAACACAACTTCATTCAACCAAAACTCACACTTGCTGAATTTAGCAAATAATTTCTTCTTTCTCAAAATCTGTAATACAAGTCTCAAATGTTTCTCATGTTCCACCATGCTACGCGATTAAATCAACAGATCGTCTATGAATACAATCACAAATGAATCAATGAAAGGGTGGAATACCCGGTTCATCAAATCCATAAAAACTGCTGGAGCATTAGTTAATCCAAATGGCATCACCAAAAACTCATAGTGTCCATATCGAGTCCGAAAAGCTGTTTTGGAAATATCATTATCCTTTACTTTCAATTGGTGGTAACCCGATCTCAAATCAATCTTCGAAAATACTGTGGCCCCTGTAATTGGTCAAACAAATCATCGATACGAGGTAGAGGGTACTTGTTTCTAATGGTCACCTTATTCAATTACCGATAATAAATACATAATCGCATTGTCCCATCTTTCTTTTTCACAAATAACACTGCGGCTCCCCATGGCGAAACACTAGGCCGAATGAAACCTCTGCTTATCAGATCTTGTAATTGCACTTTCAATTATCTCAACTCTATTGGTTCCATTCTATATGGAGTAAGGGAAATCAAACCAGTACCTGGAATTAATTCAATGTAAAACTCTACTTCCCTATCGGGTGGCAGTCCTGGCAATTCCTCTGGGAAGACATCAGAAAATTCTCTAACTACTAGTATATCTTCAACTTTAAGTGCTTCCATACTAACATCAACAACATAAGCTAAATACCCTGTACAACCTTTACTCAATAACTTTCTGCTCTTAATTGCTGAGATAAGACAATTAGGGACAACATTCCTTTCCCCTGTAAACTGGAACTCGGGTTCACCAGGCAGATGAAATGTAAATTCTTTTCGTAAACAATCAATGGAATCATGATACGATGATAACCAATCCATCCCCAATATAATATCAAAATCCCGAATGGCCAACGGTATCAAATCAACATAGAAATCTCGCTCACCCATTCGTAAGACACAATCTTTATAAACATGCTCCACCAGAATTACACTTTCCATTGGGGTAGAAATATATAAGGCACAATTGAGAAATGAACATGGTCTAACCAAATATGAAACAATATATAATGCCACAAATGAATGCGTAGATCCAGGATCAATGAGTGCATATAAATCTTTATTGGCAATAAAGAGTTTACCTGTAACCACTTCTGGTTTAACATGGGCATCTTGCAATGTCATCGCAAACATTCTTCCTCCTGCCTTCGATCCACTTGCTTGTCCTGTATCCTTTCCCTTGGTTGCATTCCCTAGAGATGATCCTTTATGAGGCCCCACACTACTAACTGAAACTGCTCTAGATAGCATAGGACAATTCTTTCTCTGATGGCCCTTCTGATGACAGTTAAAACATTCTATATTCTGTAACTTTAGGCAATTTCTTTTTATATTGCCCGATGTACCACAAAAGAAACAAACATTCGAATCTCCTTGCGTTGAAGCTCCTGAACCTCTTCCACTACTAGCCTCACCCCTCTGCGAACCACCTCCCGTACCTCTACAATGCTGAAATTTCTTCCCTCCAAGTCTTGAATATTCTGTATCACTACTTTTTTTATAACTTGGATTGAATCTGCTTCTCTTCACACCTCGTTCTCGATTCCCTCTTGCTTCATTAACGTCATTTTCTACCAGCAGGGCTTTATTCACCAAGGCTGAATAATTACTAGTCTCTAAAGCCGATAACCTTGATTTAATTACTAACTCTAGTCCATCAAGAAATCGGCTCCACATATCTTCCTCATTCCGTATAAATCGAAATAAGGCTGTAAGTTTGGGTTTATATTCTCTAATAGTCATGCTTCCCTGATTCAACATGAAATATTCTTTCTCCTTTTGTTTTCGATACATCGGAGGAAAATACTTATCATACAAGGCTTTAACAAAAGCATCCCATGAGATCACATTCCCACCTCCTGGAGTAATCAATAAATGTTTTGTGGCATCCCACCATTACTTAGCTTCTCCTTTCAGCATATATGCCGCCAAGGTCACTCATTGATTTTCAGGCATTCTCATCACCTCGAAAATAAGTTCAATCTCTTTAACCCATTCTTCTGCCTCTGCTGGATCAACTTCTCCTTCAAATGAGGGTGGATTCATTTTAATAAATTTCTCATGTGAAGTACTCCTTTCTTCTCGGTGTATCACCTCCTCAGCCCTAGCCAATGCTTATGCCTCCAGTTGTCTGGTCTGTTGTTCTTCCACATGAGCCATAAATCTAGCTTGTTTCTCTTCCATTAGAGTCATAGCACGTGCCATTTTTTGCATGTCTGTCAATTGTTTCGGCTCGGGTTCTACATTTCCATGAACAGGTTGCTCAACCTCCACTTCTGCTGCCATATTTGAAGCTTCATCTTCTATTCTCACATTAACATTTCCTCCTTCCAGACTTTTATATCTGAAATAAATCAAAGATATAACAACATACATATAGACATATCTTTCCTAACATAATCGTTAGTATCAAATAATATATATTTCTAACATTCACTGCCAAATCTAGACTCTTCTCACTCCAGAACCTCTAAAACCTAGCCTCTGATACCAAAATCTGACACACCCCAACCCAGTTACTTATAATTAATTCTGAAATTCAAAGTGAGTCAAACCATAACTAATTTAACCAAACAATAAACACGAGTTTTAATTTCAGAGTCATTATTGTAAATCCATATAACTGAAAGCCTTTTTACAACATCAGAGTAGTCATGTCCATAAAAACATTCTTGAAGGATAAGTTAACTTAATTATATCATTTACCTTTACACAAAATCATTGGTTCTCCCATTCCTGGCTAACCCAACCCGACCTCCTAGATTTGGTAGTGACATCGCGTAACCTGAAAAATGTGAATATAGGAACCGTGAGCAAAATAGCCCAGTGAATGCATCACCACTATACTACTTCATGAATTTAAATGAAATAAATCATGTCCATATAATTATGTATTAACATATCTAGCTCATTCATAATGAATGACCAACTTTTCCGAATCATGATTCACATATCCTGTCTAAATAGACAATTCTTCCCCATTCCTGGTCGAGGAGTAACCCCTTGTCATTAATAGACAAATCGCCCCATTCCGGGTCGGGGAGTAACCTCCCATTTCGGTAAACCGAAGTGAACAATTTTATATTCATAACATTATGATCATATTCGTAATAGTATACAAATACATCATTCCAGTGAGTACACTCACCTTGGTTGATAACTATGTATTCACGTTTCCTCCGGGTGGAGCTGAACTGGATTGATTAGACCTTACACCTGTCAATCCAAGTAAATCAGTACTGAACCTCAATCATAAATATTATCCTAACATAATTATGAAACTTTCTATGACTATACAACAACAATATAATTCCAATTAAGTCACATTCCATAAAACATAAGTAAAGGAAAAACAATGATATACATGTTGATAAAGTTACGGACATTCAACCATAGGAAATACCTCGTAAGGGAGTTATAATTAAACTCAAGCAAATAAGAAAACATACTTCTCAGTGTATATACACATGAAACATGTACTCAAAATACTCTTTAGAAAGAGGAGATAACAATATTCTTTCATGGAGTATTTAGTATGGCCTCGAATTATTGTCTTCTATACTCAACCATCCTATATTCCCAAATTGTATAAATACAGTGTCCAACCTTATCAATAAGAAAACAAATATGAATATACTTTCCAGTACAAGTGACGGTGTAATTTTTCAAGCTTCCTATAGCAAGTTATGACCATTTCTTTACAACACAAGAAATCGTCCCTACAAGCTCCTCATTGTTCCTTCGAATTCTCAGAATTTTCATAATTTTTCTACATCATAAGTTTACATGGTTTTCAACCCATTTTCAGAACACATACTTAATAGTACAGAATTCAAGTTTCATAAATTTTTGACTTCATTTGCTATGTCAAAAGCTTGACAAAACTCAGGGCATACTGAAATGAAATATACAAATAGCATACACATACCAACTTCCAACCATCACTACGGCCTAACTACAAGGAGTTAAATTCTAGTTATCTGATATGATTTGAATATATGAGTCTACTTTGATATCCAATTGGAATTTTTTAATTACAGTAATCACACAAAAATATATTCAAGTTTCAATGCAAGGGGTTTCAATACAAAGAAATTTTAAGGGTTTATGCATTCAACTTAACTTAAACTTGCATATATCCATACATATGCACGCAAGCATGAAAGGTCAATAAAAAAATCAAGGATTTATATCATATAAATCATGAATATATGAAAAATAACAATATTTGCAATTAGGATTACCTTCGGGACTTTTACGTAATTTCTACGGATTTTTCTACACTTTTTCTCCCTACTTTTTCTTCCTAAACTTATACTTTCTCCTTCCTCACCCTAACAACACTTCAAAATGAACCTAGGGCTTAATTTGATGAAGAAATAAGTTATAGGGAGAGTTTTAAGTCGGCCAAGGATGCCTCCCAAGCCAACCAATCAAATTAAGCCATTTGGTTTAATAAAAGACAATTTACCACTTAGAGGGAATTGACAGATTTGCCCCTTGTTCGTAATTTTGGCCTAACTTCTTACTCGTACATCCATTTGATATACTTGTTGTTGTGTTACAAACCTAAATAATATGTATACAATTATATAGTTTTCACCTCAAGTCAATAGTTAAGTTATAGAGGTCAAAACTAGTCTTAAACAGGGGCATTTCTATCGAAAATAACAAAAAATTGTGTTTGTAAATAATTCGACATTTCATGATTTATGAAAGTAGGATTAGACTAAACATAATCACTTAACATTAGATATACTAATAACACATTATTAATATCACATAAGTAAATAATGGTTTAAATATAATTTATCATAATTATATTCGGGTTGTCACAGTTTATAACCCTTCTGAGTATTGTACCGGATGAGATCCCGACTGAGGAAAATAAGATTCAGTGTTTTATCGCTGTTTTGACATGGAGGATATGCCAGCGCTTGATCGGCAATATCACTTTTTCCACATATTCAGACGTGGTTAATGCAGCACTACTCCACTGCCAGGACCACCATTTTCATCTGACAGAGGTTAAGCGAGTAGGAGAGTCCAACCAACAGGGTAAGACATGAAGAAATGGTGTCAGTGGGGCACAGGCAGTTCAGGGTTAGCATAGACACAGTAATTAGGGTTCCCAGTAGGGGGATCCTATGAGGTTTTGGTCAGGAGGTTTTAGACATGGGCAAGGAGGCCTTAGACATGGCCAGCAGGGTCAGCATAGCCATTAGGGCCAGCAGTAGGTTCAGCAGGGCCAGCATGGCCCAGGGAGGGGTGGTAACGGACATCAGGGCCAGGGACATCAGGGACAGAGGGGAGGACCCTTCTCGATGAGATGTTTCACTTGTGGAAACACTGGCCACAAATGTCAGGACGGTCCTCATATGGATAGAGGCCAGCAGCAGCAGCAGGGTGTTCTTCAAGAGCCCCAGAGACCATTATTTCCCACAGCTCTCCCAGCACACCCACAGATTCTAGCACTGCCACCCATTCCAGTCATCCTAGTTCAGCAGGGGAGCTTTAGTACGAACAACTTTATAATCTTCACCAGGCTGCAGTCCAGCAGGACCCACTCGCGATTGAGGGTATGTTTTCTATCCAGGGGACTTTGGGGTGCATTTTATTTGACACGAGGCAACACATTATTTTATTTCCACGGGCTTTACGCGTATTATGGGATTATTTGGTACCATAGAGAGTATGGTTACTTTTGTGAATTCACCATTGAGTAGAGGTTCCGTTATTTCTTTTATTTATCGGGGAGTGGGTATATAGATATGGAGGTTCTATCTTACCCGCTGACATGCTCGTATTGGATATGTCCGAGTATGACGCGATTGTAGGTATGGATTGGATTGTCAGGTATGGGGACATGATTGATTGTTTTAGTAGGATTATATATTTTTTCATGCCCGGTCAGGAGATTTTCCTGGTAAGGATGCCTCGCCCTGATAGAGGATCGTCCACACATTTATACTATATAGAGGAAGATAACTCTAAGGAGGTGGTGGTACCACTTAACTCAATTCCTGTTGTTCGAGAGTTCACCGGTTTATTTTCTGAGATTTTGGGGTTACCATCGAGTATAGAGATAGACTTCGTCATTGATTTAGCATTGGGCACTCGGTTGATAGTCCCCGCACCTTACCGTATGGCTCCAGTAGAGATGAGGGAGTTATATGACCAGATTGAGCAGTTATTTGGGAAGGGGTTTATCCCTAGGAGTACTTTTCCTTAGGGTACGCCCATACTATTCGTTAAGAATAAGGATGGATCATTGAGGTTATGTGTCGATTATCGAGAGTTAAATAAATTCACGATACAGAACAAATATTCGAGAGGATTGGTTTGTGATGACAGTTACGCCCCAGATTATTAGGAGAGTAGTACAGGCTCAGGCAGTTGATCCTTTTTACCGGAGTCAGATAGTGCAAATTCTAGCAGAGGGGTTCGAGTCTTATATCGTGGGATTATATGGGGGTCTACGTTTCAATGGAAGGTTGGTTGTTCTTGAGGGAGAAGACTTGCTACATGAGGTGATGATAAAGTCACATGGTTCATGATTTTTGGTAAATCCCGGAGGGGATAAGATGTACCAGGATATGCAGAGACAGTACTCGCGGAGGAGGATAAAGAAGGATATTTCTGAGTTCGTCCAGAAATGTGACACTTGTGATCTAGTAAAGGTGGACCATCAGAGATTGGAGGTACTTCTAAATACATTCGAAGATCCTATGTGGAAATGGGTGAACATTTCCATGGACTTCATCACGGGATTACCTACATCATGGAGGGGTCACGATTCGATATGGGTGATAGTGGATCTGCAGACCAAGGTAGCCCACTTTCTGCCACCCCGGACGGATTACACCATGGGACAGTACGCCCAGATATTCATAGTAGAGATAGTGAGACTTCACGAGGTGGCTCTCAATATCGTGTATCATACGGATAAGATGTTTGTGTCTCGATTTTGGGAGAGTTTCTAGGATGCGATGGGTACGGAGTTGCGACTGAGAATAACCTATCACCCATAGACGAATGGACAGACCGAGCAGATAAATCAGATGTTGGAGGACATGTTATGTATGTGCATCATTGATTTTGACGAAGGCTGAGAGCAGTACCTTCTGCTGGTGGAGTTTTCCTATAACAACTCCTACCAGTTTACTATCGGTATGGTTCCATTCGAGGCATTATACGGCAGACCTTTTCATTCCCAAGCATGTTGGTCCAGAGGTGATTCAAGATACTTCGGTGAGGATAGAGTTGACATGGAGCTGTATTCGGGTTGCTCAAGATCGTCTAAAGATCTATGCCAATGCCAAGCGGTATTTTCGAGAGTTCAATATTAGGGACCAGTTATTACTTTGGGTGTCTCCTATGAAGGGAGTTATGCGTCTTGGGAATAAGGGAAATTTGGCACCTAGGTATGTAGGCACATTCCCTATTATCGAGATGATTGGTGCAGTTACTTATAGACGTGGGTTATCGGAACATTTACATAGGGTCCATGACGTGTTCCATATCTCTTTACTGAGGAGATATCTTCGAGATGATTTGGCGAACACTCAAATTGCATTAGAGGAGATCGACTTATAGCCTGACAGCTCCTACAAGGAGGGGCCTGTTGCTATCCTAGACTGTAGCGATAGGAAGTTGAGGTCGAAGATAGTACCACTAGTCCGTGTTCAGTGGAGGCACCATAATATTAAGGAATCTACCTGGGAACGCGAGGATGACATGTGTGAACGTTACCCAGAGTTATTCTAGCTAGGTATACTTTCATTTCCGAATTTCTAGACAAAATACTATTATTAAGGGGGAAGTATGTAATACCCCGTATTTTTACGCATATTTATTTTATTATGAAATTATGGAAATTGGGATTAATTAATTTAAAGGGAGAAAATTTAATTTATAATTAATCTGATTTAATGGTAATAATTACTAGCGTGACGAGAGTTAGTAGTTATCAAAAATAATTATGTTGACATCATGTTGAGTAATAACTATGTTGAACATTACGTAGTGAGTAACGTAATATATGGTTTTGGAAATAATAATATGGTCGGGGACGAGATACACGACAGTTAAAATATAATTATTTGGAGGCACAAATGAGACGCGAAAATTTTCTATTTTGGGGGATAAAAAGGAAAATTATTTTATATAACTCGAATGAATATTTTGAGTGCGCCAGTGTGTTCGGAAGGGTCGAAATAGTCAGAAAACACTACTCGGGTGTTTTATTTGGAGTTTGGGGCATTTTAGCCCAAAATGACACCCGAGAGGGGTATTTTAATCTTTTAGTATTTTTGAGTAATTAAATGGACAAAACTAGGATTAAAATAGGAACATTGAGGGTTAGTGGTCTGTCAGTTTCAACTTATCTAAGAAAAAGAGAGAAATAGAGGGAGAACCAAAGAGGAAGGAGAACCATAGGAGAGAAAGGGGCAAACTCAAGAGATTACACACAAAAGTTGCACCAAATAGTAGATCGCGATGAGAGGATCAACCACATATCAATTTCAACCCGAGAATCAAACATCCATTCCAAGGAAAGTGTTTATCTTGCTAGTTTATTTAGCATATATTGTTCCTGTTAAACTCTATTGATGATTTGGACATAATATGATTAAATTTGGGTTTCATCAGGCTTAATCGTAAAGGAACATTAGATTTTAGTGATGGGTTGCATGTAGAGGATTTACCCCATTTGTAGACTGTTAAATCTGGAGATTTTATGTACAAATCACGAATTAAATTAATGGTTTGAATAATTAAAGTGTTGGGTTCATTATATGAGAGTTCTTAGAGATTTTAGAAATTATTAGTTTCCCTTTTTAAAACATAAAGATTTGAACACTAATTTGCGTTAGAATTTACCCGATAATGATTAGGGATAGTTTAGAACCATCTAAATTGATGTTGGACAAAATTTGGATTGAGTTTGAGTTTTGAAATGTTGGGAAAAATGATTTTGGGGAAAAGCAGGGCCAGTTCGGAATTCTCGTTCGAATACCTACCCACATCGTTTGAATGACCTCGTTCGAACGAGAATTCCAAAGAGTCATCCAACGACATTTTGAGCTCATTCGAAGTGATAACTTCGTTCGAACGAACTCATTCAAATGAACACGTTAGAACGAGAATCCCTTGACTTCTAACGAGATTTCAGAATACCCTTTTTGAGTCCGGTTAGGTTAAAAAAAGTATCCTAGGGTTATCTACGTGAGATAAATAACCCATATGAATGATGAGTGACCGAAATTCCAAATTAATATTGAATTAGTAGTGTGATTATTCTCAGGATGTAGAAAGTTCATCGAACTGAGGAGAGTTAGGTTCGAGAGAGCATATACCTATAGACATGACCTACTTACATATTATGGTAATTGGGTTGCATGAATGCCTATTAAGTTATATAAGTTGTGTGTATGCTTATTACTTGGAATATTATGTGTATGACATACCTAAATACTGGTTATCGAACGGAGGTTAGCACATTTTGGACGACCATATCTTGTGTGCCTTCGGGGGATTTTAATTTGTACCACCAGAGCAAGGAATCTAGGTACAGGCTATCTATGAGAACGATAGTGGTGGCAGCCGTATGGGTGCATAGGTATGTGCATAGCCCATCGGCCTAGAACTATGTTCGCCTCCAATATGTACATATGTTTTATTGGTTCTTGAGAGATTGAACCTGTTTTCCTTTATGCGTGAGCGTTGCAATAGGACTACATAGCCGAGTATGCCTAGCACCAGGGGTTTCTTAACCATGGGTGCATTATTGATATATGTATTAGTATGTATACATAGTGAGATTTTTATATGTATATTGTGTTCATATTTTGTGTTTCATGTTGGCTACTTTATTAAAGTATATACTTATTGGGTCACTAGTTAAGAATTAGGAATGCTATGAGAATGAGTTAAAGCATCTTTAAACCTATTCCTGAATAATAGAGATATGTTGTCCTAGGGTTATTTAGATATTTTATCCGGCATAGTGGTTATACTATGTATAGTCACGTAGAGTATCATGACTAGTATGGGTAGCTAGGCTCACTAGGTGTGAACATTAGATGAGAGGTGAGCATTCTAACTGAGTACGCTAAGTTAACATGGATAATATTTGTGCTAATTAACCAATTTAAGCGCTTGCTATATTTAAACTATTTTCTACTCAGGCTCTGACCCGTTTCTTTTGCAAATCTCTTCTCTTGTTACTTTAGTTTTAGGTGCTCAGCCAGAGGGACGCCAAGCTTAGGAGAATCCATTCAGTTGCCGAGATGTGGCTACTGTGGAAGCTTCATAACATTGCTAGTAGACGTTTCATAGTCTACTCTCCTTATCTATCATTTATTTACTTCAGTGGGACATGTCATCCCTCCTATTTTACTTTCAGAGATTTAGATTTGTTGTATTCTATCATTAGACTTTGATTTCACGTTATTGGATTATTGTATGGGATTTTGACGGGAAGTGTTTACTCCAGTTCTTTATTTACATTCAGTTAGTTATTTCCTTATTGTTATTGTGATGTATGGTGATGATGGTTAATAACAGGATAAAATTTTGGCACCAACTTTTTTAAATATTAGGTGGTTAGTTTTTATTAAATTAAAATTTGAGTTTTTGACAGTGATGCATTATCTGAACCAACTTGATATTCTGAACTTAATTAATTAAGGATTGATCACCTGGTAATTAATTAGGTGGGGTGTCATAGGTGGTATCAGAGCATCAGGTTCTAGTGTCCTTAAGATCTGTACGGCTTATTATATTTCCACGTAGCGTCCTTTGATATAAACCCCTATATTTTACTGTTGTTGTACTCTTTATACTTTTTACGTTATTTAGCTACCTTGAAATAATAACTGTAGACTTATGAAACTTTTCTCTCCTTTCAGATTCCTCCTAGACATGCACAGAGAGATCCCAGGGATGCCCAGCCCGAGCTTCAGCCTACACCAGCTCGGGATGTGATGAATGCCACTGAAGTTGACGCCAATGTAGCTCAGGCGGTAAATGCGGCCTTGGCAGTTATGCAGCAGGCACCACCTTAGGCACCGGTGGTGGCTCTAGTTCAGGCACTGGCCTTCATGTTTGCTTTGGAACGTGTTAGGGATGCCTTCCAGAAGGCGTATCCTCCGGAGTTGATAGGGAGCTCCAATGTGGTAGTAGCGAGCCAATGGAAGAAGGATATCCAAAGTCATTTGAGGATGCATGAGTGCACGGAGATGCAGAGTGAGATACTGGCCATGTTGAAGTTAGTGGGATCAGGACTACAGTGGTTAGAGTCTATTACCATCACTGAGGAGAGAGACACACTCACTATTCATGACTTTTAGGTGCGGTTCGACCGAAAATATTTCACCTCGGCCATCCAGACAAAGATGAGACGGAAGTTGGTGAACTTGAAACAGGAGGGAAAGACCGTGGCAGAATATGAGGCAGAGTTTATCAACCTTCTCAACATTATACCGGATGAGATCCCGATTGAGGAAAATAAGATTCTGTATTTTATGGATGGTTTGACATGGCGGATCCGCCAGCACCTGATCGTCAATCTCTCTTTGGCCACATATTCAGACATGGTTAATACAGCACTACTCCACTGCCAGGACCACCATTTTCATCTGACAGAGGTTAAGTAAGTAGGAGAGTCCAGCCAGCAGGGCAAGACAGGAGTAAATAGTGCTAGTGGGGCACAGGCACTTCAGGGTCAGCGTAGACACAGTGATCAGGGTTCCCAACAGGGGGATCCTAAGAGGTTCTGGTCAGGAGGTTTATGCATAGGCAGGGAGGCTTTAGACATGGCCAGAAGGGTCAGCATGGTCATCAGGGCCAGTAGCAGGTTCAGTAGGTCCAACATTGCCCAGGGAGGGATGGTAACGGCTATCAGGGCCAGGGACAGCAAGGACAGAGGGGAGGACCCTTCTCGGGGAGATGTTTCACTTGTGGCAACACTGGCCATAAACGAAAGGACTTCCCTCAGAAGGATAGAGCCCAGTAGCAGCCGCAGGGTGCTCTTCAAGAGCCCCAGAGACCGTTATTTCCCACAGCTCTCCCAGCACCCCCATAGATGCCAGCACTGCCACCCATTCCAGCCATCCCATTTCAGCAGGGGAGCTTCACTACGGACGAATTTATAATCTTCACCAGGCTGCAATACACCAGGACCCACCCGCGATTGAGTGTATGTTTTTTATCCAGGGGACTTTGGAGTGCATTTTATTTGACATGGGGCGACACACTATTTTATTGCCACGGGGTTTACGCATATTACGGGATTATTTGGTACAGTAGAGAGTACGATTACTTGTGTGAATTCTCTATTGAGTAGAGGTTCCATTATTTCTTTTATTTATCGGGGAGTGGGTATAGAGATATGGAGGTTCTATCTTACCCGCTGACAAGCTCGTATATGATATGTCCGAGCATGACGTGATTGTAGGTATGGATTGGCTTGTCAAGTATGGGGCCATGATTGATTGTTTTAGTAGGATTATAATTTTTTCCATACCCGATCAGGAGATGTTCCTGGTGGGGATGCCTCGCCCTGATGGAGGTTCGTCCACACATTTATACTATATAGAGGCGGATACCTCTAGGGAGGTGGTGGTACCACTTGACTCAATTCCTATTGTTCAAGAGTTCACTGATGTGTTTTAAGAGATTTTGGGGTTACCACTGAGTAGAGAGATAGACTTCGTTATTGATTTAGCGTCGGGCACTCGGTCGATAGCCCTCGCACCTTACCGTATGACTCCAGCAGAGATGTGGGAGTTACATGACCAGATTGAGTAGTTATTGGGGAATGGATTTATCCCTAGGAGTACTTTGCCTTGGGGTGCACCCATACTATTCGTTAAGAATAAGGATGGATCATTGAGGTTATGTGTCGATTATCGAGAGTTAAATAAAGTCATGATACAGAACAAATATTCGTTGCCTCAAATCGATGACTTATTCGACCAGTTGAAAGGAGGTGCCTTCTTGTCAAAGATTGACTTGAGATCGAGATACCATCAGTTGCATATCAGGGAGCGGGATGTATCGAATATGGCCTTCTTGACAAGATATGGCTCCTATGAGTTCAGGGTTATGCCTTTCGGACTAACAAACGCCCCAATCGTGTTTATGGACTTAATGAACAGGGTGTTTAGAGATTTCCTGGAATAGTTCATCATCGTCTTCATAGATAAAATTCTGGTTTACTCGCAGACCGAGGAGGGGCATGTCGAGCACGTGAGACGATTTTTACAGACATTACGCCAGCATGAGTTGTACGCAAAATACGAGAAATGTGGGTTTTGGCTGAAGGAGGTCCAATTTTAGGACATATCATCTCTGACAAAGGGGTATTCGTGGATTCAAGGAAGGTTTCAGCGGTGAGGGAGTGGGGCAGCCCACTATACTAACCGAGATATGCAATTTCTTGGGCCTAGTCGGATACTACAGGAGGTTCTGTAAGGACATTGAGTCCATGTATTGTTTTGACTTAATTCTCTGAACAAAACTGTGTTTGTAATATGTCATAGGGAGAATTTTATTTTGTCACGATCCCACTTAGTCTATGACGTATTGAATAAATTGAAGACGTTGAGGTAAAGCTTCAAAGAATTAAATCCTGTCGAAGTTCAATTGGTGCAAGTTTAATCGTCTTCAAAGTTAAATTCATTTCGAGATATGAATGCGTAAAATTAATGGTGCTCAGAATTATTTTATAAAAGATAAGGATGTAATTTTTACAAAGAAAAAAGTTTTTAAATGTTTTAAAAGTGTTTTAAAGGTTTACACTACGTTTTATGATGATAAGCTCGTAAAAGAGTTTGATAATTTTGGATCCCTCTTAGGAAGAGACGTTTTAAACAAAAAGTCAAAAAAGTCAAACTTTTGTGCTGTCGTTCAAACGACATCCAATCTCGTTCGAACGAGATGGGATGTCGCTTGAATGAGTTCCTCAAGTCATTTGAAGGACATGTTTTTTGAGGCGGCGTTTAAATCCTATTTAAACAGTGTTTTCATCATTGTTTTGTAAGTGTGCATTGTGGAAAATAGTATTCGACCAGAAACTTGTTTTGTACATATTTTCTAAGGTTTAAAAGTCTTAAACACATCCTTAGAGTTTGCAAAGATCCGAGTTATCATTCTTATGTGTTTACGTCATCTTGCTTCACCAAAGGTGTTTGTTCTACACTTTGAACATCAAAGGGTTTTGCGGTGAAGAAAAGAGAAGGACTTCTTGTTCGACATCGTAGACGAATCAAAGCCATATCGGTGGACACTGAGACATACGTGGACGCGTGTGTTGTGGACAGGTATCGTAGAAGATAGAATTTCTGCGTGGTCATTATTGAAGAACGGTTGAAGATCAGAAGGAGCATCAAGACCCGTGGGGATCGAGTCTTAGTGTAAGGCAAATCTGTCTTTGTAAGACCATTGTTCATAGTGATTATCTGGCTTGGGCCGTCCGAGGTTATTTTCCCGTTTTGGGTTTTTTCCTCGTACATCCGGCGTTGTGAGTATTCTTTACTTTACTTTACTTACTTTAATCACTAGATGCATGTTTAGGATTAATCAAGATAAAACTGGTTTAAAGTAAGAATTGGGTTTTCACAACGTGGTTTGGAGCACATTTAAAAGTTGGATCTTTTTCGGAGAAAAAATGTTTTTGTTTAAAACACACATATTGGACACTCTTCAAATTGGTATCAGAGCAGGTTACGCTAATTTATTGCGTGATCTTGATTTTTCGAGGACTTACTTTTTGATACAATTTGTCTACTCACGTTTTCACATTGGTATCAGAGCTAGAAAACATTTTTTATTTGTTTTGTGATCCCGTGTGTTTGTTTATCTCTCCTATGTTTGTTTTCTCTCGATGGATTCTCTAAGCGTTGACGATTTAAAGTTTGCAAATCATATTGAAGTTTTGGAGAAAGAAAATTATGTTTTCAAAAATAGGATTGAATATTTGCAAAGCCTTTAAATTCAAAGAGATATTTGTTGTCTGCACTTTAGTTCCTTGTTGAAAGATTTTAACATATTAAAATTGGGCAAAAAGGAGAGTGATGATAGAGTACTCGTTTTGGAAAAAGAGTTAGAGGTTTTAAAAAATTCTAGAGTTTGTGCCGTTGAGGAAAATAATTCGATTAATGATTTTGTGGCATGAGAAAAGGCTCTTAGGGATAAGTTTGCTCACATTGAGGTGGAGCGAGATAACCTTCTAGGGGTAATTGATAATATAAAGAAGGAGTCCCGAAAGTTTGAGGAGTCTAATCTTTTGCTTGAGTCAAAGGTTTTGAAGTTAAAAAATAATTTAAATGACTCGAGTAGTGATGGTAGCGGCTAATCTTGTTCTAGTGGTTCAAATCTCAAAGACAAAACCATAGTTTGTTTTAAAGCGTCAACCACCTCCGAGGGTATTAGAAAAGGTCAACCTAAAGGTCCCGTTCCTCATCGTGTTTTCACATGTTCACATTGTGGTAGGAAAGGTCACCTAGGGAATTTCTGTTTTGATCTTAGAAAAGACCCTAGGAAGATTAAACGTAGTGTCCCATTGGTTCCCAAAACCCATTTTGTTAGGTATACACCTGTTTGGGTTAGGAAATCCATTTTGGAGATGCTAAATGCTTCGTTGGTTGATTCTCACATGCATGCACATGATTCATCTCTTGTTATTTCTTATGGTTAGTAGCTTACATGTTTTGTCATACGCTAGCCCTTGCATCTTGATTTATTATTTGCTAGTGATATGACATGTTTATCTCTTTGTATTTTATTTTTCACTTGTTTGAGTCTTATTTGAAAAATATAAAAAGATTTTGTTTTTTTGAAATAACTTTTGAAAAGCCAAAAAGATTTTACTTTTATTTGAGTCAAAATATGAAAAGCCAAAAAGATTTTTGGTTTTTGTTTTTGAGTTTACATGTTTGATGTGGCATATTGGTGTGCTTGGAACCCCCCCATCGTTTCGTATACATGTGGCTAGGACATTTGGTCATTATTATCGATGCTTAGAATGATCTTAACCATTGTTTAGATGGGGTGGTTTCGAAGATGATATGCATTTTGATTCGACTTTGTATATATGCCAACATTGCACACATGCACGAGTTTATATGAATGTTTGACTTCTCTTGCGTATTTGAATTTGTTGAGGCGTTCTTATCTCAATCTTGTCATCTATGCGTAAGTAAACTTAAGGAGAAGTGTGCATGTAAGAACCGTTTATCGTGAGGATTTAAAATTGGTAAAAAAGATTAGTGATTCACGGGAAAGGACTGCAAGAGTTCAAAATTAACTCGTTGTGAAAGCCACCGTTTAAAAGAGCCCAAAAGTCAATAAGATTTTCTCTAAGTTGAGAATGCTATAAACCTCAAAAGAACTTGAAAAAGTATATATATATGAGGGAGTTTGGTTGGAGAAAATTTAAATGGGTTTGCACATCTAATTAATGTTGAAACATTTCAATTTGACGCTATTATTTGTAGAATCGTCAAAATTCTGGATTTTTGTGCATGTAGTATGTTTAATTCATTAAGCTCACACTTTAATTGTCATATGGCTATGATAAAGTTTGATGATTTATAGCTATCAATTAGAGCTTGTTGATCGTTTTGATGTGTTGGAATTATGACTCATTGGTTGTAGTTTCACGCCCATTCATTTCAAATCCATGTTTGAGCACATCGGTACTATGTTTGCATGTAACTCGCATTTTTATTTTTTACGAGTTTTTGCATTTTGTGTTAAAAGCCTTATTTTAACACTATTTTGATTCTATCAGGCCCTTCCTGGAATAGTTTTGTGGAATTTTTTTCACTGGGCAATACTTTATATTTTTTCTGCGAATTTGGGAAATTTTGGCAGGTCGCGCGAAGTCGTTCAAACGACAACTCATCTCGCGCGAATGACATTTGTACTTCGTTCGAGCGACTTCCTCATCTCGTTTGAGCAAAGTCCCTGGCTTGTTCGAACGATAGGCTGAAAAATGGCCTCTGATTGGTTTGCAGTCCACTAGTTTAATTTGATATGTTTTTGGTACTGCGGGAAGCATTTCTGGATTGTTTGGTTTATATGCAGGTTCTTTTATGTTCCAAATTTGTATTTTGCATATGAGTCCGTTTATCACACCTAATTAATTTGTGCTATTCCTTGTGTGATTCCTTGGTTTACTAGCTACTGATTTATCATTGCTTGATCTTATTTAGCGGTTGTTTAATGATTATCTAGTGGTTTTCAATTCTCAAATTGGTATAAACTTGATTCAAATTGCTTTCATATTCTCATGCTAGATATTTCATATTGGTTTATCTTCTCACCGGATTGTCTATTCGAGACAAAAGGGGGGAGAGATGTATGTTATGTAGGGGGAGATTTGTTGAGCGCTACTATTGATATCTGGATTTACATATTGTTTGATTATATTTGTTTCAAACTGGTATCAAATAATTTCTCACATGTTTCAAATGATTTGTTCTTATTAGAAATATAAATTGGTATCATTTGTTCCTATATACTTCACTGGGTATCTATTTGTCTATTTCATGTGTGTAGGTATGCCTCAGCGATTCGAGATTTCAAGTCTACATCACATTCAGACAATTCATGCTTGTCGGGGTACATATTGTAGTCCGTGTCCTGTATTTTTTATTTTGGGTTTATGGGATGGGATTTAGGCGTCATACGGCTTGATGGCCCGGTTAGGCATTTCACTGGTTTAGTTTTGTCCCGAAATAGTCAAAGGGGGAGATTTGTAAGGACATAAATTTCCAATTGTGTCCATGTATTATTTTGACTTAATTCCGTGAACAAAACTGTGTTTATAATATGTCATAGGGAGAATTTTATTTTGTCACGATCCCACTTGGTCTATGACGTATTGAAGAAATTGAATACGTTGCGGCAAAGCTTCAAAGAATTAAATCATGCCAAAGTTTAATTGGTGCAAGTTTAATCGTCTTTAAAGTTAAATTCATTTCGAGATCACTCGGGTATAAATGCATATAATTAATGGTGCTCGGAATTATTATATAAAAGATAAGGATGTAATTTTTATAAAGAAAAATGTTTTTAATGTCTTAAAAGTGTTTTAAAGGTTTACACTATGTTTTATGATGATAAGCTCGTAAACTTGTTTGACATTTTTGGATCTCTCTTTGGAAGAGACGTTTTAAACAAAAAGTAAAAAAAGTCAAACTTTTGCGTTGTCATTCAAACGACATCCAATCTCATTCGAACGAGATGGGATGTCGCTTCCTCAAGTCGTTCGAATGACACGTTTTTCGAGGCGCCATTTAAATCCTATTTAAACAGTGTTTTCATCATAGTTTTGTAAGTGTGCTTTCTACAATTATAGTTTTCGACCAGAAACTTGTTTTGCACATGTTTTCTAAGGTTTAAAAGTCTTAAACACATCCTTAGAGTTTGCAAAGCTCCGAGTTATCATTCTTATATGTTTACGTGATCTTGTCGTACCAAAGTTGTTTGTTCTACACATTGAACATCAAAGGGTTTTGTGGTGAAGAAAAGAGAAGGACTTCTTGTTCGACATCGTAGACAAATCAAAGCTATATCGGTGGATACCGAGACATACGTGGACGCGTGTGTTGTGGACAGGTATCGTGGAAGATGGAATTTCTACGTGGGCACTATTGAAGAACGGTTGAAGATCAGAAGGAGCATCAAGACCCGTAGGGATCGAGTCTTTGTGTAAGGCTAATCTGTCTTTGTAAAACCATTGTTCATAGTGACTGTCTGGCTTGGGTCGTCCGAGGTTGTTTTCCCGTTTTAGGTTTTTTCCTCGTACATCCGGCGTTGTGAGTATTCTTTACTTTACTTTACTTGCTTTAATCACTAGATGCATGTTTAGGATTAATCAAGATAAAACTGGTTTAAAGTAAGAATTGGGTTTTCACAACTTGTTTTGGTGCACATTTAAAAGTTGGATCGTTTTCGAACAAAAATTGGTTTTGTTTAAAACACACATATTGGGCACTCTTCAGGTTCATTCGAGGGTTTTCATAGATAGAGGGTCCTTTGACACACCTGACTCGCAAAGGGGTGCCATTTATCTAGAGTGACGCTTGTCAGTTGGCCTTTGATGAGTTGAAAGACAAGTTGACCTCAGCACCAATGTTAGCATTGTTTAGGCCGAGAGTGGAGTATCTAGTCTGCACTTATGTGTCCTTATTAGGACTTGGGAGTGTACTTAAGCAGGAGAATCAGGCTAAGCGTATGCCTCCCGTAAGCTTAAGCCTCACGAGAGGAATTACCCCACCCACGACTTGGAGTTAGCAGTGGCCGTGTTTGCACTTCGGATTTAGAGATATTATCTCCTGGGGGAGAAGTTTCGCTTGTACACAGACCACAAGTCACTACAGCACCTCTTCACGAAGAATGAGATAAATATGCATCAACGTCGGTGGCTTGAGCTTGTGAAGGATTATCAATTTGATATCCAATACTAATCGGGTAAGGTTAACGTGGTAGCAGATGTGTTAAAACGTAGGCCAATAGGTGAGGTGGCTGAGCTATGGAAACCGAAATGGAAGGAGTCAGGACACCAGGATGCGGTGGCTCGATCGTTCATGTCTGTGAGGATAGTTACACCCCATATTATTACGAGAGTAGTACAGGATCAGGCATATGATCCTTTTTACTAGATTCAGATAGTGCAGCTTCTAGCAGAGGGGGTCGAGTCTTATATCGTGGGATTAGATGGCGGTCTACGTTTCAATGGAAGGTTCGTTGTTCTTGAGGGAGAAGACTTGCTACATGAGGTGATGACAGAGTCACATGGTTCACAATTTTCTTTACATCTCGGTGGGGATAAGATGTACTAGGATATGCGGAGACAGTACTGGCATAGTGGGATGTAGAAGGACATTTCTAAGTTCGTCTCAAAATGTGCCACTTGTGAGCTAGTAAAGGTGGACCATCAGAGACCGACGGTACTTCTATAGCCATTAGAGGTTCCTATGTGGAAATGGGAGAGCATTTCCATGGACTTCATCACGGGATTACCTACATCGTAAAGGGGTCACGATTCAATATGGGTGATAGTGGATTGGCAGACCAAGGTAGCCTACTTTCTGCCAGCCCGAAAGAATTACACCATGGGACAGTATTCCCATATATTCATAGAAAAGATAGTGAGACTTCACGAGGTGGCTCTTAATACCGTGTTTAACACGATAAGATGTTTGTGTCTCAGTTTTGGGAGAGTTTTTAGGACGCGATGGGTACAGAGTTGTGCCTAAGCACAGCCTATCACCCGCAGACGGATGGACAAACCGTGCAGGCAAATCAGATGTTGGAGGACATGTTATGTATGTGCATTATTGATTTTGACAGAATCTAAGAGCAGTACCTTTTGCTGGTGGAGTTTGCCTATAATAACTCCTACCAATTTACTATCGGTATGGTTCCATTCGAGGCATTATATGGCAGACCTTTTTGTTCCCCAGCATGTTGGTTCGGAGGTGATTCAAGATACTTAGGCAAGGATAGAGTTGACACGGAGACGTATTCGGGTTGCTCAAGATCGACTAAAGATCTACGCCAACGCCAAGTGGTATTTCCAAGAGTTCAATATTGGGGACAAGTTGTTACTTTGATTGTCTCCAATGAAGGGAGTTATGCATTTTAGGAATAAAGGAAAGTTGGCACCTAGGTATGTAGGGCCATTCTCTATTATCGAGATAATTGGTCCAGTTACTTATAAACTTGGGTTACCGAATTAGTTGCACAGGGTCCATGACGTGTTCCATATCTCTTCGATGAGGAGATATTTTTTAGATGATTTGGCCCACACTCAAATTTCTTTTATCTACTCATTAGGTTAACGATAATTAGGCGATTCAGAATAAGAAGCTCGATAAGAAAACTAAGAGCTTGAAAGATGAAAAGATCATTCTTCAGAACAAGATTGATGAATTTTCTACTCTTCTGGTTGCCGCCGATCAACGAAAAAAGGATTACAGGGACACGAAGGTTAAGACTGACCTTTCCAAGTGTAGACACCCCATTCTATTACCCCCTAACTCTCCTTAGGTCCCCAGTACCTCCCTTCATCACTACAAACCCAGGTCATACCCCGAGTACTGACCTAGAAGCCATTGGGCACTCCCAGGCTCCGTTTGACAAAAAAATCAAACTCTTCAGCTCGACTAAAGCGGAATGAACCTTTGAAGGTCATTGAAATCCATTTCCAACGGTCCGTCCCATGCACGATTCCGAGTTACCATGCGGACGAACTATTCATTTGCGTCCGAAACTTGATCTAGATGCCACCGGGTGCTCCCGGGCACTGTTTGACCTAAGTCAACTCTTCAGCTCGATCGAGGCTAAATTAATCTTCAAAGGTCACTGAAACCCCTTTCCAATGGTCCGCTCCGTGCGCGATTCTGACTTACCATGCGGACGAACGATCCGTTTGACTCCAAGAGGTCATCGAATGCTTCCAGGGCCCGATTGGCAAAAGTCAACTCCCCAAACCGGGTCAAACTCTTTGGAATGTCTAAGTACATCTCCTAAACTTTCCTACGGTCCTCCCCGTGCACAATTCAGACTTACCATCCGGACGAACGATCCGTTTGCGTCCGAACGATTCCCCATCCAATGGACTGACAAACGCTTCCGAGCCATATTTGACCCATAGTCAACTCCCGAACCTGAGAGAGGTCCAAAGTACTTTCAAAGGTATCTGAATTACGTTTTCCAACAGTCCTCCCCATGCACGATTCTGACCAACGATTTTCCCTCGTTATCCAATTTTCTGAAAAGGCCTAAAACACACTGCCAAATGGCAGGTTCCAGACCCTGCCTATCGGCACCTGCCAATAGGTCGGACCAGATCTATGCCGATCGGCAGTGACCTGGGCCTATAAAAGAGGGAATTCACCTCATTTACAAAGGGAGCCCAGATCTGATAAAAATCGCTCTCAGCGAATCCCAAAAACCTCTCTCGAAGACAACGCGATTTCAACATCCGAATACCTTTCTAACTTCCACTTTTCATCATCCTTTTCATCAAACTTGATGAATTAGCCACTCTCCATCATCATCCAAGTTCAAGGGCTACTCTCCAACATTTAAGATCAAGCTCAAGATCTTCAAGAAGGTCCAACTTTCTCTTCAAATTCTCAATAACTTATTTTTATTACTTAGCACTTTTTATAATATCATCTCACACATCCTAATCTACTTTTTATTTAGTATTATTGCACATCTCTTATTTTCATATAAATAAAATCCAAAAAAATAAGAAAAATAGGGTTTGTTCATAAATTTCAAATAGGGATTCTCACACTATTCTCACAACTAAAACACTTTTTTTACACACACACACTCACAAATAAGAGATCCCCATTTGGATTTATGGGATAAACCCCACCCCTCGTTTTGTATGAGAACTACGTGGACTTTGATCCCTTTATAGGCTACGTAGGCGTCTCGGGGTAAAACTCGAGACTCGAGTCCTATTCTCACTTTCTCTCTCGTTTTCTATCTTCTCTAAATCCAATTTTCTTATATTCTATATACTTGTTCTTAGTGACGTATTACTCCATATACGTTATCATTCCATTATAACGATCAACGTAAGGGTAATCGCGTAAATCTTATTTTCTAATATTATTTTTATACCTTCCTACGGATGACTGGATTTATCTCTTCCATGATACAAGTCGAGGATTCATATCTCCACTATATACATACACATGCGCACATATCACAGGGAAAATAAAAAAGGAAAATAGTAAACATCCATGAGAGACTGAAAGGGCGGAATGGGTGCCTAACACCTTCCCATTTCGTAATGTAGCCTCCGAACCCTTCTCGAATCATTTTGGTTTCGTATGCACCAATATGTCTTTGGATGCCATCATTCGGGATGGCTTCCTAAAACCCCCCAAGTTTTAAATATTCTTATACTATAAAACAAATTTCCTTTTTAATAATGCGAAAGCGTAGGATGATGGTTCAAATAAATAAACAAATTTTAATTTCTTCTAAATTAAAATAACACAAAAGTGAAATAAAATTAAACACACACTTATTTCAATTTCACTTAAACCAATTTAATTTAACCCAAGTCCTAGAAAATTTGCCTAACTCATATTTTGCAATTTTATCAAATTAGGCCAAACCAAAATTATCAATTAAATTAAATGACTTGAATTAAATTAACATAAACAAACATTACCCAATATTTAATTTCACACCAAATGAAACATGTAGTGATTAAAACCAAAATTTATCTTTAATTACCTAAGCATGCGTTCTAGGCGAGTATAGAAAGATAAAATAAACAATAAATCACTACGCTGCGATGTACGAGGAAAAACCCAAAATGGAAAAAAAAAAACTCGGACGGCCCTAGCCTCAACTCCACTAAGTACGGAATTTACAAATACAAGAAAGATGACTTACAACACTCGACTCGATCCCTCTCAAGCCCCGACACGTCTTCTTATATCAACCTCTTCTTAGCAAATAACCACGGAGCTCCACCGCGGTATCGGAATCCATCGATAGGACTTTATATGGTCACTGTAACCCGAACTAGGTGCCTTTCTCCAATTGGGTAAATCAACGAAAACCTTTTCTTCTTTGTGGAATTTAGAAGCAAACCCAAAATGTATCTTCAAACGGTAGAGATGGAAACCGGTGCCAAAACTCCAAGCAAAGTATATATATATATATATATATATATATATATATATATATATATATATATATATATATATATATATGGAACTTGGATTAAACAAACAATTGGGTGTAAACTAGAGTGTTAAATGAATATTTGTCTGAAAGATAAACACTCAAAACCATGAACTTACCCTGAACTTTTCTTGGAAGAATTTTATCTCGAAAAACTCTCTCTAGAAGTTAGAATTGAATGAAAAGTTAAGTTAGAAAAGTTCATTTCCGCACTTAAGAAATCTGCCAAAAAGTTAGTGGAAAAAATAAGTGCGAAAGTGGGTCAAAACTGCTTAAAACTGCCATTTAAATGTTCCCGCCAGATCTCGTTCGAACGACATTTTCATTCGAACGAAATCTCGTTCGAACGAGGCTTCTAACCAAGTTCCAGTATGAACTCGTTAGAAATCTCGTTGGAAATCTCGTTCGAACATCCATCTCATTAGAACGAGATTTCAAACGAAGTTCTAGTGGCCAATATGGGAACTCGTTGGCAAATTAGTTCGAACGACATCTGATTCGAACGAAAAGCTCGTTCGAAAGAACTTCCAGAAAGTTTGAAAATTTTGATTTTTGCCCAGAAACTTTATATTCTTTATTTTAAAGTTTAAATGAAATCTTTCTGAAATTAAACAACAGTTTTAAATAAACGTACACCCATTATAAAATGTTCCAAGCTCCTATATATATATATATATATATATATATATATATATATATATATATTAAAATACATTCATACCTTAGGAGCAATGGAACCAAGTTGATGACGTAGAAACGAGGCACAAACAAACTCGGCAATATGATGAATCTTTATACTCTTGGCCGCTATGTCTTCAACAAACACATCATAAGCTTGAAGGATGATCAATTAACTCTATCCAATGACTCAAACGTTTTTGTCCGGAATTGATCCAAAACTACAAAGGACTCAATTGAAAATTTGTGACCTTACAAATCTCCCCCTTTGGCTATTCCGGGACAAAAACCAAATAAAAATCCTAGAGGGCCGTCAAGCTCTACTATACTAATAAAAAGTCCCACCCAAAATAAAAATACAATGCTTGACTCAAACAACCCAAAGGATCATAATCTTTTTCGGAGAAAGTTGCCACTTATAATATAATTTCTGCACATTACACGCATAGGAATATCAAAATATTTAATGAAAGTAAAATATGTACTCCCCCGAAATTAATTCTCTCCATTTATCAACTAAGATCAACTTAGAAAGACGTCTCCCCCTAAGATAAATCTCCCCCCCAAACTAAGATAAATCTCCCCCTTTTTGTTCAGGAATAGACAAAGGTTAAAGAATAAAACATGTAAGTGTGCATAAAGTGATGAGAACATTAAAGCATATTGGCAAAAGCACAACTAATCTAACAAATATTAACGGATAGCAACTAGGATGCAAGAAAATGATACCAATAAGATACATAAAGTATTAAGCATGTGATATCAACAAAGAATGCACCAAGATAGATACCAATTATGAATTAAAGCATATATGGACTAGAAATCAAATCAAAGACTAAACAAAAATATCATATATATATATATATATACGTACTCTAGATATACCAAAGATGCACACGTACATTTATATAGATATAAACACACAAATGACACACACAAAATATAATAGGAGTCTTTCACACTCGTATAGAAAAAATGTGTCATATAGAAACGGAAGGATTGGGGTGTGAACATGTAGCAATTAAATTTAGACCCAATCACTTAAAACATGTTCACGGAGTTCTCAATTGATTGCAAACTTCATCACATTTGAATATAACCTCATGTGACAATTTAAATTGAACTCAATAAACAAACATACACAATGCATACAATCCTGGCATGTTGATGATTCTACAAACCAACAGAGTCATGACATTGAAAACGCAACTAGGATAAACGGACATTGTGCAAACCGTTGATATACCATCCAATCTCCCTCAATAAGCATATTTATTATTAATTTTGAATGAATATATCAATCAAACATAGGCCTTGGCAATTATTTTCTTTTTAATGCAATATTTTATGTTTTTAGGCCTTGGACCACGTATTTCTTTTAGGTCCAAACAAATGGTGGCTTACTATTCGCAAAGGAATCTAAGTCCTTTCGGAGCCCTTCCCCGTGCACATTTATATATATCATTTTTTATTTTTCACAAATCTCACGTGCAACGGATTTTGACATGCACTAGTCCTCCTAGGCCACAAATATGTAGATGACAAGATTGGTAGGAGAACACCTCACAAAGCTCAAATATACATATGAAGTTAAAATTTCAAATGAGATCGTGCATGTGTGAATAGAGGCATATAAAAATAGAATCCATTTAATCGACACAAAATCAAACTACTCCATGTAAGCATGGTAAAGAACATAATATGGATTGACAATCTAAACCAAAAGTTCTAGCCACATGGGAGCGAAAAAGATGGGATTCTAACACAAATGTATGCCACATAAAGTGTGTCAAACTAAAATACACACAAAATAAAAATCTTTTTGAGTTTTTGAAATTTTTATCCACAAATAAAAAATATATACTCAAAAGACAAACAAAAATCATTTGAATTTATTTTTATTAAGCTTAAATTCCAAGAGATAAAAACCCGAATGATAAACCAAAAATATTTTTGTATTTTTCATTTAATGCAAACAAAATGAGGGGAATATAATACAAAAGATAAACACAAGTCATAATTCTAGCGTGTGATAAAGCATGGAGCATAGACTAGAAAATGATTAAACAAGCATACATTTAGCATGTGAATATAACATGAAGTACAAACGCTAAAGTATGCAAATAAAACTAGCACATTCAACCTTTAGATTTTTCAAGAGAGGAAGCATGTGAAAGTAAATGATAATCAAATACCCTATCTTGTAAAGTTACCAAGTTGGATCTCCTAACCCAAACTAATGATCAGTGACTATCTCGGGGTGTAGGAACTTTGGCTACCTTGGTTGCCATACTTTGGGATTTTCTAGAAAATCTTTTAAGATCAAAACAATATTTCTTAAGATGACCTTTTCGACCACAATTTGCACAATTAAAAACATGTCGAAAAGATTTACCTAAGGAGTGATCTCTAAAGGCTTTCCTAGGCAATTCTCCTAAAAAATTGGTTTTGGCTTTGTGAGTTGATTCATTACAAGTATCGAAGCCTAAACCACAAGTGTCATTTTTAATTTGGACCGTTCCTAATATTTTATCTAATTTTTCCGAACGACACTCCAAATCAAATTTGACTTTACTAGAGTCTTTTAATTTGTTTTCTAATTCTATAATGTTAGATCTAATAAAACATTTCTCTCTTCGAACACGAGAAGTTCCTTTTTCAAGGATTCCATTACACCTCTAAGGCTATCTCTCTCGCCTTCTACATATTCAAGCTTCTCACGAAGAGTCCTCTCATGTATCCTAAGGTCTTCAACCAACACACTATTATTAACTACCTTGACACGTTCTTTCAAACTAGGTTCTAATTTCAAACTAGCTCTTTTTAATTTAATTGATTCTTCATATAATTCTTGAAAAGCATTTTGAAGTTCACTCACATTAACCTCTTCTTCATTTTCACTCTCTCTTTCTTCTTCACTCTCACTATCATAAAAAATAAGGGAATCATAAATTATGACCTTGGAAGTGTCATGTGTTAAATTTTCATCTATAGATGATTTCTCACTATCACTCACATGACTAGCCATAAAAGCCACAAAGTTGGGCTTAGTGGGGGAATTGGGTCCCTCTTCCTTATCACTATCACTAAGGGTTGTATTATATGAAATGGGTCGCTTGCCCTCTCTCCTTAGTTTAGTGGGGCAGTCAGAAGCCCTATGGCCATAACCCTCACAACCAAAACACCTATTTGACTCGTCCCTATTTAAATTTTCATTAATAGTTTTAGGGACCTTCTCGGATTTGTCATGCTTAAAAGTTTCAAATTTCTTAAAGTCATTTTTAAATTTATCTTTGTTAATTTTAAGAAACTTTCGAAATTTCCTAGCAAACAAGGCCATATCTTCCGAGTCACTATCACTCACGCTCTCTACTACTTGTTTATCCTCTTTTCGGGCTTTTAAAGCAATGCCCTTTTCTATATTCTTTTCAGTTTTAGATGGAAACATGTCCAGTTCAGAGGTTTGTAAATCACCTACAAGCTCTTCTAATTTCATAGAGGCTAAAGTTGGTAAAGAATTTAAAACGGTCACTTTTGGAATAAATCTATCGGGTAGGGACCTTAAAATTTTCTTTACTACTCGGTTGTCGGGTATTTTCTCTCCCAAATTAAAAGATGAATTAAATATATCGGAAAGTCTAGCATAAAATTCATCAAAATTTTCTTTTTCATTCATTTTTATAATTTCAAATTGAGTGGTGAGGTTTTGTAGTTTCGAAGCTTTAACGACACTTGTACCTTCATGAGTGAGTTGTAAAATATCCCAAGCTTCTTTAGCGGTCTCACACATCATAATGCATCGGAATTCATCCGGTGTGACAGCGCTAAATAAGGCATTTAAACCACGGGAATTAAAGTTTGAAAGTTTAAACTCATTCTCACTCCATCTATCGGTCAGTTTGGGAACACGTTCATTATCTACTAAATGAGTTGGTGGAGACCAACCATTAACTACCGATAACCAAACCCTCTCGTCGATATATTTTAGTGCCGATTTCATACGCACTTTCCAATACGTGTAATTAGAACCATCGAAAATATAAAATTTTGAACATGGGAAAAATTCCATTTTAGCCAAAAATAGTTAAAGGATCTTTAACGAAGTAAATTATCGTTTTGGCTCTGATACCAATTTGAAACCCCCAAGTTTTAAATATTCTTATACTATAAAACCAATTTCCTTTTTAATAATGCGGAAGCGTAGGATGATGGTTCAAACAAATAAACAAATTTTAATTTCTTCTAAATTAAAATAACACAAAAGTGAAATAAAATTAAACACACACTTATTTCAATTTCACTTAAACCAATTTAATTTAACCCAAGTCCTAGAAAATTTCCCTAAGTCATATTTTGCAATTTTATCATATTAGGACAAACCAATATTATCAATTAAATTAAATGACTTCAATTAAATTAACATAAACAAACATTACCCAATATTTAAGTTTGCACCAAATTAAACATGTAGTGATTAAAACTAATTTTTATCTTTAATTACCTAACCATGCGTTCTAGGTGAGTATAGAAAGATAAAATAAACAATAAATCACTACGCCGCGATGTACGAGGAAAAATCCAAAACGGAAAAAAAACTTCGGACGGCCCTAGCCTCAAATCCACTAAGTACGAAATTTACAAATACAAGCAAGATGACTTACAACACTCGACTCAATCCCTCTCAAGCCCCTACACGTCTTCTCATATCAACCTCTTCTTAGCAAATAACCACGGAGCTCCACCGCGGTCTCGGAATCCACCGATAGGACTTTATATGGTCACCGTCACCCAAACTAGGAGCCTTTATCCAAGTGGGTAAATCAATGAAAACCTCTTCTTCTTTGTGGGATTTAGAAGCAAACCCAAAATGTCTCTTCAAACGGTAGAGATGGAAATCGGTGCCAAAACTCCAAGCAAAGTATATATATATATATGGAACTTGGATTAAACAAACAATTGGGTGTAAACTAGAGTGTAAAATGAATTTTTGTTTGAAAGATAAACACTCAAAACCATGAACTTTTCTTGGAAGAATTTTCTCTCAAAAAATTATCTCTAGACGTTAGAATGGAATGAGAAGTTAAGTTAGAAAAGTTCATTTTCGCACTTAAGAAATTTGCCAAAACGTTAGTGGGAAAAACAAGTGGGAAAGTGGGTCAAAATTGCTTAAAACTTCCATTTAAATGTTCTCACCAGATCTCGTTCGAACGACATTTTCGTTCGAACGAAATCTCGTTCGAATGAGGCTTCTACCGAAGTTCCAGTATGAACTCGTTAGAAATCTCGTTGGAAATCTTGTTCGAACATCCATCTCGTTTGAACGACATTTCGAACGAAGGTCCAGTGGCCAATATGGGGACTCGTTGGCAAATTCGTTCGAACGACATCTGGTTCGAACGAAAAACTCATTTGAAAGAACTTCCAGAAAGTTTGAAAAATTCAATTTTTGCCCAGAAACTTTATATTCTTTATTTTAAAGTTTAAATGAAATCTTTCTGAAATTAAACAATAGTTTTAAATAAACGTACACCCATTATAAAATGTTCCAAGCTCCTATATATATATATATATATATATACTAAAATGTATTCATACCTTAGGAGCAATTGAACCACGTTGATGATGTAGAAACAAGGCACAAACAAACTCGGCAATATGATGAAGCTTTATACTCTTGGCCGCTACGTCTTCAAAAAACACGGCATAGGCTTGAAGGATGATCAATTAACTCTATCATATGACTCAAACGTTTTTGTCTGGAATTGAGCCAAAACTACAAAGGACTCAATTGGAAATTTGTGACCTTACACTTCCCCTTTTTCTTTTATTTGTTTTGAGTAAAATAGACTGGCGACTCTAAATCTCTCTAAATTTTTTACACCTCATCTCAAACGAAACCTGCCGAAGCGCTCCCGAGAGGGATGCGCGGGACCCGAGGATCCTTCCTTCACGTGCCCGCCTGCAGTGAGGATCGGGGATGGACACAGTGGCGACTCCGCTGGGGACTTGTATGTTTTGAGGGCTTGACTCTATTTACATGGATGTTATATTTGTTTATATTCCCCCTATATCTGCATGTTCCCCTTTTTCCATGTGTATCACATGCTTATGCTTCTGTTCACACCACTTGTAGAAAATTCTCCATGTACACTTCACACCACATGCACCTAGGATCACATATATCCACATGTTGCACGCATCACCCATCCATACATGGTGTACCTTTGGTGCTTATACTTTGCTCCCTATTTGTCATAATCAAGAAAAGCATTCTCATCATAAGATACTAATAAGAGAATCATGCATGATTCACACAACATCACCAAAGAGCATTGTTATTGACCAAATTTTACCCAGTAACTGGAGGGTCACTTCATGATGGGCGTTGGTCCGGCAGGGCGCAGTTAGCCTAAGCGATATGACTCTCACCTTCCATTAGCCAAGTACCTTTGACATATATCAAACGGTTCCCCCACATCATATCGCTTGACTGAAGTCATGACGGGGGGTATATCGCAGGGAATTCATTCACGTACGCCGAGTATATCGAATTCGTTCTCACATGTACCGTCCCCACGAGGTATATGGTGAGGCAATTCACGTACACTCAGGTATATCAAATGGCTTGTCCACACGTACCGATTTCCCGCAAGAGCTAGACGTATATCGTGGAAGTCACGCCAAAGGGGGGAACCCATTTTGATTCACCCAACCAACTGCATACCCGCATATAGGTGTCATACCTAGGACATGCACTTTAGATTGACGGTTTCAACCCGAAACTCTGTCGAAATTCCGGGTAGGCCTGCCGCTCAAATTTTCGCGCACTTTAAAATGGGACCCTGTCCGTGAGCCTGCTTACAAGTCCAGCCGTAGCTTTTCATATATTAAAAACCCCACTTTTCTAGGCTCGGGTCCCATACGGCATTGCATTTATGAGAATTAAATACAAGTGAAAACGTAATAATCGTAATAATCATGCTGAGTTCCACATCCAAAAACTTTTCTCCCTTCTTTATCAAAAATCCAAAAATAGTTTCTTCTCTTTTTCTCAAAAATAAATTCCATTCTACGCCTTCTTAGGTCAATCGCATGCCCTTGGCTTGGCTCCCTATTAGCTTCGGTCTTCAGTCAAATCACCCCAGAGTTTTATCCCTTCCTCTACTAATTCTTTCGAGTCCGGAATCCATCCACTTTCCATGGAGAATAAAGATCAAGTACTAGTCATATAGCCAGATCTAATGGCAGTCCTAGCTCAGGTCGTATCTAAGATTGACAACCTCTAAACTGAGGTCCGAAAGATGCAACGAAACCAAGTTCCTATTCCTTATGATCCCGATGCCCTATTCCCTCGTGCTATGGGTCCACCCGAGCCTATCCGGGTTCTCAAAGAATATCATCATGCTCCACGTGCCCCTCCTGTCAATGGGCCACCGCCTGCCCAGCTTCTGAAGCCAAACATTGCACAGCTTGTGGCTAACCTGCCTATGGTCGTTGATATAAAATAAGAGGAGTTGAATAAAGTCAAAGAGTATCTCAAGATGCTCACTAAGAAGTTCGACCAAGTCAGAATCTCTGGTAATTACATAGACTAAACCCACATGTCTCCTTATCCTAAAGTGAGGTTACCCGAGAATTTCAAGATGCCAAATATCGATAAGTTCGGAGGGAGTGGACCCCCGATTGTTCATCTTCGCAGTTATCATCCTTCCATGACTCTACTAGGGGCTTCTGAAGAAGTGATGGCCCAATTGTTTCAGCAAACTTTGAAGGATAGTGCCCTCCGATGGTTTTTGTCTCTCGAGAAATCATGAATCCGTAGCTGGGAGGATGTAGCCCGAGAATTCATGTCGCAGTACAAATACAGCGAAGAACTTGAGGTCACCCGTCGTGATTTAGAGCTGCTCAAACAGAACCCTAGGGAATCAGTCAGTAACTCCATAATCCGGTGGAGAGAGCAAGTAGCTACCATGACCAATCGGCTATCTGAGGAAGAACGGGTCAACATAGTGAAGAAGAACTTCTTGCCCCATGTCCGAGCGACGATGGGAGGACAATACTATCCCCACTTTCAAGCTCTCAGATAAGCGGGAGTAGAAATAGAGGAAAGCCTTGTTAAAACAGAGGTTGAACTGAGTAAGGTGTTCGGATAGTTCAGCCCTAGAAAGTATGACAAGCCTGCCAGTGCTACAGTCTCAACCATCAACAACATCTCTCAACCAACCACATCATGGGCACCAGAAATCCGCCTTGCCCCCATTCGAAGGAAATAGACTGAGCTACATGCTCCCCTCTCCAAAGTTTACCAAGCCTTGTTAAGCCGAAACCTCATCAAACCCTTGGATCCCCGTCCATTGCCAAATCCACTCCCAAGAAACTTCAAGGCCGATGCTCATTGTGCCTTTCACCAAACTTCTGGCCATACCACCGACCAATGATTTCACCTCCGAAACATAATCCAAGATCTCATTGACCGGGGTACCATCGTCCCACCAGCCAATCCTAAGACAAACACTACTCACAATCCACTCCAAAATCATACCAATGCCATCTTCTTAGAAGAAAACCCAGATTTTGATCCCTCAACTCAAATCACACCCATATACTCTCCTAAACCTCTTCAAATTTTCGCATATTTCCTCCAACACCCTACTAGCCTCGCTGATCAAGCACTATCACTCCTTACCAGAGCGTGCATCACTGTCCGTACCTGTTTTGAAAATGGAAATATGGAATTGTCAGAGGTGTTAAACCAACTCCTAGAGTTCGGGCTGAAATTGCCCTCACAGATGGTCATCGATTGCCAAAGGTTCAGTACACTATTCTTGGAAGCACAAAAGTGGGCCCAAGATTCAGATAAGTGGGTGGTACCAACTGATGATGTCAGCCTAAATGATATTGTCGATATTATGGCTGAATTATTCGGGCAAACCAACAGCATTTGTAGCATCACCGGGTTACTTGACATTTTGAAGCTATAAGGGAGCTTGGTCCCTTCAACCATATATATCCCCACAGAATGGGAAGACCTGTATGAAGAAGCTATTGAAGTTGTGGAATGCATTGACTTTACATGGAAAGACAGAATTGTTGCCACCGGGTGGGGGAAAGAATTCAAAGATTCGAGTGAAGAACAATCTTCAGGAAGAACTGGCCCAGTAGCCGACATATATGGGATGATATCATTTGAAGAACTCTTCAGAGAAATAAACAGGGTGACAGAACAACCTAAGATTGACGAGGAAACGGGATTCATGTTCTTCCCTTCTTCAGTAAATCACATGACCAGATCAGGGAGACATTACCAGGTTCCAAGCTCGCTACCAGCAAATGACAAAGGGGAGGGCATTGAAAACCTTCCTATGCCAGAGATGACCATCGAGGAGAGTAATATCCTCGATCAACTAAAGAAAACTCAAGCTAACATCACTGTATGGGGGCTTTTCATGTCTTCCCAGCTATACAGAAATGCTTTAATCAAGTTGCTCACTGGACCCACAGTTCTTCCTTCCACCACACCAGAAGAAGTGGTAAATCTAGTCGGATCCTTGACCAATACCCGAATGCTTTCATTTTTTGAAGAAGAAATCCCCAGAATTGGTCCAAATCACAATCATGCACTCAACATCTCCGTCGAAGTTATAGGGAAGGCCGTGCCACTTTCTCTTGTCAATAACGGATCCGCCTTGAATGTATGACCACTGAGAACCTTCAAGTGTTTGGGCCTGAAAGAAAGTGACCTCGCTCCAACCTCCGCCGATGTACGTGCCTACGATAATACCCGTAGGGAGGTGATGGGATCCATAAAACTTGTAATAGGGGTTGGCCCTATAAACCTTGTCGTTGAATTCCAAGTCATAGACATCCCAACTTATTTCAACTAGTTGCTCGGACGACCCTGGCTCCACAATATTAAGGGTGTGTCTTCCTCACTCCATCAGAAATTGAAGTTCTTTGCTGATGGGCAAGTCATCACCATTTTAGACGACGACAAAAATGTCGAGGGTGCAAGCACCAGCAGTCCAATCCTTAAGATACAGTACGAGTCAAATGATATGCTCCTATCAGGATTTCGAGTTGAGCCACTCCTACTTTCGGCAGGGGACGATTCCAAAGAAAAGATTTGTCCAGAATATAACCCTCATGGCAATATTAATGTGATTCAGATGTTCAGAAACATGCACTTTATGTCCGGACTGGAGCTAAGGAAAAGGCAACAAGGGATACTTGACCCCATCGAACTGAAGAAAGATTTCCCTCCTTGTGGCTTGGGGTATCAACCATCAGAACAAAAGCTCAGAATGATCCACCAGTCTCGACCAAAGAGAAGATTAGACTGCATCCCAACTACAATAGGAGACTCCTTGAATGGACTATTCATCAAAGAAGGTGAAGACTTCCCCTTTTACGGTTTTCCAGAACCATGGTATGACCACACAGACAAGAAGATGAAGCCTGGAATGGAGATCTTTTTCCAAGATAGCTACCCATGGGCCGAAAGTTTCCAACACCGAGTACAACTGCTCATCAAAGATATCGAAGAGACTGAGGAAAGTGATTCTAAATATTATTTCAACTTACAGACACTGGGGCTGGCACTCTGCATGGTTCATTTAGGCATTACATCAATGGATCCATCCCATCTGATTAAAGTTGCTGATACACCCCTCCTCAACTGGCATGCTGCACCAGTTATACCTCTTGAAGTCTCCCTTAACCCCAACGTTTACCCTATTTCTTCTTCTGTTGTCTATCCTTGTTCAAATTTAATCGAGACCTCTTTTGATAAGGTTCTCAATGTTATTTTTCCTATCAATGAAATAAACGAATATTTTGAGTATCTTGTTGTGCCTTACTTTAATTGTTTGGATACTAATCGAACTTTTGATGATGCTGATTTTGCAAATGAACAATTCTTAACTCATCAAAATAAGGTTAATAATAAACAACATAACCGCGTTCAAGTTAATGAAGAAGAGACTATTGCTATTAATCTCGGTTCTAGTAGCCAACTGCGCGAGATTAGGCTAGGGGTCACCCTTGACGAGCATGAGCGCGCACAACTCAAAGAATTGCTAAAGGAATTCGTGGATGTCTTTGCATGGTCCTATGATGATATGCCCGGCATTGATCCTGAAATAGCTCAGCATGAGATCCCCACTCACCCAAATTACAATCCGGTTAAACAAAAATTGAGAAATCTCTGCACCAAATGGTCACTCAAGGTCAAAGAAGAGGTGGTCAAACAGTTGAGCATGGGCTTCATCCGTGTGATCAAATATCCCACATGGCTAGCCAATATAGTACCTATGCCGAAATCAGGAGGGAAGGTTCGAATGTGTGTAGAATACCGAGATTTAAACAAAGCTTCTCCAAAGGATGATTACCCTCTACCCAATATCGACATGATCGTGGACAACACAGCCAGTCATGCTCTTAAGTCATTCGTCAACGGGTTTTCTAGATACAACCAAATCAAGATGCACCCAGACCACCAAGAAAAAACCGCATTCATCACCCCATGGGGAACCTTTTGCTACACCGTTATGCCATTTGGTCTCAAGAATGCTGGGGCCACCTACCAAAGGGCTGCCACAACCATCCTGTATGATCTGATTAACAAAGAAGTCGAGGTTTATGTGGATGATATGATTATCAAGTCCAAACCTAGAGAAGGTCATGTTCCCTCTCTTCGGAAGTTCTTCGAACGACTACGGCGGTATCAGATGAGACTCAATCCACAGAAGTGTGTCTTCGGTGTTACAAAAGGAAAAATCTTGGGATTCATGGTCAGTGAGAAGGGGATATAAGAAGATCCTGCAAAGTTGAAGGCCATACTTGAGATGCCACCACCCCGAACAGAGAAAGAAGTCTGAGGTTTTCTTGGGAAATTGCAATATATCAGCCGATTCATCAGCCAGCTAACCTCCATCTGTGAACCGATCTTTAAGCTCCTCCAAAAGTATTCAACCAAAGTGTAAAATGAGGCTTGCCAAGAATCTTTTAACTGAATCAAATAATATCTGACCCAACCTCCAGTGCTCATGCTACCACAACCTGGTCTCCCTTTGCTCCTATACTTAACCATAACCGACACTGCAGTTGGGTCTTTGCTAGACCAATACCTTAAAGACTCCTGCAAAGAAAGATCCATTTATTACACCAGTCGCAAATTAACCGGGTACGAGGTCAACTACACTGCTTTGGAAAAGGCATGTGTCGCACTTGTCTGGGTCACCCATATGCTCGCCTTCCCTATCAAACTTGTATCCCGAATGGATCCCATAAAATACCTGCTTGAGAAACCCGCCTTATCCAGTCGAATGGCCTGATGGTTGATGCTCCTAACCGAGTTCAATATCGTGTACGTCACGCAGAAATCCATTAAAGGAAGAGCCATCTCTGACTACCTCGTTGATTACCCCGTAGAAGAAGCAGATGTCTAGATCTCCGAATTTCCAGATGAAAATATCCTCTGAACTGCTCAAGATAACCTTCGATGGAAAATGTTCTTAGACGGTGCTTCAAACAAAACGGGATATGCCATTGGGATACTTATGATTGCCCCTAATGACTCCCACACTCCCATCGCCATCAAATTGGATTTCCCTTACACTAACAACATGACGGAATACGAGGCATGCATAGTAGGCCTCAAAGTTGCTCTCAAGAAAGGTATTCAATACCTTGATGTCTACGGGGATTCTTCCCTCATCATCGATCAAATACTGAGAAAGTGGAAAGTCAAGGACGAAAAGATCCAACCCTTTCATGCCCACTTAGAAGAGTTAGCCTCCCGATTTCGAGATATCACCTTCCATTACCTACCTCGAGCAAAGAATAACCTAGACGATGCTCTCTATACCTTGGCCTCCATGGTCGATATGCCCGGAGGAATAACAATGACCCCCTTCCTAGTTCAAAAGTAAGACAAACCAACCCACTGCTACCATATTGAGCTTGTCTCCACCAAAGATCCGGAACTATCCGATTGCTGGTACTATGATATCTGGTGCCTCCTCAAACATAGTAGGTATCCCAAGGGTTCCAACAAGAAAGATCGAACGACCCTCCAAAGACATGTCGCCCAGTACATCATATGTCATAAAGCTCTACTCAAGAGGAACTTCGATGGATCTCATCTACACTGTATCGCATGGGCTGAAATTGAGAAGATAATGTAGAAGATCCACAGTAGGGAATGCGGGCCCCACATGAACGGTCACATGCTTGCCAAGAAGATCATTCGACAGGGCTACTACTGGACCACCATGGCCCAGGATTGCATCGCCAATGTCCGAAGATGCCTCAAATGCCAACAGTTCTCCAATCTTTAACACCTGCCTCCGCGAGAATTATACAACATGACTTCTTCCTGGCTGTTCTCCACCTGGGGTGTCGACATCATAGGGAAGTTTACACCAAAGGCTTCAAACGGTCATGAGTTCATCCTAGTTGCCATTGATTACTTCACCAAATGGGTCGAAGTTGAGTCATACGCAGTATTGAACGCCAAGAAAATGTCCAAATTCCTTAAGAAAAATATCATCTGCCAATATGGGGTCCCTCACGAGTTAGTGTCAGATAACGGGTTGCACTTCGAAGCAAAAGTCACAGAAGTAGTCAAAGAGTATGGGATTCAGAGATAAAAATCTTCTCCCTACCGACCTCAGACTAATGGTGCAGTTGAAGCCGCCAACAAAAACCTTAAAGCCATCATCAGCAAGATGACTGGAAGTTGTAGGGATTGGGCCGATCGAATCCCGTACGCCCTCTGGGGATATCGAACCTCAATCCGAACCTCTACTGGGGCTACCCCTTACTCTCTGGTCTACGGAATGGAAGCAGTCCTACCTGTGGAGATGTAAGTACCCTCGCTACGCGTCATGCTCGAAAGAAAAGTTAATAAATAAGACTGGTGCCAAAGCCGTCTCGACGAGCTGACCCTCCTAGATGAAAGGAGATTGAAAGCTCTGTACCACATACAGGGTTACCATCTCCAAATAGCGCGATCGATCATTCAATAAGAAAGTCAAGGACCGCGGTGTTCGGGAAGGGGATTTAGCCCTCAAGGAGATAATAGAACCCATCTGGGATCCCAGAGGGAAATTCAAGCCCAATTGGAGCGGCCCCTACATTATGAAAAAAATCTTATCCGGCAGTGCCGCCATGCTCACTGACCTAGATGGGGAGGGGATGGCTCGTCTAGTCAACCTGGATCGTCTCAAGAAATTCTACCCCTGGTCTGGAATCTCGGCGCGCTACGGCTCTTCTCATCTCCCTTCTATTAAAAAAAATCGTTTCATTTCCCTCTACCCAAAACTATGTGGGCCTGATCCTCTGCAAAAAACCATTTTTCAAGAAAAACAAAAAAAATTCAAAATCCCTAGAGGTAAGTACGCAGATCATACATCTTACTGGAGCACGGCCCTTTCTTTTTCACAAAATACTATTCTTTTCTTATCTCCGAGAACGGCAGTTCATTCTAACAAATACTTGAACAAAGGATTGAGTATGCCTTAGCGATCGGTATAAATAATTCAAAAATAAAAAATTCATCGAAAGGCACAGCTGGATGATCAGAAACTTGCTTATTTAATTATTAAGAAATTACAACACAGATTACATAAGAAAAGGAACAGATAACTCCCTTCCCCCTACTGCCATAAAAAACCAAATAAAATCTCCATATCTATTCCCTATTACACAAATAAACTTTCCAAGAGTCCTACCCACAGCTACCATAGGAGCCTGCACCCTCAATATCTACATCCTGGGGTCCCGAAATTTCCCCTGCCTGAACAAAGTGCCGTAAACACTCCATGGACCAATAAGCCTGAACCAGCTTCGAAAAAACCACAACACACCCTTCCATGGTGTTAAATAAAATAAACCACCTTTGTCCAGTCTCCACTGCCAACATCTTTCTGACTACTCTCCTCTACAACCACTTCATATAATCCCCACGGACATGCTAAACTCTCCCGATAGACTGAGAGGGACGGGTTGACGGACGCCGATTCTCCCCTAGAGATCCAAGCAACACACGTAGGCACTCGGTCAAAATGTCTACCGAAAAGAAATTTAGTGCCCGAGGTGGCACGATATGTGCCCAGCCAAATTGGCATAGAAGTCGCCAAGGGAAATAAAAAGAGGTTTGTCTTAGACCAACCATCCGCACATATGAGTACTCTCCTAGCTCCAGAATAGGCTGCAACTGCCCCCACCAAGGCACTGACCAATTCAAATTTCGAGCCCCATGCTCCACAAACCAATTTTCCCAGCTCGTAATATCCAGGCCAACATAGAAGAAGTGACGCAAAAAGAAGTTGGGTACAGCCGACAAAGGATATTCTGGAGGAGTCACCAGGCGAAGGCTCTCAGACAAACACATGAACATCATCACGGGGCTACCCCTCAGAAAGTCAGAACAACCTTCTCTCCAGGAATCCAGGCCATTCAGGGTCTCTGCCAGTATCACCGCCATAGGATTGCGACGGTATGACATCCATGAAGTAATGCTGTAAGTTGCGGGTCCACCAGTAGTTCCCCAGTCACCAGCAGTAATTTTGAAACCAGACCAAGAGCAACGGCTCCAGCATAGCCAGCATCACCTACTTCTCGCAAAAACACGGACTACAGCACCGCCGGGAGAGAGATCATTGCTCTAGTAACCAATGATCTGGACGCCGAAGGTGAAATATGAAGAAGCCCGGCCAATAAATCTCTGGGAGAACGAGAATATTCGGGCAAAGCCGCAACAACACTTGGATTTATACCCAGCATGGTAGAAAATTCCTCGTAAGTAGGACAAACTTCATCCAACCCAAAGCAGAATACATGGGCTTCGGGGTACCAGAATTGTATCGCCGCCATCAGCATGTTCCACTCAATAGGCCGATTGCGCCACAAGGAGACTCGACGCATGTTGAAAGCATCATAGTCGACATTATAAGAGCACATTGCTTCTAAGGCCTTGAGGTAGTTATCAAACTCAATGCTACCAGGGAGAGCCATCTTGCAAGGCTAAGAGATAGTGGGAAAGTAAGTAAGAATGCGAAGGTGTGATGAAAACACTCCACCCTTACCCCTTTTTATACTTGAGAACCCTCATAAGAGACATAATCCATGCACAAATTGAAGGTAATCCTACCCCACAAAATATAAAAGGCTGAAGAGGGTACCATTCAAAGTTTTGAATTAATGGGACTGGACTGAACTGCCGATAGGCAGGACAAGGTCCTTGCTGATCGGCAACCCCTCAATTTTAGAAATTTCCCTTTTTTCCTCTTTTGTCAAATCAGAAAACTCAATTAAAATAAATTGATATTCTCAACAGAATTTCAAAATCCCTTTTCCTCTTTATATAATTTCCCCTTTTAATTAAAAACTTTCCTTAAAAAATTCCAAAAACACTCCTTTTTACGGTCTCAGCAGCAAAGTAAAAAGCGCATGTCCATGCATTCATTCATCATTAATAAAAGATAATAAAAAAACTCCATTGCATTGCATTTATTTGTTTTCTGTGTTACATCAATTTTGCAGGAAATAAAAAGAAAAAGCAAAAACAACGGGAGACAGCCCGAACCCACATTCTCTCTCTCTCTCTCTCACCTACCTTTCTCTCTAAGAGATTCCACCCCAGCGACGTGCTCTTTTTCCCCTACGGCGATATGATGCACCACCACTACCCGAGCCAGAGTGCTCTCCGGACGAAGCGGATGGCACCAAGCGAGAAGGAACAGGAACCGCATCCCGAATATGGGCAGTCGCCGAAGATATCCAGTCTTTTATGTCTGTTAGCCAAGTGGTCGACACTCGGACTTGCTGCAAGAAAGAGGCAAAATCAGTATCAAAGCATAGATGACCAAAACAGAAAAGAAAGAAAGAGAAGAACAGAAAGGTATACTGCAGGTCGGAGGACCTCCTCTGTCAAACCCAACTCCTCCGGATCCATCGCATGAGGACGATGCAGCATAGGCACTATCCCTCCATCAACCCGTCGAATGTTATATGAAGGAGTGTGCAACCGCACAAAAGGAACCTCAGAGTTCGTCGCCACCGCAGATGCCGTCGGACCGCTGCCACTGTGAGAAGATCCCACCGCCCGACTCAAACCCGCAGGAAGGAAAAGCAGGGTATCATATATGCTGGGTGCCATCAATCAGCTTGTCACAAAGTCCATATAGTCATACAGCGCATCCGTATCAGTATACAACAAGTAGGACTCGCCGATCATCGTCGCGATCCTAGCATCCGACAACAATCGCTCCCGCCTCATAGACGTAGGAGGCTGCGCAGGTGGCATCACCACCTCCTCCTCAGCAATCTGGCAAACCACCCTCTCCCTGAGATACCAGGAATGGCCGAACTCATGCGCCAGCAAATGCCTCATCTACGCGTTCACCCCGGTCGTCCCCGCATCATGAATGGTTGTCCCCTAGGGATAAAAGGTCACCTAAAAATCTCCAAGAAGGAATAAATCAATACAAGATCAGAAGCCGAAAAAACCAAGACTGAATTGGAAAGAGTCTTACCCTATCACTGGTCAGGTCATTCAAGACCTGACGCACCGCCTCTAGAGAGAGAGATCCCTTCGACTGCCGATTGGCCTTACACCATCGATACAATTAGCAGGAGTCCCCAATAGTGTTGTCCTTCAGAGCGATCAGTGGGGTATTGCACCCAATCACCTCATAAAACCACGTCTATCAAAAGATAAGAATTCACAAACAAAAAGAGACGGATAAGGAAAATGCGAGTGCATGAAAGGAAAATGCGAATGCATGAAAAAAAATGTGCAAACTGAAGAGTACTTCAAGAAGGTATATGGCTCCAGTAAAAGTCTACCGACAGCACCGGTTGAATGCATCCAGAGAAGAGTAAAGGGTCGCCAAAGTTAGACTCCCCCAATCATAGAAAGGGATGTTCGAAAACATCCTCAGGTACGGAAAAAAACACAAATAGACGACGTCATCACTCGACGCCACCATGAAACATCCCAACACTAGCAAAATAAATAGCCGGGCCATCTTCCTCACTTGCATCTCGTCCTCCACATCAATCACCCTGCCCAACAGAACATCCTTCAGCAGGGAGAGCCGGATAGAATCCCCAAAAACTATCCTCCCTACATCACCAAGTGTCGTACGCACTGCCTCCGGTCTCACCCGCAAAGAGCGATCCACCTCTATCTGCTCTCCATCACAATCCATCCCAAACAGCTATTGCACGTATATGGGAATCACAGTTATCTCCCGAAGCCGAAATGAAAGGTGTGAGTAGTATCCCACCACCTTTCCCACAAAGCACATTGGACCGCTGTTGAACGAGGCGTCTCATCCAGTGCAGATGCCAACCTCCCAAAACCCGTTGATGATATCACCAAATGCACCATAGGTGGGAGATTCTCCCAGACATCCCTGAGCCCCATCGTTCCACGGGCGCGCATGTTCTTCAAAGAAATGTCAGACTGGAAAAAAGGAAAAATCTCATCAGATGTCAAGAAAGAAAGAAAAATCACCAAAAAGAAAGGAATGCCAAAGGTCGGGTTACTTACATAACTTCCAGGATTCACTTTCGAAGAGCGATGATGCGAAGGCTCCCGTAGCAAAGTCCGTTAATCCGCAACAGGCTCAAATGCATCAAAGGAGTTCTCACTCCCCAAAGCAAGAGGCACCCTGGCCCTCCACTCCATATTCGCCCAGTCATCAATGATCAACCACTCCCTATGGACTGCAGTGCTCACAAAAGCGGCTATTTCTTGAAGATCGGATTACTAGAACGATTTGCAGAGAAATCGCAAAAAGAGAGAAAGCAAAGAATCTGTGAAAAAATAAAGGTATTCGCCCCCTATATATAGGATGAAAAACGCCATGTCGATCGGAACTGACCCTAACTATATCGACCGTCACTGACTCTTTACCTTCCCGAGGCAGTCAAAAAGTCTGTGCCACTGCCGAATGGCACCCCTCATACCATGCCGACCGGTACCCCCTTAAATTTCGTACAAAAATTCCCAGAAAATACCAAAAAGCCCCGAAAAATCCTCAGAAAATTCTTAAAAATCGCAGGAAGGATTTAGAACATTTTCACCAGGAAAATTTCTCATTCCCTCAAGCGGAACCCCTCTTTCCCAGCGGAATCCTCAAAAAACCAAGTGAATCTCCTCCTGACAAAGCCCCGGAGGATCTCCAAGGATCGTCTGATCACTTCCCCAGTGGAGTTTTTACAACACCAAAATTGGTTGTTCCCCCCCTGCAAGGCCTCCTAAAGAAACAAAAGCTTCCCCAGCTATCAGCTCCCCAACTCAGATAAAAATCACAAAGAACTTTCTCAAGAAGAATCAAAATCCAATCTTTATCCACTCTTAGGTTAGAATGGACCTCGGTCCTCGGTCGTCACCACTCTTAGGTCAGAATTGACCTCGATCTTGGTTCATCACCTGAGTTAGGTTAGAATTGACATTGGTCCTCGATCGTCACCACTCTTAGGTCAGAAATGATCTCGGTCCTCTGTCGTCACCACTCTTAGGTCAAAACTAACCTCGGTCTTGGATCGTCACCTGAATTTGGTCAGAATTGACCTCGATCCTCGGTCGTCACCACTCTTAGGTCAAAAATGTCCTCAATATTGGATCGTCACCTGAGTTAAGTCAGAATTGACCTCGGTCCTCGGTCGTCACCACTCTTAGGTCAGAATTGACCTCGGTCTTGGACCGTCACCTGATTTAGGTAGAATTGACCTCGGTCCTCGATCGTCACCACTCTTAGGTCAGAATTGACATCGGTCTTGGATTGCCACCTGAGTTAGGTTAGAATTGACCTTGGTCCTCGATCGTCACCACTCTTAGGTCAGAATTGACCTCGGTCTTGGATCCTCACCTGAGTTAGGTTAGAAATGTCCTCGGTCCTTGGTCCTCGGTCATCACCACTCTTAGGTTAGAATTGATCTCGGTCTTAGATCTTCACCTGAGTTAGGTCAGAATTGACCTCGATCCTCGGTCGTCACCACTCTTTGGTCAGAATTAACCTCGGTCTTCGATCGTCACCTGAGTTAGGTCAGAAATGACCTCGATCCTCGATCGTCACCACTCTTAAGTCAAAATTGACCTCGGTTATTAGATCTTCACTTTAAGCCCACAGATTTGGCTTTGACCCATAAAATTGGTCATCCCCAGCACACCCTGCAGGTCCTCAGAATCGGCCTTAACCCTCTGAATCGGTCATACTCCATCAAAAGAATCATGTGGTGTCTATTCGACAGTTATCATTTGTTCCAAACTCAACCGTTGAGGGGATCTGTAGACAACCCATTATGTTACCCCTAACTCTCCTTAGGTCCCTAGTACCTCCCTTCATCACTACAAACCCAGGTCATACCCCGAGTACTGACCTAGAAGCCATCAGGCACTCTCAGGCTCCGTTTGACCAAAAAGTCAAACTCTTTAGCTCGACCAAAGACAAATTAATCTTCGAAGATAACTGAAATCCCTTTCCAACGGTCTATCCCGTGCGCGATTCTGACTTACCATGTGGACGAACGATCCATTTGCATCTGAAACTTCATCCAGAGGCCACCGGGCGCTCTCAGGCGCTGTTTGACCTAACTCAACTCTTCAGATCGATCGAGGCTGAATGAATATTCGAAGGGCACTGAAACCCCTTTCCAATGGTCAGCTCCGTGTGCGATTTTGACTTACCATGCGGACGAACGATTCGTTTGACTCCAAGAGGTCACCGAATGCTTCTAGGGCCCAATTGACCAAATTCAACTCCCCAAACTGGGTCAAACTCTTTGGAATGTCGAAGTAAATCTCCTAACCTTTCCAACGGTCCACCCCATGCACGATTCGGACTTACCGTGCGAATGAACGATCCGTTTGCGTCCGAACGATTCCCCGTCCAATGGATCGACAAACACTTCCAAGCCATATTTGACCCAAAGTCAACTCCTGAACTCGAGAGCGGTCCAAGTTTTCAAAGGTCTATGAATTACCTTTCCAACAGTCTACCCCGTGCGCGATTCTGATAAACGGTTTTCCCTCAACAGCCAATTTTCTGAAAAGGCCTGAAACACACTACCAAATTGAAGGTTCCAGACCCTACCTATCGGCACCTGCCGATAGTCAGGACCAGGTCTATACCGATTAGCAGTGACCTGGGCCTATAAAAGAGGGCCTTCACCTCATTTGCAAAGGGATCCCAGATCTGATAAAAATCGCTCTCAGCGAATCCCAAAAACCTCTCTCGAAGACAACGCAATTTTAACATCCAAATCCCTTTCTAACTTCCACTTTTCATCATCCTTTTCATCAAAATTGGTGAATTATCCACACTCCATCATCATCCAAGTGCAAGGGCTGCTCTCCAACATTCAAGATCAAGCTCAAGATCTTCAAGAAGGTCCAACTTTCTCAACTTTCTCTTCAAATTCTCTTAAATTCTCAATAACTTGTTTTTATTACTTCGAACTTTTTATTATCTCATCTCACTCATCCTAATCTACTTTTTATTTAGTATTATTGCACATCTCTTATTTTCATATAAATAAAACCCAAAAAAACAAGAAAAAGAGGGTTTGATGATAAATTTCAAATAGGGATTCTCACACTTTTCTCACACTTTTCTCACAACTAAAACACTTTTTCTACACACATACACACTCACAAATAGGATATCCCCCATTTGGATTTATGGGATAAACCCCACCCCTCGTTTTGTATGCGAACTACGTGGACTTTAATGCCTTTATAGGCTACGTAGGCATCTCGGGGTAAAACTCGAGACTCGAGTCCTATTCTCACTTTCTCTCTCATTTTCTATCTTCTCTAAATCCAATTTTCTTATATTCTATATACTTGTTATTAGTGATGTATTACTACATATGCGTTATCGTTCCATTATAACAATCAACGTAAGGGTAATCGCGTAAATCTTATTTTCTAATATTATTTTTATACCTTCCTACGGGTGACTCGATTTATCTCTTCCATGATACAGGTCGAGGATTACTATCTCCACTATATATATACACATGCACACATATCACGGGGAAAATAAAAAAGGAAAATAGTAAACATCCATGAGAGACGGAAAGGGCGGAATGGGTGCCTAACACCTTCCCATTTCGTAACGTAGCCTCCGAACCCTTCTCGAATCATTTTGGTTTCGTATGCACCAGTATGTCTTTGGATGCCGTCCTTCAGGATGGCTTCCCCTTTTTCTTTTATCTGTTTTGAGTAAAATAGACCGGCGACTCTAAATCTCTCTGCATGTTTTACACCTCATCTCAAACGACGTCGGCCGAAGCGCTCCCAAAAGGGACGCACGGGACTCGAGGATCCTTCCTTCATGCGCCCACCCGCGATGAGGATCGGGGATTGCCACACCAAGGAACATGCAATTGAAGTTAAGGCCAAATATTAGGAGGCCTTGGCTAGTTTGGCAAAGATCAAGGAATTAACCTTTAACCGTGGCTGGGATAAAGCCTTTACAAATGCTTAAATGCATATTTCCTACCTAAAAATATATATTTTTTAAGAATGGCTGGGATGAATCTTTGGTTAAGGTTAACACAAGTGAGGGGCCCAACCTCTTTAGAGAGCATCATCTTGGTTTCCCCATAATTTGACAAAGAGGTTGAGGATGACAATGATGAGATTATTGCATAGGGGAAGACTGATGATAAAAAATAAGTGACTATTGAGAAGGCTACTGATCTAAACCAGACGACTGCTGAGTAGGAAGACAAGAAGGTGAAGTTCAGTAAAACAACCTCTTAGGGCTTCTTGTTAGTAAATATTGTATTTTCCTTTTTTATTTCCTAATGATGCAGGGGCATACCCCAATTATAATCCTTTTTAATGGAATTGATGGTTTGATTCAACCGTTTCCATTTCATTTCATTTTTATAAGTCTTCTCTTTTATTTGACAAACTTATATATCTGACCACTTGTTCATGCAGTTTAACATAAGACTTGGAGCATTGTTCTCTGCTCAGAATGACTTTCAAGAAAGAGGTAGAAGGTTATTCACTACCATTATGACAAATATGAAGAGGATGATGATCTTGATGAGAACCTAGGTCCTGATGTGTCAGATCAAGCAAGAGATGCATGCTTGGACCTTCATCACCACTTTCATCATGTAGTAGCGGGAAATGGTGTATTTTTTGACATGATATTTACTGCCCTACGCAATCATAAAGAGTCGGTATCCAATCTGAAAGCCAACTTAAACAAAATCTTGCCAACCTAACCAAAAAGAAAGGATTTAATAAAAGACTAGCCATCATGGAATCCACCCATTCAAGGAAATAATTTATTCTACATGTCGATCTAGTGGGATCTAAAGAGGTCGCTAATATCCTTAAGAAGGAGAACAATGACTTGAGGGATGAGTTTGAGAAACTCAAATAATCCATACCAAGCGAACAGGTTGGGGAGTTCACTTCCTTTTTAGAATAGGAGAATGACAAACTGAGGGAGGAGCTAGGGAAGGCTAAAAAGGGCTTAAATGACAAAGTTGTAAATGACAAGGTCTAGTCTTCCTTTCAAGGGTGGTTGAAAATTACCTAGCAAAAGAGATATAAAATACCAAGAATACTTTACTCAATAAAATATCAACTATTAAAAGTCTACTAAGAAGATTGATCATTTCACATTATGGTTCCACAAACAACCTCCCAAGGTTTGGATGAATGTCTATAATGAGGCTCTTCTCAATATGGGTCCTGCCCTGAGCGATGCTCAAAATGTTAGTTATAAACATGGTTAGCTTAATGCCCTTAACACGAAGAAAATCCCACAGGATTATGAGTTGTGGTATTGGATGACCCATGCTACTTAGATCATCAAGATCCTCCTTAGAAGCTCGAAATATCATGTATCCCTACGGATGCCATTGCGGTTAACCTTTTAAGGAAATATCTTGATGATTTTGTTCTTCATAGAGATAACGAACTCAACTGACCTCAACACTTAGTTGACATGGTAAGTCCTGTTAGGCTGTCAAGGGTCAAAGATATGACTACGACCGTTACTCCTTATGCGTTGGTTATTCTGCCTACTGGAGTTGGGAGTTCAACGAATGATCCATTCTGATCACACAATTGAGTTAGCCATATTCACCATTTTATTGTAAATCTTTTACTTTTTTCAATTTCCTTATAATAGCTAAGAAGTATTGATGGAAATTTTTGCATTTTTTTCTTCCATATATTATGTGTGGTCCTCCGTTCTTACCTTTTAGGTGATATTGCCATGTCTAACTTTAGGCCTAGAACCAGAAAAGGAAAAATGCACCTGTTTTGTGAGTAGTTCTCCAGCGCAGATTATTATGACCCAGTTGGTCATAGTTGCCTAATGTTTCCTAGTAGAACTTTCATCGGTTGTAAGCTACTGTTCATGTTTTATTATTTTCCAAACTCTTTGTATTGGATGACCAATATCCAAAGTTTGTTTATGATTTCTCAAATAGTTAGTCTTAAAAGAATACATTTTAGAGAAGAAAATTATCAGAGTGATAAGTAATATGTTAAATAGAATTCATTTAACAAATTGGTCTTATTTATTAAGTACTCATTCTCCTACCACTTGGAACAAAGCATAGAGATAAGTGTGAGGTGTTTGAAAGAAATTGTTAAGGAAACTTTAATATTGAAATAAACAAAACAATCTTAGTCATAAACTAAAAAATCTAAAAGTAAAACTCCTTTAAACTGGTTGCGTTTAAAGCTCGGAGTACCTCTCTTCCCTCTATTATTTCTAAGTGGTAGGATCCTATTAGGTTGTCACAGATGACTTTGAATGGGCTTTCCTAGTTGGGCCCTAGTTTCCCGTAAGAGGGCTTTTAGGTACTTCCCATAATCTTTCTTAACATGCAGTCTCCGACCTTGAATCCTCTCTCATTGATCCCCTGTTGTATTACTTGGCCAACTGTTGTTAGTAGGAGTCAAGTTTTACAAGAGCAAATTATCTTTTTTTATCGGTTAAGTCAAGCTCTAATCTCATCGCTTCATTATTGAGGTCTTGATAGACTCAGGTTGACTTCATGGTTGATACACATGCTTCTAATGGGATCATTACCTCTATTCTATAAGTTAAACCAAAAGTTGTTTCCCCTATAACTATTTGGGTTTTGTTTGGAATTCCCATAGAACATGGTGGAGTTGATCAACACAAGAACCCTTCAATTTTTATAAATGCTTTTTTATTCCATCGAGAACTATTTTGTAGAAATCTTTTGAATGTCTGTTGCTTTAGGGGTATGCCATTGAATTATAGTAGTGCTTAATATTATGATCAATAGAGAAACCTTGAAAGATGTTGCTTTCAAACTGAGTTATGTTTTCTATGATGATAATCTTAGGGATGCCAAACCCTGTTATAATGTTCCTCCATATGAACATAATCACATCAAAATCTTGGATGTTCGCTAAGGGTTCCTCTTGAACCCATTTACATAAGTAGTCAGTGTTATCCAACAAATACTTTACGGCTAGAAACGAGGGGAAACGAGTTGACAATGTCAAGTCCCCACTAGGTAAATTGACAAGGACTTATGAGGTAATTGAGGATATTGGCCTATTGGTGAATCAATAGTGAGAAGAGTTGAAAATTCTTACTCTTTTTAAAATATGCAAATGCGTCCTTTTGCATATATGGCTACCAGAATCCCTCTTTTATTGCCCTAAATGCCAGTGATCTACACCCTGTGTGGCTCCCACATATCACCTCATGAATCTCGTAGAGAGTCTGTTTGATGTCCTCTGGGTGCATGCATTAGAGGTAGGTGCCTAAAAAAGATAATCGATAAAGTTTTGATCTAGAGCTAAGTGGAAACGAGCAAAACCTTATGTGCTTCTTTCCTATCAACTGGTAGGGCATCTTTTATTATATAGCACATGATCGGATCCATACAACTCGAGTTCCTATTAATGATCATAACTTGACGATATATTTCCTTTCATTGATACTAGTGATAAGCACCCAAAACAGTACAATTTATGCCCCGAATAGATGTATTTTAGTTGCTAATTCTCGACAATATGGGTTTTATGTGCTTAAATGTTTATCTTATAGGTCAAATGCATGTTGCGGTGTTCAAACGCGTATTTCAAGGCAATTGTACGCAATATGGAGCTAAATACCCAATCCCCTGACCCTAACCTAGCCCATCCTAGCTTTAGCCTTCCCCGACCCGTGTGTGTGTTGATTTTATACTTTTTTATTAATTTTTAGATTTTTAATTTGAGTTATTTTATTTTTAGGATTTATTTTAGATTTATTTAGAATTTCTAGGATTTATTTTCTATTTTTTATATTTAGTATAATTTATTTTGATTTTTATTTTATTTGTTTTTAATTGTAGTTTTTATTTTATTTTATTTTATTTTCTTAAGATTAATTTTTAGGAGTTTATTTTTAGTTTTATTATATATTACTTTTTTTTAGATCTTTAGTTTCTATATTTTTATTAGGTTTTTAGTTTTATTTCTTTTATTTTAGTTTTACTTTATAGATTATAAGTTTTATTTTTAGTTTTTACTAATTTTATTTTTTTAGGATTTTAGTTATTTTTATTTTCATTATTTTAATTGGGTCCAAACACACACACACACATTATCCCATATACCCCCATACACACAAACACCTCACATATCCACATCATTCTTCCCCTACACCCTACCACACCACATACTCCCTACTTCATCTTCAACCTCCCACCTCTTTCTCTCTCCACAAACCCATCTCTCACCTCCATTAAACCCACAATCCCAACCCAATCCAACCCCCATACATAATACCCAACTCATCTCCGGTCACCTAACCGGACTTACCCGCCAGAACCACCACCGGCGACATGCCTATCAATTGCGACCCTTCAACCTCCGGCGACACCAAAACCCCATAACCAGAATACACAGCCTCTAACCAACCCCCTTCCTTAACCCGTCATAGCCCCTCATCCCATCTCCGGCGACCTGCCAGAATCCCAACGAAATCCAGCCAGCGTCGGCGCCTTATACCCCCTGTCAACTGGACGTCCTCCTCTGGCGACGAACCCACCCTCCTCCGGCGCTTCCCATACCGCTGCCTGGACCCTCTCTCTCTCACCCCTTCACCGGCTGCAAAACTTACACGTCGGCACAACCTTTACTCCCTCCAGCCAAGAAACCTGCCGTCACCTGAAAACCACGCCTCCAACACCGGCGATGACTGCCTCACATCATCACCCCTTGACCTAACCACCTCCAAACTCCGATCGATGTTGTCCCCTACCTCGGTGCCGGAAAATCCCAATCAATAACCATCTCGCCCTTACCCCTTATCCAAGAACCCAAACCCATTTTCAAAGCCAAAGACCCATTTCATTCCCCTCACACGATTTCTTCAATCTTCCAAAATCAAAAACCAAATAAACCAAATGCCACTTAAACCACCTTTTATCCCTTTTTCCCATTCTACCCCCAACTACCAACTTTAACCCCAATACCCATTATACCCTCTAAATCAAATATGATTGTGTCACCCCATTTAACCTATATGCCCTCACACTCACCATTTCCATGCACACTCAAGCTAATTCCCAAAAATACCCCCATGCTCCATGTGCCTACTATAAATGAAGGTGAAGACCCCATTTGAAAAAAAAGTTTTTAGATAGGAATTTCTAGAGAGAGAATTGTAGAGAAAAACACCATTTGTAAATAGTTTTATTTTATTCTTTTTATTGTTGTTAGATATTTGTGAGATTAAATATTGTAAGAGAGTTAATTGAGTGGATATTTAATTTCAAGTCACTTCAATGCTCAATTGGAGGGATTGTATGCTTCAATTTGGAAGAGTAGAGTTCAATTTTATCAAAGAGATTTGGTTTGCTTGTTCTTTTCTCTTCTCATTTATTTTATGTCTTTGATTATTAATTTGTCAAATTCCATACCATGTTAGGCTAATCCCCTTTCAAGGGGTGGGGGGAAACCCTTATTTTATGTTATTTTAGTTTAATTAGTTTGATTACTTGAAAATTCCCTTTGAATGTTATTTTTTATCCCTCACCCTTAAATTTACGCCTCGAGAGAGGGTAAATGATTTTTGAGAGAAAATCAAAATTCTAGTTATAATACCCATTTTAGATTCGAACTAGAGATAGGGGTTTCTTAAGTGGGGTATTATAACTTGAATTCCATCTCTAAATTTATTTTCTAAGATTGACATAAATTTTAATTGATCGATCCTAGCGGGTGATTAATTAAAAGGAGCTTAGATCTATTTTTCTAGAGTTGTGGGGTGTTAAACTTCATTTTATAAAAGGTTACTACTAAAATTACATTTGCAACGAGAGTTGATTTGTAATTTTGATATTAATTTGGGAGAATTCAATTAATTAAATTAATTAACTAGAATAGCTAAAATTTGTGGTGTAATCCCACTCCTTGATTGTTCTCACAATTATTTACCTCACTTTATCTCTTATTTTAGTGTTAGACTTTATTTTCCATTTTAGTATTTTTTTAGTTATTTGTTATCATATCACATTTAGTTTAGTTTAGTTTAAATCATCACCTCACCCAATTGTTTTAATATTTGAAAAAGCTAAAAAAAATTAGAAAAGTGAAAAAGCACAAAAATAAAAATAAAAACTGAATTACAATTGAATTTATCTCTAGCTGAACCCCTTAGAAGTGGATTGATACCCTTACTTACCTCTACACTTGAGTTGATATTATTTTGTAGGTATTTGAGGTTTTTATTAGGACTTTTCAAGCAACGATGAAAAAATACACCGAAAAGTTCTTTTTATCAAATGGCGCCGTTGCCGGGGATGTAGACAAGTTTTTTCTATCAACTAGATTGGTCGAGGTACCATAGTTCAATCATCCGTTTCATGTCTCCCTTAATGGATGAAGTAAGTGTGGCCCACTAGGGAACTGTTGCACTTCTACATACTCGAATTAGGTGACCAAATATTGGGATTCCCTAAGGTATGCGGCTATGTGCTCATCCCTAGTGCTATAGTTTCCCGATAGCTTTTTTATACTAGTCTTGAGTCATAAAAGATATCAATGTGAAGGGGCTCCAAGGGATAGTTCTTTTCATAGTCCACTGAGCAAGGCATTGTATTTAGATCCGTGGTTCAAGGATTTCAATCCAAGCGAATCGATCGTTCCTAAACTTTTTTCCTCTAGGGATAGCATTAATATCCCTACTCTAGCTCCCTTAGAATTTGAGGATCATCAACATACAGTATCCATTTATCACCTTCTTTGATTGATTGTGGGATGAAGTCTATACTTTCGTTTCCAATCTCTTGCGATTCTTTATTACTGAAAAATTTAAAGATGAAGTCTGTAATGACTTGCCCTTTAATCGAGGTTCTAGTCTAAAACTGGATATCAAACCTTCTAAGTTCTATTGATCACTTAGACATCCATCCAGATAGGTTGGCCTTTATTAGCATTAATCTCATAGGGAAGGAGGTTAGAACAATGATAGTTCTCACCTCAAATTAATATTTCAGATTCCTAGAAGGCTAAGCTTACAGCGCCAATGGACACCGTCAGATACAAGTACAAAGGGCCTCTATCATTAGGAATCGTCAGCAGTGTTGGTTTGTTAAGAGAATTCTTTATTTCTTCTAATTTCCTGATGCATTCGTCATTAAATACTTCCTTCCTTTATTTTTTAAGTACCTGAAAGAAAGGTAGGCAATTCTCTAAAGGTCTAGTTATGAAATAATTGAGGGCGGTAAGTATGCTATTCAATTTTTGTACTTCGCGTATAGTCTTGGGGATGCACCTTCCTAATGGATTTAATTTGGTCGGGATTTTCCTCGAATACGTCTTTGAATGACTAGGTATCCAAGGAACTTTCTCGATTGTACCCCAAAGGAGCAATTCGTCGCATTTAGCTTCATCCTATAATAATGAAGCACTTCAAAAGTTTTTGCTAAGTCTTCAAGGTGATCCTCCTTCCTCCTTCTCTTTACAAGCATGTCATCGATATATATCTCCATTGTGTTCCCGAATTTCCCCTTAAACATCTTCATCATAAGTATCTGGCAAGTCGCCCCAGCATTCTTCAATTCAAATGGCACCACCCTATAGCAATATAACCCTAGAGTGGTGATGCAAGACGTTTTTTTCCTATCCAGGGGCGAATAATTGGATTTGGTGGTGCCCAGAGTAGGCATTGAGAATATCATATGCTCATGGTTAATGGTGGCATCGAAAACTGGTCTATTTCTAGTAGGAGAAAACTATCCTTCGGGCATGCACGGTTCTGATGATTGAAGTCTATGCAGACTCATTATTTCTCACCACTCTTCCTTACGACTATCGTATTAATAACCCCTTGAATAATTGAACTTCTATTATGGACTGCACCTCTAGGAGTTTCCCCATTTCCTCTTTAATAGCTTTGGCCTTCTCAGTCACGATTCCTCGCCCCTTTTTAACCATTGGTGGATGTAGTGGATCCGCATAGAGATTGTAACACATCACTCTCGAATCTATTCCTGGCATGTCATATGGCCTCCATCATTATAGGATGAAGAAACCAACTTTTTCTTCTCCTCTTGTGTGAGTGAAATACCTATCAAGTACTTCATTTTAGGATAATTATCATCAAACGCTATCGCTTGTAGGGTTTCCATAATATAATTGGTAGGAATAACCCTAGTTTCCTCAAGACTAGGTCGCCCATACTTTTGCTGATATTTAGAGAGCATGGAGCCTTCCTTTAGATCTATTAATTTTTCCTTCTTCTTATCATTCTTAGGTCAAGTAAAAGCTATGAAATATTTTTGGCCAAGACTTAGTTCCCATGTATCTCCATAACTCCTTTATCAGTGATGCACTTTATTTTTTGATGATAGGTGGATGGTACACCATCATGGCATGTAACCACCCTCTACCTAGAAAAGCATTATATGGGGTCTATATCCACCATAAGAAAATCAATAAGCTTGGAGAACCCTCCATCCCGGATAGGCAGAACTACCTTTCCGAAGGGCAAGGTCATACTTTTTGCAAATTTGACCAATGGAATGGTGGATTCCTATAGGGCTTCTACATATAAGTATAATTGATTAAACATTATAATGTACATAACTTATGAGGAGATCCCCTAGTCTACCAATATATTGTCCACATCCCAGTTGGAAACTCTGAGAGTGATGATAAGAGCGTCGTGGTTGGATTTCCTTACTCCGACTCAATCTTTGTCAGTAAAAATAATGTGTTTTATGTAATCAGTGTCCTCATGTCACTGACGTTTGCCCGTAATGGGTTTGTCTGAGTCAATCCTAAAGGCTTCCACGACTACTGTGAGCTTCTTAACCTCCATCCTGAGGGCGTTACCCTTAATTTGGCTTGGGTTTGATGCTCCATGAATCAAAGAAAATGGGTACTAGTGCGCTATAGACTTAAAGTGTGGAAGTAACTACTGTTATGTAAACTCGTTAAACCTACAAATTTATATAGACGATACAAGGGGGCCCAAATTAAACTTTTCTTAACTTGTTAACAACGTGACAAACGATATTTTCTCTATGTAGTCAATTACAATCCTAATTATTATCTTATTAATATAAGTGATTAAACAAATAGTAATGAAATTCAGATTATTAGGCGAGTTTCTGATATTTAATCCTACGTTTTGATGTTGGGTTCTAATGAAAAAAATACAACACTCGGTATTTATTTCACATCGCAAAAATACTTCCCCTGGGAAAAATGATGGATCCTTCTAAGGATCAAACCTAACTCCTTCCACTAAAAAAAAATAAATAGGAATGAGTTAAAAGCAATCAATAAGATAATTAAATTATATAGAAAGCGATTACTTATACCCAGACCAAGCCACTCCTAGGTTGCTCTTCTAATCTCAGTTTCAATCTATCCTTCTGATTTTTTCGTTCTTTACGTCTTAGTTTCTCGCTCTTGCCATCCTCGGCGCACGATCTACTCATTTCCTAATTGTCCTATTTCTAGTGAAGTATCGTGTTGTGTGTTATTCTATAATAACACACACACTTAATGTACAAATCGAATGATATGCAACAAATTTTTATTCCTAAATATCTTATCTAGTCATATGTTCTTGTTTCTATAAGTCAAACTGTCTTGACTTGATATTTTCTGAAACCTTATGTTTCTTTTTAACTAGAGAACAATCTGATTAGGCACGATATTTACACAATAAAGTATGGGCCTAACTGAGTGATATGTTCTACGTGTGTGAATAGAACTATATAATATGCAATGAGATCAGTCCAGAAATCACTACTCTGTGTTATGCAAATATGAACAATAACAAATAAACATAGAAGATAAGGTAATATATATCTCTAAAGCAGAGTGTATATATATATATATATATATATATATATATATATATATATATGTTCAGGTCAAATAAAGAATTAAACAAACTATTTTACAATATGTCTTTAGATTAAACCAAATTTAATCTAATCAACCTTATATGTCCACTTAAATAGTTTTTAATAGATGTGGAGAGGTTTTGAAGTCCAAGCAGTTTTATGTTCACATTACTTATCCCCACATCAAGAATGATATAGTTCTGGTATACGGTTGAAGTAAAAATATAAGGACAGTCAATCAATTCGATATCTAACAAATAGGTTCTTAATAGTTTAGGTTTGAGTTTCTAAACCGTTTGTTTATCTAATCGAATTTTTCCAAACGTTCTTTGATCAGATTTACAATAAAAAGTTATAACGAAATATTCTTGACACAGAAACGAAACATAAAGAAGAATACACACAAATGTGGTTTGTGTGTGAAAGATGATCAAAAGTCGCACTCGAAATAGATCTAAGGTATATCTGATAAATCATAACAAGTTCAAGCAAGAATTGTGCATAGCTGTGTGTGATTAGTGTACTAAACACTAAAGCTAGACATGCAATAGGTTTTAACGATACAACCATAATTTCAGCAACACATATACAAGATTTATGTGAACAGACGGTGAGTTTCGTTTTTTAAACTACAGCACAAATCAACAAAAAAATAACGAGATAAGACGAACACTTACAAAAGATATTTAATCTTGAAAAATCGAAGTGAAGATTCTGAGAGTCTTGTTTGTGCTTGTTATGTGATCTTGATTTTAAAAAAATAATCCACTACACAAAACAAGTGTGTAATCGTTTAGGGTTTCACTCTCTCTCTAAGCTGCCAGAGTTTTGAGGTAAAATTTAATTTTCTCAGCTGAAAAATGAGAGACCCAGCGTCTCATATTTATAGGCGTTTCAGGTGTGCTATGATTGGTAAATAATAATAGCCCAAGGATTGTAATAAAATAATTTAATTCATCAATAAAGTAATGCTCAGACGAATATATGTAAGCGCAAGAACACTCGCAAAGGGTGATTTAAAAAAAATTGTAACACCAATTTTAAATATGCGAAAGCAACATTTAAATAAATTTTATCTTGTTTATCCTAAGCATGCAACTATGTGATAAAACATATAAATCAAACCACGCAAATAACTTAGGCCAAGGAAAAATTCCAAAGGGAAAAACCTTTATTCACTTAGAAATTTACAAGAGAGCTGACTTATAGAATACTTGATCCCATACAAGCATAACGCGTTATTCTTCGAAAATCTCTACAGAACAACTGTGACACTCGTAAGAGTCACAGGACTACAGTCCTTCGAATTTGCCTCGTCTTTCGTCTTCAGCAGCGAATCCCCGCAGGTATCACAAGTCAAAAATAGAGTGCCTTTCCACCAAAGTGTATGAAAGAGATACAAAACTTTATAGGGTTATAAAGTAATTCACAAGAATAATATTCAAGGATGCCTTTTTGAGAATTAAAACAGTGTTTTGATGCACAAAACTTAACGAATTTTTGCACCAGATATGAAGTAACGTTTTCGTCAAAAGTCTTAAACAAACTGATCCACTAAACAAGTATTTATAAAAAACTTGAGTCGGCGACGTCGTTCGAACGAGATCATCATGTAGCTCGAATGATATGGCCATGTTGCTCGAACCACATGTCCAAGTCGTTTGAATGACATAAAATGTCATTTGAACGACAGAAACAACAAAATCTTATTTTGATAAAACTTCGCCTACAGTTCTTTCAAAAGCATATTTTCGCTAAGTAAAAAATCATGTTCATCTTTTTGATTAAAAATAAAAATCACAAATATAATTCTATGAATTAATTCAAACTTTAAATCATTTTATGCCTTTCAGAATGTCGGGAAGTCTTCAAACTTGGAGATGCTTGATTTTAGTTCTTCTTCTTGGTGCGTGATGATTTGAAACGGGATACGCCAAACTAGCCTAACGCTATGCTATGAACAATGTCAAGAAAATTATTCTTACAAATCTCCCCCTTTGGCTATTCTAGTACAAAACAAACAAAATGACCGAACACCAAATTAAAATTAAAATCTCCTATCACAAATTACAAAAAGTACTAACACCCTTCTCAACCATAGAACGAAAAGACATAAGTCTCCTTGTATTCAAACTTCAACTTCTTCCCTTTAAAAAAGTTTGTCTTCATCTGTGTGTCTTGAATTCCACAAATTGTTACCTACACATATGAGACAACAAACATGCCTTCGTGACGCATCGAGTTTGAAACAAAGTAAATCATAAATAAATTCTCCTCCATAATTCAAAATCATCAAAAATTCCATTTTAACTTGCTCCCCCCCCCCCCCCTTGTTTTTATCAAAATATACAAATATACAAAGAAGTATAAACAATAAACAGAAAATACGAAGCATCACGTCAAAGAAAATATATCCTCACAAAAGATGTAAATCAAGCATGAGTAATGATCATCTTAAAGGCAAACACACCAACAATTTTTGAAAATTTTCAATTTTTTTCAAAACAAAAAAAAATTCACTAATACAACAAACATACCATATATAATATATGCAAAATATATCAAAGAAATTCTGACACACATATATAGGTATAAACGATCGCAAAACGCGACATAAAACACATAATCTTTACACAATATCATAGTATCAATGTGTCCAAACACGTGGAATGGAATGAATGGGTGTGAACTAGAAATAAAATAATTATAACCCAAACACTCAAATATGTTCAAGAAGTTCAAACTGACTGCCAAACATTATCGAACTAAGCTGTAGCCTTAAGTGACAAATAAATTTGAACTTAATGAACAAAACAAACACAATGCACACAAGCCTAGAATTTTAATGTATCTACAAATCAATAGGGCCGTGATAAAATAAACATAACATGATACATTGTCAATGTGCAAACCCATTGATATTTCCATCCAGACTCCCTCAATATAATTCTTTTCTTTTCTTTTGAATGAATATATCAAACTAAAAAAATTGGTCCATTTTTCACATATTATTCTTTTCATTGCCTTGATTTTTTCTCGGACTCTTTTAAACGGTTTCTTTCACGTCGTGATTATTATTCACTCGTAGCTCTTTGTCGTGCACTCGTCATTTTTCAATATCAAACAAATCCTCACGAGCAATGGTTCTTACATGCACAAATCCTTCGTAGTCAAATAAACGTGTAGATGACAAGATTGATAGGAGAACATCTCATGAGGCTCAAATGTACATTATGAAGTCAAAATTCAATAAGCTTGTGCACGTGTGTGTAAAGTCATATACAAAGTCGAATCCACAAAACATGTCAAGTTCTAAACAACTCCATAAACATTGTTAAAATCAATTCAAGTATTTAAAGTCATAATAAAATGTCCTAGCCATATGGAAATTGGGTAATGAATTTAGATTCAAACACACCAATATGCCACACCAAATGTGTAAAACTAAAATACATAAAAATCGAAAATCTTTTTTAATTTTTCAAAAAAAAATTTTTTTGTATTTTTAAAAAATTACATAAAGCCAAAAATCTTTTGTATTTTTTCAAATATGACTCAATAAAAGAGAAATATAATACAAAAAGTTCACATGTTATAACATTAGTAAAAATATATCATGAATCATAACTAGCGTATGACAAATATGCGAACACAGTCATCTATATGATATAGCAAGAGAGGAATCATGTACAAGCAAATAATAATCAACTAGCCTACTATCTACTGCCTCTAAAAGTGATTTCTTAACCCAAATAGGTGTGCAACGATGCATGGGTGTTTGGGAAACCAAGGTAACACTAGACTTCAACTTCCTAAGATCTCTTTGAAGATCAAAACATAAATGCCTAAGGTGACCTTTCCTACCATAATGTCAACATGTGTAAACATAGGGAATGGTACCTATGGGTTGACATTTTCTAACGTGTTTAGAATTAGTTGACCTATTAAAATAAACAATGGCCTTGGCTTTGAAAAAAGAAGCATTAGAACACGGCGAGCCATTACTATCACTACACAAACTACTTTAGTATTTTAAATTGTTTTTCAACTTTAAATATTTTACTCAAGCAATCCGATTTTAAGGACTCGTTATTCATATGTTCAGTCATTTCTAGAAGGTTATCATGCTCCCCCTCAATTAAAAAAACTTTTCCCTAAGAGTCTTCTTACATGACTTAAAATCATCGATTAAAATATGTTATCCTCTTTGGAATAAACACAAACCCTAGAATTTTTAAAGTCGTTCAATTATTTTTCTCAAAAGAGGACTCTATCATCACTCTCCTTTTTCGACAATTTTAAAGTAAAAAAGTCATGGTCTAAAGCAAAAAATATCTCATGATAAAAATCTCTTTGATTTTAAACCGTTTGCAAAAGATCCATAGAGGATTTAGAATGAAAATTTTCTTTTTCCACACTTGAATTCTTTTCGCAAACGTTAAATTCAAACTTTTTATATCGTCAAAACGACGAGAATCCATCGAGAGTAAAAATAAGCATAAGATATATGAAAACTCAATCACCCAAAAGTAGGTAAATAAGAGGAAACACAATAAATTAGTGTAACCCACTCTGATACCACTTATAAGCGCGAGAACATTCGCAAAGGGTGATTTCAATAAAACTTGCAACAACAATTTTAAATATGCGGAAGAGACATTTAAACCAATTTTATCTTGGTTATCCTAAGCATGAAACTGTGTGATAAAACAGATAAATCAAACCACGCAAATAACTCAAGCTAAGATTCAGGAAAAAAAATGAAAAAACCTTTATTCACTTAGAGAGCCTACTTATAGACTACTTGATTCCCCACTAGCATAACGCGCTATTCTTCAAATATTTCTAAGGAATAACTATGATGCTCGCAAGATTCACATGACCACAGTCCTCCAAATTAGCTTCAACCTTTGTCTTCAATAGTGAATCCCTGCAGGTATCATAATTCAGCAATGGAGTGGCTCTCTACTAAGGTGTATGCAAGAGATACAAAACTTTCTAGGTTTCTAAATTAATTCACAAGAATAATATTCAAGGTTGACTTTGTGAATTAAAATAGTGTTTTTTCACACAAAACTTGAAGAACTTTTGCACGAGATATGTAGTAACATTTTCGTCAAAAGTCTCAAACAAACTGATCCGCGAAACAAGTATTTATAACAAACTTGAGTCAGTGGCGTTGCTCGAACGAGATCATCATGTCTCTCGAACGATATGGCCATGTCGCTCGAACCACATGTCCAAGTAGTTTGAATGACATAAAATGTTTTTTGAACGATAGAAACGTCAAAATCTTATTTTGATAAAACTCCGCCTACAGTTCTTCCAAAAACATATTTTCGCTAAGTTAAAAATTTTGTTCGTTTTTTAATAAAAAATAAACATCCCAAATATAATTCTATGAATTAATTCAAACTCTAAATATCTTTATACCTTTCGGGGTGTCGAGAAATCTTAAAACTTGGAGATGCTTGAGTTCGGTTCGTCTTCTTGGTGTGTGATGATTAGTAACAGGATACACTAAACTAGACTAAAGCTATGTTATGGACAATGTCAGAAAAAAATTTCTTACAATATAAAAGAAACATAAACACACCAGCTAAATAAGGGATGCCTGGATTACAGCTGTATTGAACTCTGTGAGAACACATGCTTAATATTACTGTCATAACTGTATCGTCATCATTTTAATATAACAGTAACCATTTTCAACTTAGTCAAAAATCGTGGACCAAGAAAATACGACGTCCAACTATGAAAAACCTAAGAGCCAGCTGTAACCCATTAAATGTGTTACCCTTGCAAATAATAAAAGCAGACGACATCGTCTTGAGAAAAAATGAGCCAAAATTGATTTTAAACAAACATGCTTTAGTCAAATAAAATTGAAAATTGTCTCCACATGACTTATAACGTGGCAAGCTATTGGAGAAATAGTGTTCTCCTAACGAGTCAATTCGGCCAACGGCTAAAAGATATAGGCTATCATGCAAGGTCGGATTACACACGGGAGTAAACGGACAGCTCATTTAACATACCAATACACATGCAAATAAGTATATTATATATAATAGATACTATACGAATTAAACAAGTAACAAGTATGAAAAAAATAAGCTAATGTTTTAGATTTAGAACAATAACCATGCATAGGACATCGAACACACACACACACTCACACACACACACACACACACACACACACACACACACATATATATATATATATATATATATATATATATATATATATATATATATATATATATATATATATATATATATATATATATATATATATATATCAAACAATAAATTATTTTAACAAGACTAAAATATCTCATCACATGCTAAACTGATTAATACGAATTTATAAAAAAATTATTTAAACTTCCAAATTAATTCAGACACTTATTTAAAAAAATTATATTAATACCTTTCTAATTATTTTTAAAATGTTTTCAAAACATCTTTTTAATCACAACCAACATATAAGCATGAGACATGATATAATAGGATGTAGTGTAGTGCAATGTCCTAAGTGACTATGAGATCCCTATGAACCAATTTCATAAGGGTGTGAGGGACTACCTTCCTTTGAGATGAATTCTGAGATATATGCTGAGAGAAGGGCAAGGCATGGGTACACTAGACTAAACATAATTATAGAAAATATTTTGTCAAAATTCAAGTCCAACTATATGAAGGTCTGTATATCTAAAACACAAAAATAAACCTTAAGAGTGTTCTATATAAGTACCTTTAATCTCCCCCATTAGACTAATTTTCACAAAAACCTCAAGTACATCAATTGACATACTAAGTTCAAACAATCCTAGATTTTCTTATACAAAAATTTTTCTAACTACCCACCCAGTCTTAGAAAATAAAAGACTCAACAAATGATGAGATAGAAATCTTGCAAAAAAAACAGCCTTTCTTCTAAGAAAACAAATTAGTAGCATGTGTTCTATTTGAAGTTATGAAAGAGACATAATATAAATTCAGGACAATTGGAATATTTAGCATATTATGAAAATGATAGACAAAAATGTGTACTCATCTCTCCCCCATTTTGACTAAATCAGACAGTGGTTGATAGTTAACATGGGAACAAGTTATAATCTACAAAATAAGTGTCTCCGACATTAAACATGTTTATAAGAGATACTGTTATTAGTAGATACCTTCATCTTAAAACATCGGAGATCGTAAAATCAGGATGCCGAAATAAGCAGGTTCTAATTATCAAGCACAGTCATTTTAATCATAAGTTGAAACGTTTTCAAAATGAGAATTATTGAAAGGGCGCTGAAGTATATCGGTAAGTTATAAATCAATAGAAACATCTTCAGCTAATCCATTTTGTTAGAGGGTTTTTGGTGCACTAAACTGGAGGGAATATCCATTAACATTAGACTACTTGATAACTCCAGTTTCTTTAAACTCACCTCCACCATCACTGAATAAATCTAAGGGTGCAGTGTTGATTATGTTCCTAACCTTCTTGTGAGGTTATTTAGTAATTTCCTAAATTTTCCATGGGCTACAAATATTAGTTGGACATTCATTTAATTTCAAAAAATCTAACAAATAGGTCCTTAATAGTTTAAGTTTAAGTTTCCACACCGTTTATTTACCTAACTGAAATTTTATAAACTTTGTTTGATCAAATTTACAACAAAAAGTTTTAACAAAATATTATTGGCACGGAAACAGAAGATGAACAAGAATATGCACAAAGGTGGTTTGTGTGTGAAAGATAATCAAAAATCACATTCGAAAAAGGTCTAAGGCATATATGATAAATCACAACAAGTTCAAGTAAGAATTGTGTATAGTTTTGTGTCATTAGTGTAACTAAACACTAAAGATAGACATGCAATAGGTTTTAAAAATTTAACCAGAATTTTAGTAACATGTATACAAGATGTATGTAAACATGTGGTGAGTTCCGAGTTTTAAACTACAACACATATCAGAAAAAATTAAAATTTAATAACTGATCAAAATAACAAGATGAGAGGAACAATTATAAAAGATATTTAATCTTGGAAAATTGAAGTGGGGATTACAAGATTCTTGTTCATGAAGAACACTATATATATATTACTTACTTGAGTCTAAAATATAGGAGCTTATCTAGTTTGGAAATATAGTCAAAATTTGTGTCATCCTTATTTTTTCCCAAAGCCTCAATGCGTCTTCATGATCTTTAAAGAAAACTTCATCAATATTGGAAATGGTTAAGTAGGTAGAAAAACAACACACAATCACTCTAGGATTTAATTTTTATTTCATATTGCATTTATGAGAGGTGTGTGTGTGTGTGTGTGTGTGTGTGTGTGTGTGTTTAAATTGGTTTAAAATATTTTTAATGATTTTTATAAAATTTTTAAACATTTAAAATCTACTTTTTAAGAAATTAAAAATTAGGGTTTTAAAAAGTTTTAGTATTAATTCATAATATCCAAACTTCATAAAAACTAAGTTGTGTAGAAACCAAAAGCTCTTGATAATATTGTGGGTGGAATTCATATTTTTAATTGTTCAAAAATACGCGTTTGAAACCTCATCATGTTCACACACATGTTGTTATTTTATCGACTGGATATGTGTTTTTTCACACTCACAGACTTAAGACTTAATCTACAATGTTCATTCAAATTCAATCAATGGTCTGCATGTTGTTTTTATAAATCCACGTAACATCGTAATGTACCATTTAGTGATGTTTTAAATGTGGTGAATTAAGGGCCCTTAGATTGATCATACGAATATTCGAATGCATCCTGATCATTGATTTACCCTTAAGCTTCTTGATCCTTCCTTGCATGCTATAAATAGGACCATTCGTCTATCATTTTACAATTTTTGGGAGACTTGAGAGAGAGAGAGAGAGAGAGAGAGAGAGAGAGAGAGAGAGGGGGGGGGGAGTAGAGGGAGAGAGAATAAAATTGAGAGAAAAATACAAAATCCAAAGAAAACTGTGTCCAATTTAACCCAGCTTTGTGAGTTTTGTGAGTTTTTTTTTTTCAAATCAATAACCTCTTTTGTTTTAATCTCTCATCTAACACCGTTACTATAATCATAACTCGTTTCTACAAATAGAAACTTGAAGATATTATTTACATAGTGATACAGTCACGTTGTAGTTAGATTTAATTTCTTTTTTAAGAAATATACTTCTCTTATTGGATTTATGTTTTAAAACGCTTTTATCAAAATTTATCCAAAAATCTCTTATCTCTATTTTTACAAAACTGAGTTGAAGGTTTCAAAAATTTCAAATCTAAGCTTTTCACTTTGAAAAACTTGTAGAAAAATAAAAGATTAGTAGAATCTCTTTTAAAAGGTTCTCAAGAATCAAGATATGAAAATTTGTAGTTTTATAAAAGAAATCTAAGTTCAGTGTTGTGAAATTTTCCATATCATTCTTAGAAGATATTGTAATTTGTAGTATATATGTTCGTATAAGCATGTGTGTCTTCATACATGGGTTTAGGCACAACACTCAGTAACACCTTAACACTACTTCACTGAAACTGTGTGTTGGTTAAGAGATTTCAACTTCTGAGACAACGTAAAGTCAAAAAGATGAAAGAATGAGTCAAAAAGGAGAACGACAAGGATAACATCAAGAGCCTGAGAGAAGTCAGAACAACTAGAGTGTGCTAGTATATTTCTTGACTTAGTATAGGTCTTGTTGTGTGTAAAATTCGTTAACTGTTTGCAACCTAAAAAATTTTTTGTGGATTTTTGGTTTGAGGTGTAGAGACCTCCAAGGAGGTTTCCCTTACTTTAGTGTTTTACCATGTTAAAAACTTCATGTCTTGTGTGAATGTTTTTAATACTTGCTGGCACTTAATCTTACCACTACTGCTATACGTGACCAATTTTTCCTTAAAACTTAAATTCTAAGTAACTAAAATATCTTATACTTAACTTTTTAACACATCTTATGTTCTCTCTATTGTTATTAGAAGAGTTTCCTTAAAAAATAGATCGGACCCTTCTTAACAGTTTTAACTCTTGATTAAACGAACTATCAAGGGATTATTAGTTCATATTTGTTGTGTGGACTTAATTTTAAAAAAATCAATCCATTATACAAAACAAGTGTGTAAGCATTTAGGATTTTACTCTCTCTCTCTCTCTCTCTCTCTCTCTCTCTCTCTCTCTCTTTTATCTCTCTAAACTGGCATAGTTTCGGGGTAAAATTTTATTTTCTCAACTGAAAAATGAGAGACCCAACGTCTCATCTTTATAGGCATTTCAGGTGTGCTGTGATTGGTTAATAATAATAGCCCAAGGATTGTAACAAAAAAATTTAAGTCTTCGATAAAATAATGCTCGGACGAATATAAAAGAAACACAAATAAACCAGCTAGATAAGGGACGTGTGGATTACAACTGTATTCAACTATGTAATACTACATAGCAAGAACGCATGCTTAATACTATCATTAAAAACCGAATAGTCGTCATTTTAATATAACAGTTTAAACCTTTTTGGTCTTCAAGAAAACTATTTTCAACTTATTCAAAAATCGTGGACTAAGAAAATAAGATGACGTCTTTCGAAAAAACAAAGGGCCAACTATAACACATTAAATGTGTTACCATTGCAAATAACAAATGCAGACGACATCATCTTGAAGAAAAATGAGGCAAAATTGATTTTAAACAAACGTGCTTTAGTCAAATCAAATTGAAAATTGTACCACATGACTTGCAACATGGCAAGCTATAGGAGAAAGAGTGTTCTCCTAAAGAGTCAATTCGGACAATAGCTAAAAGGTATAGGCTATAATGCAAGGTAAGATCACACACCGGAGTAAACGGATAGCTCATTTAACATACCAATACACATGGAAATAATTATTTTATATATAATAGATACTATATGAATTAAACAAGTAAAGGGTATGAAAAAAATAAACTAATGTTTTACATTTAGAACAATAACCACGCATAGGACATCGATATATATATATATATATATATATATATATATATATATATATATATATATATATATATATATATATATAAAATACTAATCAAACAATAAATAATTTTAACAAGATTTAAATATCTCATCACATACTAAACTGATTAATACAAATTTATAAAAAAAATATTTAAACTTCCAAATTAATTCAGACACTTATTTAAAAAAATTAATTATGTTAATACCTTTTTATTTTTTTTAAAACTTATCTTTAATCATAATCAATACACAAGAATGATATGTGATATAATGGGATGCAGTGTAGTGCAGCGTCCAAAGTGACTATGAGATCTCTATGAGCTAATTTCATAAGGGTGTGAGGGACTACCTTCCTTTTAGATGAATTTTGAGATGTATGTTGAGAGGAAGGTAAGGCATGGGTACACTAGACTCAGCATAATTACAGAAAATATTTTGTTAAAATTCAAATCCAAATAAATGAAGGTATATATAGCTAAAACATAAAAACAAACCCTAAGAGTGTTCTATATGGGTACCTTCAGAATCACTGCTGATTCATGGCCCAAACACTCATCCAAGATGTTGTTCGGTCTTAGACCCCCATGGAATATCTCAAATTCACGTCCCATGTCATCATATAGGATTTTATCTAGTCTCTGGTCGTTCATGGATTGTATTCTGGCTTCCTTTTTCTCTATGACATCATTTAGGTACCCAGCTTGAACTAGATCCTCGAGGTGGGACTTTAGTGCCTTTCACTTTTTGGTCTTGTGATAATGATCTTTATGATATGCATATTTCATTGCATGGTTCCTCTTCTTCGAATCACAGAACATCTTCTTGAGCGATTTGAAATACTGCCTCCCTTTGATCTTGTAAAAGATCTTATAAATTGGTTCAAAGAACACTGTGTTAACGTCCTTGAATGACTTTTTAGGATCCTTTTTATCGGCTCCTTTCTGCTTCCTTTCTACTTTTTTATTCTCCATCTCCTTATCCCCATCATTGGGCTTCTTTTGTTTCTCTCCATCTTGACCAACTCTAGTCAATGTATCTTCAACCTTGGCATATTTTTCAATCTTAGCCATGAGGTCGTCGATCATGAAGGCCTCCCGCTTGGTAAGGAATAGGTAGAGTATGAAACCTCTTCATAGGATAATTTTTAAGGATGCCATCGTGACTTGCTCGGTGCAGTCCCTCACCTCATTACACACTTTTCAGTACCTTCTAGCATACTCACGGAATGTTTCATGAGACTTTTTCTTCATCATCAGAAGTGAGTCCATCTGCTTTGGATGGGTGTTTTTAGTAATGAATATGGATGTAAAGGATTCAACCAGTTACTTAAAAGAGTCTATCAATGAGTGTGCCAGATTTTGAAACCACTTTTGGGTAGTGTCTCCCAGACTAGAGGGGAAACTTAAGAACATCAATCCTTCATTAGTGTTCAACAGAGTCATCGCCTGGAAATATCTCCTGATATGACGGTGGGGTTAGTCTCTTATCATAGATATTGAATCTTGGGGTAGAAAAATTCTTCGTGGCCCAAAATATTTTTTAGATCAGCTAAATTGTGACTTCATCTTGTATATAATGCTCTTCTGGCGAGATCCTTAGTAGTACAAGACCTTAGATGGGCCGAGTTTCTTTCCACCTCCCTTTTGATAAAGTCACAGAGCTCCCTGTCTCCTCACCAATAATCGAGGCGTATTCTCCCTTTAGGGGACCATTGGTGAGGAGAATATTCCTTCTGTTGTAGAGTACTACTTCCTTCATCATTACCTATGCTTGCCTTAAGGCTAGGAGTTCTCGAGTGGCAGCCATGGGATTATTTTTCTAGCTTCTCTATGCATTACTGGAGTCTGAAAATTTTCTCCTATTGGAGCATGTTTGTAGCCCTTTCATCCCAGAGGTGCTTCTCCTAGTTGTCAATGAGCCTTGAGATCTGGTTGGATCACTAAATCTCATCACTGTTCATCATTATATCCTTTTTATTACGGGAACGATCATCTGAGGATTAGTAATACTCATTAATCTCATATCTAATCCTTTGAGAGTGAGGGGTTAGCTAACGACCTTCCTGGTTATTGTAGTCTTCGTGGTTGAGGGAAAACCCTCTGGGTCTCCATAGTTGTGTTTTTGGTGACCCCTATGATCATTCACATTCATATGATCTGTTTTGGGTGAGTGAGACATCCCAAGAATTTATCTAGTAGCAAATAGCGTTGATCATTTCCCACAAACGTTGTTAATTGTGTGTGGTAATTTCCTACATCAATTGTATTCAAAGCACATAAGATAAATGAGGAAAAGTAATCAAGGATGAGGATCAAAAGCACACAACATAATAATATATGTGGTTCAGTAACGTGCATACATCCACGGGGTTTGGGGTTTGATCTCTTATTAACTTAAAGAACAAGTCAACAGAGTTATAGTAATATACGACATTGCAATATCACATTCCCCTCTCGAGGAGAGTCCTAAGCTTCTTTAATATCTATTCCTAGAATTTTGTACTTATCTCTTATCAGTTTAAGTCGTTCCAAGGTATATATGTGTGTGTATGTGTGTGTGTGTGTGTGTGTGTGAGAATCCTAAGTGACTTGGATTCTTAATTAACTTGATGTGCAAGAAGATCGTGGGCCTGATCTGAACAAATCAAGTTATGTGCCATCATATCTCTAATCCCCACACTTACAATTATCTATGTCGAACTGTCAAATTACATCACTTCTTTAACACTATGATTGTCCCATCAAAGATTTCATTATATTTGCAAACGGATGCCCTTAATTTGACATACTGACTAGTACATGTTGTACGACGTGTACATGCAAGGTCTCACTAGACTTTTTTACCAAACTAATTCTCTTATAAATATTGAATCACGGCTATCAGTTTAAAAGAGAGAAAGCTACCCAAGGCTTGATACGTTCTGGTCCAATTTAAAAATCATCAAAACTCCATTAAATTGATTAGCAAACCAACATGGGTTCAATTAAGCCTAAGAGAGTCCCTTTATGTTTTATTAATTATATCCTGGGAGTACTCTTTTTCATCTTGGCAAGCTTAACCCCTTCTAATCGTATACGAAGAACGAAAATGAACACATAAGCACTATTTGGTTGTAAAAACAATTAGACCCTCATACACTGACAAAAAACTCATTTTTTCAGGTACTCGCTCTCAAGGCACTCTTCACACTTGTATAGTGATTTTAATACCCTACACATTTGCCATATGAGGTTATGTCGAATATTACTTGCTTTTTTAATACATCGCCTTGCGCTTAATATTATACATTTAGGACTGTCTCGGACACATTATACCCTTCGACCTTAACTTTACTCTACTAAATCACCAAGTTTTCAGGACATTTGACTAAATGGCCTTTATTATAATACAAAAAATTGGGGTAAAGGTATGATCAATTTGTTACGTATGGATCTAATATTTATTACTTACTCCATTCAACTTAACTTAGTCCACTTCTAGTAAAAAAAGATATCTAAGATGGACCCCGTGTATTGGTTGGTCCATCCCATACTAATTGTGACCATGTACATATTGTGTTAACCAAATTGTACTCGGTAGAATTACTCTAAGGGATCGTTTGATAGCACAGGGTGGAAAGAAATCCAAAATTTTCTTTCTCATCCCCCCTAAAAAAAACAATTCCACGCTAAATATCAACATGTGCATTGGTTACTAGTACTTTAGTCAAAATTGATAAATATAACAATGCGAATAAATATTATCAAGTGCACCGAAAAGAAGGAAAATGAAGAGGATTACTTATTTGCAATGGATATCAAACATGAACTTAGGTTTGAAATTATTGGGTAAAATTCTAATAATCTTAGTCTTATAAATTTTTATATATATTTGTAACAACTTATATAGAGATAAGTCATGAGATATCATATGGTGAGTACTCTTAGTTCTTTCTAAAACGTACAAGTTATCTTGGAATTTTTATATTTTGTTTATTTTTCATGTCTTATTAAGTCAATTTGATATTTTAGTTAGTTTATTTGCTTAGAAGTTGACATTGCTTTTTGATGTATATAGTATTCAATATTTAGTCTTATTACCATGTTAGGGTTTCTTGGTTAGCATGACTCCCTTACCTATAAATATGGTCGTTGGCCAATCTTTGTAGGGATTTTACTTTTGAAGATAAAAGAATGAGAGAGAGAAAGATACCTTTTGTTTTACATGTTGAATCTTTTTTATGAAAATAATTTCTCATACATCATATTGCTATCATGGTGACATTATCACTTAAGGTGGTTAGTAAAGTTGTTGTTATAGAGTCATGGTCAAGGCTCATATCAACCGACCCACTAGTACTCACACCAAGCCCCCGCCACCATTGTAATCCCTACCCCAAACCCACCAGAACTAAAATATCAACTCCTGAACTCCCTTCCATAATAGTTGTTCTAATCCCAATCAACCACGAAAATACATTAAAACAACAGTCAAACCCACCCCACCCCTTCCACTTTCCATTCTTATCTCCCCTCTAGCGACCGTAGTTGGCCATATCCAAGCTCAGAAGACTTCGATGTGAGTCCATATAGTGGATGGGAACACCATCAAACCTCATGGGTTTGATCTCCCATTAAAACCCGATATTTACTACCCTCCATGGTCCGGTTTGTAACCACCAAGTTTAATCCACCCTCATCAAAATTTAGTGACCCTTATTGGCTTAAAATCGGACTCATCGGACCACCATTAAGCTCGGTAAGACCCCCAGAACCTTTTCATTGAAATTAAATTAAGACTCAATATCTTAGGCCTCAATACCCTTGTTTTTAGATAAAAATGGTTCACCAAACCTTCATATCCCTTCATCGACCACTGAGGAACATTTTTTATGTCGACAGACACCTCTACCTCTTATGGTGAATTGATCACAGCAAGTTAGACATGCAGTTGTGGGAGATAAGATAAAAAATAGGGTTTTCAAAAAAAAATCTACTACTATCCTAATTTCTAAAGTATACACCTTCCTTTTTAATCAGTGTTTGACGCCTCACATTAAAACTTCAAGAAATTGCATAAACACCCCTTAAAATTTCAACCACGTCCTTACTATGATTTTTCCTTACTCCCCTAATCCAAACATATAATCATTATAATTATGACCCGATTTTTGTAAAAAAAATTATGAAGACCTCCCTCATATTCTTGAATTTACTATCTATTCTCTCTTTTAACCCTATCTACATGTGATCATCGTGTTAACTACTATATACTAGATTTGGAGGTGGATTACCAATAAACCCACATTGGTATCAAATATAAGATGGAGTTATGGAAGAATGACAGAGTTTCTCACTACAACGAGAGTGTTGATACCCATGGATTTTATATGATTGTTATGAGGAGTATTGAAGATGGATGAGTGACCTCGTTATATGGGTGAGTTACTCGATATATGGGTGAGTTAAAAGTGGAATATTAGAAGGTCAAATAGGAGTATTTGATCGAGTTATCTGAGCTATGTTCTATGGTCAACAATGTTTCCCACCAATTGTACTTGAGTGATGCCTTTATTGTGGCCCTTATACTCATTGAGTTTGGAAAGAGTATCCCCTTCACTCAGGCTACCCCGATCGTCATTCCACGTGGGCTAATGGTGTTATGATCCCCGTGAGTATCATATTGTATATTTCTTAGGGGTGGCAATTCGGGTTAGTCGTGTCATTTTCGGGTCGCGTTGTTTTTTAGTTGAGTATAAGTTTTGGGTATTCTTAAATCTATACAAGCTAATCGTGTCAAGTTCGGGTCATTTCGGGTTATTACCATAAACGGGTTATCGTGTCGAAAATTGCCAGCCCTAATATTTCTTCAACATCTTCGTCGGGAACCAATAAATCACTTACGTTAAATACAAAGATGACGAGGCATTTGGTTTTGTGGATTTCTTTCCCATTTTCGATTAAGATATATTGAGTTACGTATTAGAGACCGAGAAAGAGGGTCCGTATTGATAGTTCACATATTACGTTACGCACACACAAATACAAAATTTAAATCAAATTTTATCTTTATTGATAATTAGGTGTGCTTGAAAATTTAGATCCAAATTAAATAGCCAAACCAAGCAATGAATCAAATAATAAACCCAAAAATGCAAAGAAGAAAACTGAGGAAAAATCCCTTTTGGGAAAAACCTAGTATTCAACACTGTAAAGAGTTTGACGGACACACTGGACTTAAAGACTACTTAGCTCTACAAAGTATAATGTGTAGGGTCTTCAAATCTTTTACAAAATACGACGTAGTCCAACACCCTCCATAGGAAGAGATTTTTCCTCGGTATCCATTGATCAGCTTCAGGATGCATAATCCTATCTTTTTCAGCCATAGTGCCTTGGCTCCACAAATTAGTAGTAGAGTAAAACTCTACAAGGGTTTGATGCAGGTGTATGGAAACTTAGGTTTGAACAAGCTCAACAAATCATATATGAGATGAACGGTTTGGAAAAGAAAAGTGTTTTTCTAAAACATAAACATGAGAAATTTTGGTTCAGATATTGGGAATTCATTTTCATCAAAAGTCTTGAAAAAAATTGATTAAAACAGGTTTTTTCATTGAACGAAAGTGTCATCTCATTCGAATGAAAACACCAGTTTCATTCTAACGATATTTGGTCATATTCGAATGGCAACCCATTGTCATTCAAACAGTCTTCTAACGACCTTACAATGATATTGTACCTATTAGATAGAGGATTCTCATTCAATGCTCATTCTAACGAAAAGCCAATTTCATTCTAACAAGATCTTAATCTCTTTCGAATGAGATTAAAAATTAAAAATAAATTATTTTTAAATTTTGTTTTTTAAAAAGCCTCAATTTAAAAAGTAAACATCTAAGAATATAATTCATATAAGAAAAATAAAATCCACAAGTCATATACCTCCATTAAAGTGTCGATGACAAATTCAATGGCTTATGATTCACAAACGATGCTCGGTCACTAACATATATTCGAATGATCGTGGAAGCAAGCTGGATATAGTGTTCAATTTGAAACACCAGTTTTTAATGGGATATGCTAAAAATAGCAAAAATTCTAAGCTATGAGCAATTATAAAATCTTTCTCTTATAAACCTCCCCCTTTGGCTATTCCGATAAAAAATAAAACTGAAAACCAAATTATAATAAATCCCCTAAGACAATATATCCTAATGTCCTCCGAAATGCAACAACGGAACGACAATTGAAATTTTGTCTTCAACTGAAATTTCTCTCCCATTGGCCAACTTTGTCTTCATCTTGTGTAGTCCATGAAATAATCATTAAATCGAAAGAGACCTACACACTTGAAATAAAGAAATGACATGATGCATACTAGTTTTAAAGAAAAATAAAACTCTCCCTCAATTTGTTCCCCTCTTTTTGTCCATAATAGACAAAGGGTGAGAGGCACAACGGCTCAAAGGCCCAAACTTATTTAATTATATGTCAATCCACACCAAATTTTGACTAACCCTAAAACATGCAACTATGTGATTCAAGATATTAATCAATTAAAAAAGGCAATCACAAACACAATATTTCAAGAAAAAACTCCTAAAGGGAGAAACCTTTTATTTCACAATAGTTTTACAAATAGCAACTTACAATATAATATAGAAATACTACAATGAATTCCCACGAGAACTCACAAAGACCGCAACCTTCAAATCATCAATGATTCCTTTAATAACCACAATGACCGCAGTCGACAACAATGATTCCCTCGAGAATTACAAGAACCTTAGTCCTCCTCTTCATCAGATAATACCCTAGAGTATCCCCGAGATGAACAGTGAAGAAATATCTCCACAATAATAACTTCAACAAATAAGTGTTTGGGTTCCAAAGAAGATTAACAAAAGTATTTAGGATTATTTTGCTAAATCTAAAAAAGTGTTTTTCCCTCAAAAGTGAACATTATTTTGCAGTTGTTCTGCAGTTTGCGTAAATGAAAAGTCTTAATGAAAATCTTCACCAAAAAGGGTTTAAATAGGTGAACACAAATTTTGAGATGATGAAAAGTCCTTTGAACGAGACTGACATCTCGTTGGAAGTGACTTCAAACGACCCTTTCAAACGACCATTAAAAAATAAAATGGCATTAAACGACCTATCAAATGGCATTGCTTAATCATTAAAACGGCATAGACAAGTTTTTAGAACGAGTGTTAGGAAAAAAAAATTTATAGGTAAAAAAACTATTCAAAAACTATTTAAAAAAAATTGATTAAAAACACCTTGTTTTGATAAAAATCAGTTTAGAAACATATCTCAATACTTAGTAAAAAAATCTAAGTAAGACAAAACTAAATCCATACCAAAATTAAGTCTCGTTGGAGAACTTTGTTGATGAAGTTTGATATTCGAATTTGTCTTCTTGAATGTGTGAACGTGAATTGTTTTGACGGTTGGAACAGGATACGCCATACACAATGTAAAATAGGAACTAGGGACAATATGGAAAATATGTCCTTACAAATATCCCCCTATGGCTATTCTAGTAAAAAATAAAAATATTTGAATTGTCAACAAATATATTATACAAATCTAATACCCTCCTAAGAACCCAAAAATGGAAATATACTAAGTATGTAAGTCTTTAACTTCAAATCTCCTTGTTGTTTCTTGCTCCTTGCTCTTCTTTTTGTGTGCTTTCTAAATGATCATCAAATACCTACACACAATAGACAAAGGAAATACTTTCATGACGTATCGAGTTTAAAATAAGATAAAAATCATAAATCAAACCAAATAAATCAATTATCCCCCATAATTCAAGCTATCACTACCACATAATTCATAATTTGTTCCCCCCCCCCCACCCCCTTTTTATTTGTTCGAAATAGACAAGGAAAATAATAAATAATAATAAACCGGAGTATCACAACAAGCATAGAAAATCATCACAACCATATATCAAAGAAGCGCATGCAATGATAAAAAACTTATAAGGCTCCACAAACTATTTTTTATTTTTCAAATTTTTCAAGAGAAAAACATTTACATAACAACACCCCCATGAACTTACACTAAGATAACCAAATCGTGAAAAAGGAATGAATAGGTGTGAAGAAATTCGATAGGAAAATTCATTCAAACAATCATAACATATGTGTAAGATGAATTTTGGTACTTATAACATATGAAATCAAAATCATCGTTAGGTGTAAATATATTGAATTCAAATGACATCGACTCAATTTAATCAACAAATCAAAGTCTAAAATGATTTTCACACTAATAACGTCTAAAACTATGTAATGCTTTTTTTTCGAGACATTTTTAGCACATACAAACCCATTGACTTCTGACCAAATTCCCTCATAACTAATAATGCAATTTTTATTGAGGTTTCAATTCCTCATTAAGAGATTTCCTATTGGCCCCTTTTTGGGCAAAGTATTATCTTTTTATTGCCTTAATTATTTTTCTTGAGCTCTTTTCAAACGGTGGTTTTCATGACAAGTTCACTTGCCTCTCTCAACCCATTTCCATGTACACTCATATATTTTCAATACTCAACAAACTATCACGGGCAATAGTCCTTACATGAACTACTTTCATTGTCTCATTTTATCGCATTTGGTTCGTTTTAAAGACGAGATTGAGATGAAAACACTTTGACAAACATGTGATAGATAAGTACAATAATCAAATAAATTTTTGCATGTGTGCATTAAAGGAAACATTGAGTCAAACGTGTAAAAAGTAATCATTAATCACATCTCAATGACTACAAACATTATAAAGCACATAAATGAAATGATGTTGTGTCTCAAAACTCTATCAAAAAGTCACGTGGATAATGGAATGATATTGTGACTTAGCAATCTTAAATGTCCATCCATAAAATGTGTAAAATAAGCTACAAAAATCTTTTTGGATTTTTCACTTTTTCTAAAAAATAGAAAATCTTTTTTTATTTTTTCAAAAAAATTTCAATAAACGAAAAATAAAATACAAAAGATACACAAGTCATAACACTACAAACGATATATAATGAATCATAGGAAGTGTATGACAAAAAATCTAACACGATCAACCAGAAGATCTAACATGGGGAGAATCACGTGCAAGAAAACGAGATTAATGAAGAATAATTCTTAATGCCTCTAAGTCCGACTTCTTAACCCAAATAAGTGTGTAACGACGCATGGGGGTTTTGGGAACTAGAGTGGCTATATTTTTAAACATCCTAGGAGCATTTTGAAGTTTCTAATAGAAACGCCTAAGGTGATCATTTCTACAGCAATGAGTACAAGTGTAGATATAGTGGTGAACGTTACCTAAAGGTGTACCTCTAATATGTATGCTATTGGCTTTGTGAATAGGAGTAACATTATCATCAAAGTCAATTACACACCTATTATCTTTTATTTGGATGGTGCCTACTATCCTATCTAACTTTTCTAACCTAACCTCCAAATCAAACTTAACCTTAATCGAGTATCTTAATCTCTCCTTAACATCACAAATTCTAGAGTTGAGTAAACGCCTAGACTCCTCAAACTCTAGAAGCTCCTTTTTCATAGCCTCCATTAACCCATGAAGACTATCTCTCTCTCCATCGATATAATCTAGCTTCTCTCGAAGAGTTTTCTCATGTGCCCTAAGATCATCAATCTAAGCCCCAATATTATTATTATTATATATGGCACGTTCTTTCAACTTAGCTTCTAACTTCAAGTTTTCCTTATTTACCTTCACAGCTTTCGCATACAATTCATTGAAGGAAACTTGTAAGTCACTCTCCTTCACCTCTTCATCCTCACTCACATTACCCTTAATTTCTTAGGCTTCACTCACTATGGCCACGGAAGATTTATGTAAAGCAGTATCTTCATATGAATATTTTTCGTCATCACTCACCTGACGAGCCATGACGGTGGTAAGGTTTCACTCATTTGATAGTTTTCCTCTTCTGAATCACTATCACTAAGGGTCGCAACATAAGCCATCGGTTTATTACCATTCTTCCTTAGATTAGTGGGGCACTTAGTTATCCTATGACCATACCCCTCACAATAAAGACACCTCTTAGGGTAATCATTTTTAACTAAAGTCTTAAGTGCAAACTTCATGCTCATTTTCTAATTAGATCCCTCACACAAGTGTGTTCTAAAATCATTAAACCCTGTGAAAGTCATACCTAAAGACACGGGATCATAGACATAGTAATTTAGTGTTCTAGCTCCGATACCAATTTGAGAGTGCACACCATTTGAAGGGACTAAATTTATTTAATTATATGTCAATCCACACCAAATTTTGACTAACCCTAAAACATGCAACTATGTGATTCAAGATATTAATCAATTAAAGCAAGAAATCACAAACACAATATTTCAAGAAAAAACTCCTAAATGGAAAAACCTTTTATTTCACTAAAGTTTTACAAATCTCAACTTACAATACAATAGAGAAATACTTCCATGAATTCACACGAGAACTCATAAAGAACACAGCCTTTAAATCAGTAATGATTCCCTCGAGAACCACAATGACTGTAGTCGATAACAATGATTCCCTCGGGACTCACAAGAACCTCAGTCCGCTTCTTCAACAGTGAATACCCTTGAGTATCCCCAAGATCAACAATAAAGAAAGATCTCCACAAGAATAACTTTGACAAATAAGTATTTGGGTTCCAAAGAATATTCACAAAAGTATTTAGGATTGTGTTTGTTGCATCTAAAAAGTATTTTTTCCCTAAAAGGTGAAGACTATTTTGCAGTTGTTCTGCAGTTTGCGTAAATGAAAAGTATAATTTAAATCTTCACAAAAACAGGTTTAAATAGGCGAACAAAAATTTTGAGCAAAAATTCATTCGGACGGGATCTTGATGTCGTTTGAACGATATTACCATCTCATTAGAAGTGCCTTCGAATGATCCTTTCAAACAACCTTTAAAAAACAAAATAGTACGGGTTCGTTTGATTCATATGATAAGTTGGGCATCAAACGACCTATCAAATAACATTGCTAAGTCATTAGAAATACATAGCCAAGTTGTTAGAACGACTATTAGGAAAAAATAAATTTGTAATATAAAACGGCTATTCGAAAACTATTTGAAAACAAATGATTTTAAATGCCTCATTTTGATAAAAATCAGCTTAGAAAAATATCCCAATACTTAGTAAATAATCTAAGTAACAAAAAACTAAATCCATACCAAAATTACGTCTCGTCGTAGAACTTTGTTGAAAAGGCTTGATATTCAGATATGTCTTCTTGAACGTGTGAATGTGAATTTCTTTGACGGTTGGAACAGGATATGTCATACATGGTGTAAACTCAGAACTAGGGACAAGATGAAAAATATTTCCTTACAAAGGGTTAAAAACTAAACATGAACAATAATCATCACATGAAGAATCAAATATATCATCACAAAGATAATCAATAAAGCGTATGCGATGAATATCAAAAGAAATAATGTGTACTTCCCCTATAAAACAACTATTTTTGAAGTTTTTCAAAAAATTTCAAGTAAGGTATATGTATAAAAAGTATATATAGGTACAAAAATACATAATCACCGTGGAATAACACTAAAGTATCTTAATAGTGAAAATGGAATGTAATTGTGCGAACATTTTCCATAGGCAAATCAACATAAACATTCATAACATATGTGCACGAAGTCATGAGATACTTCTAAAGAAGGAGGTCAATTTCAACCTAAGGTGTAAAATGTTGAACTTAAACAAAATTAACTCGACTTATGCAATATGTTATGAGTTTTAATGATTCTCAAATCAATAGTGTCAAACTATTTAATTCTGTTAAAAAAGTTCATTGTTGAAACCCATTGATCTTTTACTTTATAATACCCTCAAAATTTCACATATATAAAAATTCACTTTAGATATGCCAAGTATTTCCTCATCCATACACTGGACCCCTCGGCCAAGGCTGGCCACTGCCAGAATGTCAGTTTGAGGGAAGTTATGGCTCGGTCGTAAGCCTAGCATGAAGGGTCTCGTCCTCGACCATAATCTCATCATAATAGGCCTTGTCCTCATCTCAAAACACAGTCAATAATATCAATATCAGTGGTCCCATGACTAAAGTCCTATCAACCTCGTCCAACACCAGGAAGACGAGGGCCCAATGAACATGCAACTCGATATAACAGTTATCATACAGTTAGAGGATCCTACTTACCAACTCGGCCTCGCCCTGGTCTAGACGGTCGACAGCTGATAGCTGGTAGATCACGTGTATTGGGGAACGCATGGAAGGGTGCATGTGGGTTGTAGATCCCATGTGTGCAAAACCGTTATAACAAGATCGCCCTCACACGTGAGGGAATATTTTATCATCATGATTAACATGTGACAGTGACAGGTGGCTTAACCTTATTGGCAGAAACATTATACACATTCTTATTACATGCTTGGGGGGTACAGTACACCTTCAAGCACTATATATACTTGTTTTCTTCATAAATGTAAAGGAACGAATTGTTCAAACCCTAACCAAAGATCTGTTGCTATCATAGTAGACAGACAAAGTTGTGTGAATTATATCACTAAGGTCATTAGAGCTCATTGTTATAGTGAAGTTCATACACCCTTACAGAGTGGAGTAGGATAAATGGTTAAACCACTTATTTTATAGTCTATCTCCATAATGCCTCATATCCTTTTTTTACTTACATACTTGATTTCTGCCATTATTGCATCTTCAAAGTTGTTATGGATTGAGCTCTTACTATATTACTTATTGGTACTAAATCTGGTTTCATAAGTTGAGCTCTTACTATATTACTTAAGCTCTTACTATCTTCTTCCTCTCATTTGCATCTTTTTCCTCCGTGGATTCTTTAGTGGTGATCCAACTCCACGTTTGGCTGGACTTGAATTACCATTAAAAGAGATCTGGTTGAGTTGCTCAAGCTTTTCTCCAGTCTAATGAGATCATCTAGTGCATCCCTTATTTGTTTGTTCATCGAAATAGATGGCTTTCGATTTGTCACCAAGTGTTGGCCCCGGCTCCAACTAGGCGCTACCTCAGCCAGAAATAGTTGAGGTCACGAAGGTGATACACTCGCTAGCGGCCAGCTAGCTGATGATCCAGGATCAACTTACTACTTTTAGCCAAAATATATTTACCAGACCCACTGGCGCTATAGCGGAGATGATAACTTCGACCGCAAGGGAGGGTGGTAATCAAGTGATAGGCGGACCACCCCCGAATCCACATAAGGAAGTGCCACAATAGCCGAGGCACAGGTATATGGCTGACCCTAGGCGATTGCTCTTAGGGAAACAAAGCCAAGAATTTCAAGATGACCCATGTGATGATGATGTGGATTATTGGGAACCCTGTCAGATCTGAAAAGATACTGTGCTCCTAATTCGATAGGTCTTCAAGGGGTATATCTTCCCCATGAAATCATAATCTCCCTTTGAAGGTATTGCAAACATAGCATCCTTAGACCTCGATGCTGAATGAATAGAGTGAGGTCATGCCTTAATGTTGGCCGCCTAAAAGGTCTCGAATGAGTCATGTGAGTATGAACCCGATATAGAAGAGATTGGCATGAATTCTTACTGAGGTGGAATTACTCTCGACCTCGTCTGATGGTCTTGATGAGTGTCCGAGGGAGAAGTTGGATCCTTTCTTTCTGGGCCGACCTCAGATTGGGTCAGTCCTCCAATAATTATTTTTTGGTGGGTTGTTTATCTCCCTTCTTGATGAAAGCATTCTTGAGACTTGGGCTTGTCATATTCTAAAGCTTGATTGAAATATAAGGAGGATGATATGCAAAGGAGAAACAAAAATTATCAGTAATAAAGATAAAATATAAGAAAAGACTTATGATTAGAAAAGTTTAGTAACTCACACAACTCGTCTAGGGGGTCAACCCCCAGACTAGACGTCTCTAAAAAGTCAGGAGACATCAGATCCTCAAACTTAGGAAGGGCACAATTCTTCCCTTATCTGTTTAGAAACTCAACATTCTTCTTGTCGATAATACTGAGGCTGGGATTAAGCCTAGCAGATATAAAAGGGTTTGTCCATGCACAAGGAAATTTTAACTCGTCCTCAGATCGCTCAGCATCGGTTGAAATTCCCAGGCTCCGGAGACAAAAATGAATCTTGGTTTCCAATGGTGATTTGATGTCTTATTGACATGGATGATTTTGTTATCAAACTTTTTAGCCCCTAAGTGGAAGTAGTTTGATCGAGTCCTAGAGGACGAGATGTTATAACAAGCCTTAAATATTTCCACTGAGGGATCATCCTCATACTTGTTATCCAGAGAGAGACATAACCAAGTAAGATCCTCTGTGAATTAGGCGCCATTTGAGAAGGAGCCATCTCTAGACTGGACAGAGTAGCTCAAACGGACAGATGAACTAGGAGTCAAAAGTTGACCTTAAGCATCTTCTCATACACTGTAAATTCACCTTCTCAGTCGTGAAATACCTTCTCATCCTTGTACGAGATGCGCATAACAATTTCAAACTTAAAACCATACATATAAATATCTCCAAAAGAGAAGGTCAAACTCTCTAATGGTGGATTGAAAGATTTCTCATACGAATAATCAACTGGCTCTCCGGCCTCAGAATCATCATCATTGATAGCATTTTTAGCGACCGGGCCCCGCTAGGAAATCTTTCTTAGAATTCTCTCGCATTCATATCCGAGAGAGGAACAATAGTTAGAGGAATGGCAACGTTAACACTCGACTCATCATGGTTCGAGATGAGTTGAATTGAAGAGTCGTCCTGGATAAATGATTCATCGTGGTCTGAGATAATTTCAAATGAGGAGTTGTCCTGACCGGATGACTCAGGATGGTTGGATGATGAATATCGAGATGAACTCTCGGCCGACTCAGACCCCTCAGGATTTAAAGGTGAAAGTCTCATGGCTTCTTTAAAAGAATCTCGACTATCCTCTTAAGTAGAGGATGAGTGAGGCATCTCGTCCTCACCATCCTTAACTAGAGGACGTTGTATGGTTTTAGGGCAATGAGAAAGATTGGACGAGTGAGGTCGGATCCGACTTTACGACGCCTCTCGATCTCAGTCCCAATATTACGTATCTCCTGAAAATACATGTCCCTAAATGTGGGGTATTATTCTGCTAGCTCGTAGAGGGTTTTTAACATTCAAGTGGCAGAGGCTCAACTTGGCTAAAATAAAGGGTAAAAAGGCACTAGCAACTTAAAATTTGACCACTGTTGAATTAAAAATCAAAATGGAATATTGAATCACTTTTCTTCAAGAACAAATGAAGAACACTAAACTAGAGTTTCACCGAAGAAGAAGACAAATGCAACTCTAGTGCCTAATCAGAAGGCCAAGAAAGATATGAGAACCTAAATCCTATCAACCAACTCTCAAAACCACCTGAAGGCAACCCTAGAACCTCCAATGGAGGTGGCCGAAAAATATTAAAGCTCACTGGAAAAAACCAAACAGAAGATAAAATGGCAGAATACGCTTGAAATGAATGGGGAAAGGAGAAAGGAGGTTACCTGAAAGCGCTAAGATGCCCGGGGAAGAAGAAAAACCTTAAAAAACTTCTTAAAGATGCTGGAACAGTGGTAATAGGAGAAGAAAACAAACTTCTTCTAGAGAGAGATTTTAGTGTGAAGGAGAAGAGGTAAGAAAGACAAATAGAGAGTTTTAAAAACATTTAAATATTAGTAATCATTATGCAAAACTTCCTAGGCGGTCCTCATTAGGGCATAATACCCTATGGCACACTAACATCCGTCATTCTTAATCCACAAGATAGCTTCCAAGTGTTAATCCAGGGTTCACGTTCAACATCACAAACCTGACATACGAAGAGACATATCAGATGTCAATCAGGGGCGTCTCATCAACATCTACCCAAAGATACTTTACCCATCATCTTTCAATTCACATTGAAGACTAAGGCTAGGGGTGATTGATATGCGAAGTATAGCCTCATCCATACACTGGACCCCCTCGACCAAGGTAGACCAGTGCCAGAACATCAATTTGGAGAAGTTATGGTTTGACCGTAGGCCCAGTATGAAGGGTCTCATCCTCATCCATAAGCTCATCATAAGAGTCCTCGTCCTCATCTCAAAACACAGTCAACAATATTAATATCAATGGTCCTATGACTCAAGTCCATAAGGACATATTTAATGTAGTTCATTTACATTAGAGTATGTCGTATACCGCTACAGCCTTTGAAGAAAAGTTCAAGTCCAATCATGCATCATGACGGATCCTAATATCAACATTCTTCAAAAAATAAGCCTGTGTGAGATAGATTTTGATAAGGTTGTGTTTAATTCCATTAATGTTTAATTTAAAGTGTTAGGATAATTTTTCTAAAACGTTTTCAAACATCTGAGGCATCAGTTTTCATCAAAATTATTTTTCTAAGTCCTGTAGGCAGACTTTTAATAAAAAATTATTTTCTCTTTGGTCGTACAAACAAACTCCTTATGTCGTTTAAATGACATGGAGTTGTTGCTCGAACGAAGTCTTTAGGCGACATGAAACGTCACATGAAGGTCACGAGAATAATTTCATCAAACGACATTATATTATTTTGGTTATTTTACCTCATTTGATAGGTCGTGTGAAGTCCCTTCAAGCGACGTGTAAAGTCGTTCAAAGGACATTGAGTTCTCATTCGAACGAAGCCGGTGACTCTATTTTTTTAGAAATACCTATTTTGTGAGGAATCTTTCTTTAAGACTTTGGGGAAAACGAAACTGCAAACTGCAGAAATTTCAATCTTCACTTTTAGGGGTTTTTAACATTATTTTTCAATTCACAAATCATCCTAATTAATTTATTGAATTGTTTTGGAACCCAAGGCACAATTTTGGTGAAGTTTTTCTTGTAGAGATGAAATCTCTACCGCTGACTTGGTAGCTATTTAGGGAGATGTCAGCTGACGATTGCGGTCACTTGAAAATGCTTGGGGGGTCTTGCTAAAGATAAAGTTGCGGTTGTTATGGGTTTACTGCGGTTAATCCATTTATGATTGTAGGTTGAGGCCTATGTGAGTGTCTTGAGAAATATTCATTGCAGATTTCTATAAGTGTTGTTACATTTATTAAAATAAAAGGTTTTGCCCTTACGGGGGATTTTTTTCTGAAATCCGTGCATTAGCAATTTATGTTTTATTTGTGATTGCATGATTTATACACCTACATGCATGTGTTAGGGTTTAATTAATTTGGATAAAAATTGACATCTAGTTAAATAAGTTTAAAATTTGAAAATTTGTGAATCCACATACAATTGATATCACACAACATTCTTAAATTAGTTTCAGAGATTGTCAAGAGATCTTACCATTCTCAAGTTGGTATCAGAGAGGGTTTCTCTTATTTATCGAATAATCCTTTTTTTGCAAAATTTTTGTGATATTGATTTTTTTTAAATCTGATTTTGAATTTTTTTCGCAATGTTTCCAAATGAAAACTTATATTATCGGTTTCCAGTTTTTGACGGGACTAATTATGCCTATTGGAAAGCCCGTATGATATCTCATTTAAAGGCCATCGATGAGCGTGTTTGAGTTATTTATGAAAGAGCGTGGACTCCTCCCACTTCCATCGCTAATATTGTCACTAATCTTAAGCCTGCGACTGACTGGACTGAGGGTGAATTTAAATGGATCACTTTTCATTCTTGACTGGACTGCGACTGGACTGACGAGTTCCGACGTATCATAATGTGTACCACGTCAAAAGAATTATGGGATGCTTTACAACTTACCCATGAAGGCACGAATGCAGTGAGAGAGCCTAAATTGCAAAATTTAACTACTCAATTTGAAACAATTACATGGCTTGAATCTAAGTGTTTTGATGAATTTATACACGTTTGTCTGATATTTTCAACACTAGTTTCAATCTTGGTGGGCACATTCCTAATGCACGAGTGGTTAAAAATATTTTGAGATCGTTGCCTAAACGTTTATCCCAAAAGTGACTGTATTGAATTCTTTAAGAAATTTGAGCAATCTTAAGTTTGAAGAACTGGTAGGAGACATCCTGACATATGAAATTGACATGTTTTTTAACACTGTTAAGTCTAAGGATAGAGTTATAGCACTTAAAGCCTAGTCTAGAAAAAGTGAGGAAGTGTCCAAGAGAGAGAAGAAAAAGAAAGTGAGAGTTTGTGATTACGAGTCTGAGGGAAAATTTGATTTTGATGATATGGCCATGCTTGCTAAAAATTTTAAAAAATTTCTCGAATTTTCAAAAGAAAATTCTTCCAATTAATGATATTGTGAGAAAAATAAAATTAAAGAAGAGGCCAAAGAGAGCGGTGAGAAAGAGAAAGATAATGAGGAAGATGAGAGATGTTTTGAATTTTAGGATAAGGAGCATATGGCGTTTGAGTGTCCCACTAGGCTAAAGAGAAAGGGCAAGAAGATTGCCATGCCAGCCACTCTTAGCGATAGTGAGGAAGAGGTGAAGGATTTCAGGGATGAATCTTCACATGGGATGTGTGTTTCATTTTTAGCTAGTCACGTGAGCACACTTAGTTTGTCCCACGACGATGAGGATACTTGTGCACATGAGAGCCCCAATGATGATTTGAGTGTTTTTAGCGAGTGTGAGAGTGAGTGTACTAGTGAGGGTGAAAGTGAGATCCAAATTGCGTTTAGGGATTTATACGTTGAGGCCTTAAAGATGAAGAAGTTAAATAAGGAGTTAGGTTTTAGGGTTTTAGATTTTGAGAGAGAGAGAGAGAGAGATTTTGAGGGACTTTGAGGTGTCGACGAGTCAACTCGAGAAGGTAAACGTTACTTTGAGTGAGCAGTTGATCGTTGTAGGTCGAGAAAAGAGTGAACTTGAAGCCCGTGTGGTTCAACTAGAGATACATCTTGAACGAGCTGGGAGGTAAAGGTCACTATAGAGGATACATCTAAGAAGGTAAGAAATGTGCTCCTCGATCCCACTTTGGGTAATGTTAAGAGATTAGGAATAGGTCATCACGGTGCGTCTACTTCCCATGTTTCACCCAAGACGATTCCCGAATTTGTTATATATCCTTATGGCTCTCAAAACAACCCACCTAGACATCCCTTACCCGAGAGGAGAGAGCATCCTAGACGTTTTTAGAGAGGTGTTCCTAGGCCCGTGTATATTCGTTCCCATTGTAAGAAAAGAGGACACCTTCGGGAATTTTGATTTAAGTTGGGTAATGTGTCTCTTAGAGTTTTTCCACGTGCTCCCACACATGATGTGTAATACCCCGTAATTTTATTGATTTTTATTTAAGGGATTAATTGAATTAAATGAGAATTAATTGGGAATTAATTCGGATATAAATACTAGCGAGATTTGAGTTGGTATTTGTTTAAGATGTTAAAATTGAATATTTCTGAGTATATATGGTAATATATGAGTATTGAAAATATAAAAAATTATCGCGAGGCAGAAATACGACAATTTGGGAAATTTAGTTGGGACGCGCGTGCCAGTCGCGTCAGGAACGAAATTATTTAAATTAAAAAGTGAATTATATTTTTATCAACTGAATGGTCATTTTGAGTGCGCCAACGTGTCTGAAAGGGTCAAAATAGTCAGAAAACACTAGCCGGGGGTTTAGTTTGGGTCCCGGGGCATTTTTAGACCAAACCGGTAACCTAGAAGGGTATTTTGGTAATTTTAAAAATTAAGGGATTAAAACCCACGAATTTTAGAAGTTAATTATATATTATTTGGAAAGCCACTAAGGCCATGATCAGCCAAAAGTGAGAGACTGGGCTACAGAAGTTTTGAGAGAAGTTAGAAGAGAGGCTAGAGGACCTATACCAAACCATCTCCCCATCACCAGAAATTGGAAAGGATTTGTGACCGGAAAGAGGAGAGAATCAACCTTGAAACATCGACAAAAATCTGAACAATGAATCTTAGGCAAGTGATTTGATATTTTTAATTGCAATGAATATTTCCTCCATGTGAAATGTAGAAACCTTATGCTGTGAATGTTTTGAGGAAAACCTAAGGAAATTGTTTTGGAAATTCTAAATTTGGGTTAGGGATTGCATGTAGAATGACTATGGACGAATTTGGTATCCAAAAAACTTAATTATGACGATTTAAAAATGGATTTATGATGAGTAATTAGGCATAATAAAATTCTGGGTTCATGTTCATATGGTTTGGGGTAAAATCTGGGGATTTATGATAATTGCATGTTTATTAGGAGGATTTGACCCCAAAAATATGTTAAGAAGTGACCTAAGAGGACTTACAGTAGTTTAAGAACATTAAAATGTTATTGGGATGACCTTAGGATGGATTTAGAGAAGAGTAGAATGAAGAAAAATGAATTGGGATATTTCTAGGCGTAGTCTGCCATCTCGTTAGAATAACGACCTCGTTCGAACGAGTTTCTAACGAGATGACAATATCCCTTCTAACGAGTTGGTAGTTTTTTCGAAGCCATTCGTTCGAACGACACTCGTTGGAACGACCTCGTTCGAACAAGACATCTAACGAGTTGACAGAATGGCCTTTTTAGGTCTGATTTTATTTTAAACTTCCCGTAGACTTATTTAATTGAGTACTAACCTTCCCTTATTAACTAGTGGGTATAGTTGTGAGATTGGAGTACGTTGAGGAGTACAACGTAGAATTTTGTAGTAAATCGGATGACATTTATGGATTAGGAAACGAGTACCTAAAATGACGACGTGAGAAGAGTTGACAACTTTTAATGTATATGATTCGGGGATTTGTAAACGTACAACATTTAATGACGGTATAGGAATGTAAAACATACCTCTATTAATATTATGGAATATCTAAGATGTGTGAATGCTTAGTATATATAGTCATTTGTGTATAACATACCTACCATAATTGCTATCACGGGAGGTCGGCGTTCGATCAGGGCCATCTAATCTTTGTGTGCCTACGGGGGGATTTAGATTGGTACCTCGAGGACATAGGTTAGAGAAGGACTTATTGAGAAGTTAATAAGTCCGTTGATCATGGGAGCATAGGTATGTGTGTGACCCATGTGATGTGAACTATGTTCGCCTCCACTATGTGTGATTCTTGTTTATTGAAAACGATTCCTGAGAGATTTGGAATACATGGTCCTTATGTACGTGATGTACCGGGATTGGATAACAGAGTATGTGTGTGCACCGCTGCTTAGTCTCAGGGTGCCAGTATTGTATATTTATGATGAGATTAATATACTGTTAATTGAAATGAACTGTCATTTTAACTATAAGTGTGAATGTTTGTAAGATTTTAGTAAAGATAAAGATGGAAAAGTCTTAGTAATTATTATGATTAATTCCGAGAAATAAAAAGGTAAGATCTTTTGTTTATAATAAGATGTCGGGAATCAAACCGTGGATAGCATAGTGATGTTAGATTGTGTAATGGACTAGATAGATAGTGAAATGACTAGAACGGGTACGGGAACGATAGGAGTGTACAATTAGTTGAGAGGTGAGGAACTCATGTGAGTGCACGCACTATCATGTATTTTATATTCACTGTTTAATGATATTAAACACTTGCTGTATTTTAAACTGTTTTCACAATCGGGATCTGACCCGTTTGCTTTCAAATCTATTTTTTTGTAAAAATCTTTTTAGGTGCCCATCCACAAGGACACCAAGTGTAGGGGTTCCATTCCAGTGATGTGATGTAGTTGTTGTGGAAGTTACAGGACATCGATAGTAGATGCCTCCACTTTATATCTTGACTCTACTTCAGATTTACTCATCTGTAGGGAATGTCGCCCCTTTTCTTTTAGAGACATCTTACTTACTCAGTTCTATTTCAGATTTTGGGTTGTAATTAATTAATGGTTCAGGCTTTATATTGTGTTTATTTCAGTATTCGAATTTTTGTGAGGTATATTCCTCCAGATTCAGTTTATTACATTGTCATCTTATTGCGACTCTGATGTGGTTGTGGTATTATTATTCCATAATTTAATACTTGTTGCATGTTAATCAGATTTAATTAAAATTAGCAACTCACTTTTTAAATATTAGGTGGCTAGTAATTACTAAAACGTTTTTCGACAGTGATGCTATGAACTGAACCAACTTGGCATTTTATATTAATTTAATAAAGGAGTAGCTACCTGGTATTTAATTAGTCGGGGTGTCACAGGTGGTATCAGAGCATCAGGTTCTAGTGTCCTTAGGATCTGTACGGCTTGTTATGTTTCTGCTGAGCTTTCTTTGATATAGAGCCCTATATTTTAGGATTGTTGTTTTCTTTTGTGTATGTTTCGCTCATCAGCTATTTTGAGATAATAATTGCCAACTTATAAGACTTTACTCTCATTTCAGATGCCTCCACGACGTGCACAGCGAGTTCCCAGGGATGCTCAGCCCGAGCCACAGCCTGCACCAGTTCAGGGCTCCTTGAATGCCGCAGAGGTTGCCGCTATTGTAGCCCATGCAGTAAATGCCGCCCTAGCAGTTGTGCAGCAGGCACCGCCTCAGGCGCCGGTAGTAGCGCCAATACACGCTCATGCATTCCCGTCTTCTTGGGAACATGTTCGTGATGCTTTTCAGAAAGCACAACCTCCGGAGTTTGCAGGTAGCTCCGACGTCATTGTGTCCAGCCAGTGGAAGAAGGTCATCCAAAGGCACTTAAGGATGTACAAGTGCACAGATGTACATAAACAGATACTGGATACTTTCAAGCTAGTAGGATCAGCGTTGCAGTGGTGGGATTCCATTACCACCACAGAGGAGAGAGACATCCTATATATTCAGGAGTTCTGGGTGCGGTTAGACCGTAAGTATTTTCCATCAGCTGTTCACACTGAAATGAGGAGGAAGTTAATGAACCTTAAGAAGGAGGGGAAGACTGTGGCCGAGTATGAGGCCGAATTCACTAATCTCTTAAACATCGTCCCTGATGAGATTCCAATCGAGGAGAAAAATATTCAGAAGTTCATGGATGGGTTGACTTGGAGGATCCGTCAGCACTTATTGGGTAATCTCTCGTTGGCCACTTATTCTGATGTGGTTAATGCAGCACTACTTTACTGCCAGGACCAGCGCTTCCACATGTCAGAGAGTAAACGATCAGGAGAGTCCATCCATTAGGGAAGGTAGGGGGAAATGGTGCCAGCGGGGCACAATCTGCTCAGGGTCAACATAGGCAGGGAGATCAGGGTTCCCAGCAGGGGGATTTTAAGAGGTTTAGATCTGGGGGTTTCAGAAATGGCCAGGGAGGTTTTCTTCAGGGCCAGCAGGGTCATCACAGCCATCAGGGTCAGCAGGGCTAGCATGACCAACAGTAGCAGTTTCATTAGGGCCAACACGGCCAGGGGAGGAATGGCAACGGCCACCAGGGCCGTGGGCAGCAGGGTCAGAGATGGGGGAATTTTCTGAGGAAATGTTTCACTTGTGGAAAGATTGACCACAAGCTCCAGGAGTATCCTGATAGGGGCAGGTCCCCACAGCAGCAGCAGTAGGGTGCTCGACACGAGCCCCAGAGACCTATGTTTCCCGCCGCCCTCCTAGCACCACCACAAATGCCAGCTTTGCCACCCATCCTAGTAGTCCCAGTCCAGCAGAGACAACTTCAGTACGGGCGAGTTTATTAACTCTAGCATGCCGCAGTCCCACAGGATCCACCTGCTATTGAGGGTATGTTCTCTATTCAGGGGACTATGGGGCGTATTTTATTTGATACGGGGGCCACACACTGTTTCATTGCCAAGATATTTGCACGCATTGTAGGATTGTTAGACACTGCAGAGAGCACGACTAATTACGTAAATTCACCATTGAGTCAGGGTTCCGTGATTTCTCTTATTTGTAGAGGTGTGAGTATAGAGATCGAAAGATTTACTTTACCTGCTGATATGTTAGTATTAGAGATGATTGAGTATGATGCGATTGTTGGTATGGATTGGCTAGTTGCGTACCGAGCCATGATTGATTGTTTCAGTAGGAGTATCATTTTTGCCATTATCGGGCAGGAGATGTTTTTTGTGGCGATGCCTCGCCCTGAGGGAGGATCGTCCACTCACTTGTACTATATAGAGGAGGGGACCTCTAAGGAAGTGGTATTACCACTCGATTCGATTCCAGTTGTTAGGGAGTTTGCTGATGTATTTCAGGATATACCTGGACTACCTCCTAGTAGAGAGATAGATTTTGTTATCGATTTTAAGTCGGGCACCCGGCCAATTGCCCGCGCACCTTACCGTAAGGCTCCAGCGGAGATGAGAGAGATAAGGGATCAGATAGAGCAGTTGTTGGGTCAGGGGTTTATTCGAAGGAGTACTTTGTCATGGGGTGCCCCTGTGTTGTTCGTAAAGAAGAGGGATGGATCGTTGAGGTTGTGTGTAGATTACCGGGAGTTGAATAAAGTCATGATACGAAATAAGTATGCGTTGCCTCGAATCGATGAATTATTCGACTAGCTGAGAGGAGCTTCCTTCTTCTCAAAGATTGACTTGCGATCGGGATACCATCAGTTGCATATCAGGGAACAGGACGTCTCGAAGACTACTTTCTTGACGAGATATGGTTCCTACGAGTTTCGGGTTATGCCTTTTGGCTTGACCAACGCTCCAGCCGTGTTTATGGATGTTGATACCAAATTTAGTCTGCTGACATGGCTCAATAAAGTGAAGACTCGTGGCAACAAAAAACACTTCCGAGGAACTCACACACTCCGAGGAACAAGACTACAACGAGGAAGACTGTTTCCCCGAGGAACTCACACGCTCCGAGGAACAAGACTACAACGAGGAAGACTGCTTCCCCGAGGAACTCACACGCTCCGAGGAACAAGAACTCTCCGAGGAACTCTTAAACACCGAGAAGCTTAGGCGGTCCAAGCAACTCAGGCGGTCCGAGCTTCACCTCGAACAAATCATTAATAGCAGGATAACCAACAGTTTGACTGTTCATTAAATGCTTATCATTCAGACGCACACGCTTAGGGGGCATTGAATGTATTACCCTTTCATATGTACATCATTTAATGTATTACCCTTTCACATTACAGTCTCAGGGATATAAATACATTGTACACTCCTCATTGTAAGGGGACTGGAATTTCTTGATAGAACTTGTAATCGAGAATTCCCAAACAATCAGCAATAACATAACAGTGGACGTAGGCCATTCTTATAAGGCTGAACCACTTTAAAAACTCTTTGTTTCATTTATTTTATCTGTGATTGAATAATTAGATATGATATAATTTTTTACATCAATAGATTGGCGCCGTCTGTGGGAAACGACTGGTGATATTGTTTTTCATCAAAAACAATTCATCACAAATGGCTGATATTCCAGAATCCAGCAATCGAAACGCTGGGAGCCCTCCAAATCCATCTGCTCCGCCAAATGTTCCAGATCGGGATGGAATAATTGTAACACCCCGTATTTTTGGTACATTTAATTTAATTAATACGGAGATTTTAAATTACTTAGTGTGTTGTAATTTAATGAATTAATTAGAACATAAATATATATAAATATTAATATGGGATTGAATGGTTAATATTTAGGGAAAACTTATTTACTAAGCGAATAGTAATAATGTAATTATGTCGTCTAGAGTATTAATGACGAGGTATGTACTTATCGCATCCGAAAGTCGGTATAGACTGTATTAGGTGGGGGATAAGTATTTTTAGAAATTAACTCGGATGCAAATTCTGAGGGTACAGTTGAGTCCGGATGGGCCGAGATAGTCGGAAAAGTGTACCCGGGGGTAGTAAACAGGTCACGGGACGTTTTTAGACGTAGCCGGGCCCACTCGGGGACATTTGGGTCACTTGGGCTTGGCCCATTAGTCAAAAAACGGGATTAAGTTAATTAATCTAATAAAAAGAAATAAGGGGGTGGCTGAACTTAATTAGAGAAAGCAAATTAAGGGTTAGGAAACCCTAACAGCAGCCAAAGCCAAATTGGGGATCAAAGAGAAGCCATCAAAGGTCATCTTCAACCTTGGGATTTAGCTCCAATTCAGACTCTACGAACCTTGAGGCAAGTGGATAACTTGCAATAGCATTAAATCTGTTTTCGATTCATATTCATGTGTAGTGATTATGTAGAAATCCATTTTTGGGTGTTAATGGAATGAATATGGGATTTTGAAAACTACAATTCTGATTTACGAAACTTGGGTGATGATTCTTGTAAAATATGATAATGGTGAGTTATTGCATATCTGATAAAATGTTATCTGCATATTTGGAAATGAATCTGATGATGAAATTTGGGGTATAAATGGACCTAGGGTTTATGATGAAACTTTCCCCAAATCTAGAAACTAGAGTAAATGGACGAATTATTTATGTTGAGAAATATTTTGGAGATCCCTAATGAGTTTCCTAATATGTACAAATGCTAAAAGAGACTTAGTTTCAGTGTAGAAGGAAATTAGGGTTTGCAGATTTTCGCCCATGGCTGTCCGTCTTCGCGAAGAAGACGAGTACCTGTTCGATCGATCGATCGACGCCATGAAGTCGATCGATCGACGGTCGGCAGACACGGACAGTTCGCCCAGTTTATTTATATAGGATGAGATTTATATAAAAAGTTGTTATGCAATTAATTATTGTTGAGAAATTAATGCATGGGGTATACCAAATTAAATGTGAGTGAATTAATTAGGAGATGGGAAGGGAAATTTGGATGACACGTCAAAATTGGTTGAGTGACATCGAGGTAAATTATATTACGTAGTAATGGACTAAGAAATTTAGGGTCGGGATTTAGACTCGGGTGAGGTTAATTCGGGCTATGAGATTTAGTCCAATTAAATGGTGAGGGCAACATTAAAAGTAACTGAATTTATTAATGTGCTATTATTAATAATTCGAGTTGGGTAATAACCTCATAATAAAAATGGAATAGGCTTGTGTCACGGGTTAGTACACGGTGTAGCTGGAGCATTTTTATGTATGTATATGTATATACGGTGTGTGATAGTATATATATATAGTGTATGCCTTAATATCAGTGGTTAGATATTATTATACTCTAGTGCTATAGGGGGAGGTTACGCGCAGTGGATGAATCCCCTAGCTTGAGGAGTAGGGCGAGTAGATTCCCAGGTCATAGCGTCTGTTGCAGGGGGTGAGGGGCATATCACTTTCCGGGAAGGAATATGACCGCCTCCAATCGTATACTAAACCAAGTTAGTGAGCGATTCTAACTTGGATAACTAGGATATGTGAATATACCTAGTGTACTAGCACTTTAGAGAAATTATATCCGGGGAGTACTTTTACTCGGGTGGATATTAGTGGTTTATGTATTCCAGTATGTGTGTGAATGCTGCAATAAATTCTAAGTATATAATTAGGTGATTATTATATACGGGCTAAATAAATACAAGCATGTGTTGTTGTATATGTATAACGAGTGGAGTAGTTATATGAATTAAAAAGGGAAATGATTTAACTAAGTTGATGTTACTAATGACTTAAAAATCATAATCACATTTTACTCAGGATAGAGTAGGGAAGGAGTATAAGGAGACTTTAATAATTATCTAGTCATGAGATAGATAACTAGGTGATAATTAAAGCGTTAGTGGTGCACATTAGAGGAGGGGCAAGGAAGTTCTCAAGAGAGTGCGACACTAACTAAAATATGAAGAGCATGCATATTTATTATTACTGCAAGTTAATCATTTGCTAAATGTTTTCAAATGTTTTGGGTACTAACCCTTGCTATAAATTTTTTTTAAAAACCTTTTAGGTGTCCAGCCACAGGGACGCCAGACTTGACTTAATTCCAGGAACTCCGTTGCTGCAGCATATGTGGATGTTGCGGGACCTTTGATAGACGCCTCTTCCTTTCATTCATAATGTAGAGACTCATTATTATTTATTCGAGCATGTCGCTCACTTTCCATTTATTTGTTTCTTAGATTGTTGGAATTTTATTCTTGTCTTTATGGGATTTATTATTTGGACCGATGGTTTATTCGGTTAATTATTTTACTTGTGGAATGATTAGTTCAATTATCTGTGATGGTTATATTGCTTTATTTTACGCATGGGTTTTAGTTTAACTAATGAAAGATAAAAATTGACACCAGTCTATTTTTCTCACTTAGGTGGTTAGTAATTTAATAAAACGACAGTGATGCTAAGAATGGACCAAATGAGAAACCTGTTCTAACTTGATTTAGGACTGATCACCCGGGATTAATTAGGCGGGGTGTCACAGATGGTATCAGAGCATCAGGTTCTAGAGTCCTTAGGATCTGTACGGCTTTCTACGTTTCAGCGTAGCGTTCGGTTGTTGTAGAGCCCTATTATTAGGACTGTTGATTATATTTTCCGCTTGTGAGATATCGTATTCCTGCTATTAATTTTTGTATAAATTGTGTACTTATACAATTCAATCTATTTCAGATGCCGCCAAAGAGACAGAGAGCGGAGAGGGCTGAGGCTAGAGATGAGGTGAGGGAGGCTCGACAGGAGCCACAGGTACTGCCACCACCACCACCGCCCGAGTTGATTTCCACCACTCAGGTGGCAGTGATAGTGGCCCAAGCGGTCGAGACAGTGATGCGAGCTATGGCAGCTCATTTTCCACAGCCCCAGGCACCGCCTCCATTGGCTCCAGCAGTTCAGGCTCCAGTGGGACCACCATCTTGGCAGCGAGTGAGGGAGACCTTTCAGAAGGGTCACCCACCTGAGTTTCGAGGTAGCACCATTGTGGTTGAGGCTTGTGACTGGAAGAAGAACATTCAGCGCCATCTGCGCATGTTAGAGGGTACAGAGGTGCATAAAGAGATGCTGGCTACCTTTCGTCTGTCAGGGGCAGCCTTACAGTGGTGGGAGTCCGTAACCACCGCTGAGGAGCGGGATTTGATGCCGATTTCTGAATTCTGGGTGCGGTTTGACCGCAAGTACTTCCCTCCAGCAGTAGAGTCTGAGATGAGGAAGAAATTCAGCGAGTTGGTACAGGGTGACAGGTCAGTGGCAGAATATGAGGAGGAGTTCACCCGTTTGGCAAACTTTGTGCCAAACGAGGTGAGCGATGAGGAGCGGAAGAAGTCCAAGTTCATGGATGGTCTGTCTTGGAGAATCAGGCAGCACTTGATTGGAAACCCGGCATTGGTGACCTATACAGATGTCGTTAATGCCGCACTTATACATTGTCAGGATCATCATTTCCACACTAAGGGGAACAAGAAGGCAGGTGAGCCGAGCCAGCAGGGCAAGGCGGTCACTAGTAGTGAGACGAGTGGCACACAGTAGCAGGTCATCATTCAGCAAGGGAATCAGGCTAAGAAGTTTAAGCCTGGTGGGTTCCGACCGGGAGGACAGGGGTTCAGACAGGGGCAACCAGGCCCTAATCAGCAACAGCAGGTTCCTCAGGGCCGTCAGGGCCAAGGAAACAACGGGGGAGGCCAACCGGGCCAGCAACGTCAGGGCCAGTAGGGCCAACGGTAGGGTGACGACCAGAAACGCTGTTTCTCCTGTGGCCAGCCAGGACACTTCAAGAGGGAGTGCCCGCAGAGGGGCAGAGGCCAGCAGCAGGGTGCCCAGCAAGGGCAACAGGGTCAGATACCACCAGCAGCACCAGCACCACCCGCCCCACAGCAGCAGGGGCAGATGCACTACGGGCGTGTGTATAATGTTCGGGATGTTCCCAATCCTCCAGCACAGCAGGCGCTGCCCGCGATCGAGGGTACGTTCTCTATCCATGGCACTATGGGTCGGGTATTGTTTGATACGGGAGCCAGTCATTGCTTTATAGCTACACATTTCGCGAAGGCTTTAGGGTTGTTAGCCACCGCAGAGAGTACTGTTACGTGTGTCGACTCACCGTTGGGAAATGGGTCGCTTATATTCTTTATATGTCGGAGAATAGGAGTGGAGATTGGCGGTTTAGTTTTACCTGCGGACATGTTGGTACTAGATATGCATGTTCATGACGTGATCATCGGTATGGATTGGCTCGTTGACTATAGAGCCATGATTGATTGCTTCGGTGGGAGCCTTATCTTCGCCATTCCGGGACAGGAGATGTTTGTTGTGACGATGCCTCGCCCAGAGGGAGGCTCGACCACTCATCTATACTACATTGAGGAAGAAACCTCGCAGGAAGTGGCAGTTCCTTTAAACTCTATCCCTGTAGTGAGGGACTTTGAGGATGTATTCCAGGAGATACCAGGATTACCACCCAGCAGAGAAATCGAATTTGTTATAGACTTGGCACCGGGAACGAGGCCTATTGCTCGGGCACCTTATCGAATGGCCCCTTCAGAAATGCGGGAATTGAGGGAGCAGATTCAGCAATTACTGGGTCAGGGTTTTATTCGGCGGAGTACATCGCCGTGGGGTGCGCCGGTGTTGTTTGTGAAGAAGTGAGATGGGTCACTCCGATTGTGCGTGGATTATAGGGAGCTGAACAAGGTGACGATACGGAATAAGTATTCGTTGCCTTGGATTGATGATTTATTTGACCAACTGAGAGGGGCGTCTTACTTCTCCAAAGTTGACTTGAGGTCAGGGTATCATCAACTGCGTATCCGAGAAGAGAATGTTCCTAAGACCGCTTTCTTGTCGCGGTATGGATCGTATGAGTTCAGGGTGATGCCCTTCGGGCTCACTAATGCACCAGCAGTGTTCATGGACCTCATGAACAGGGTTTTCAGGGAGTACCTAGATCAGTTTGTCATCGTGTTCATTGATGACATCCTAATCTACTCGCGTACCGAGGAGGAGCACGCAGAGCATCTGCGCCTAGTTTTGCAGACACTGAGGGATCATCAGCTCTATGCCAAATTCGGGAAGTGTGGATTCTGGCTACGGGAGGTACAGTTCCTTGGTCACGTCGTGTCAGATCAGGGTATTGCAGTGGATCCGGATAAGGTGTCGGCGATGAGGGAGTGGGGACAGCCCACGACACCGACCGAGGTGCGCAGTTTTCTAGGATTGGCCGGTTACTACAAACGATTCATTAAAGGATTCTCTAAGATTGCAGGACCTTTGACGAATCTGACTCGGAAAGGGGTGCCTTTAAAGTGGGATGATAGTTGTCAATTAGCGTTCGACGAGCTAAAGGACAAGTTGACATCTGCACCAGTGCTGGCATTGCCAAAGGGAGGGCTAGAGTATCGGGTTTACACAGACGCATCCTTACGGGGTCTTGGGGGTGTGCTCCAGCAGGAGGAAAGGGCTATAGCTTATGCTTCCAGGAAGCTAAAGCCCCACGAGAGGAATTACCCCACTCACGACCTAGAGTTGGCAGCGGTCGTTTTTGCTTTGAGGATATGGAGGCATTATCTTCTAGGAGAACAGTTTACTCTATTCACGGATCACAAGTCACTTCAGTATCTCTTCACACAGAAGGATCTGAATATGAGACAAAGGCGGTGGCTAGAATTCGTGAAGGACTACCAGTTTGATATCCAGTATCATCCTGGTAAGGTCAATGTAGTAGCAGACGCATTGAGCAGAAGACCGACTGGGGAAATATCGGAGGTATGGAAAGCGAAGTGGAGAGAGCTTCAATATGAAGACGACGTAGCAAAGGCTTGCATGTCGGCTTTGTCCATCACACCCGAGATCATTATGCGGGTTGTGAAGGCTCAGGCAGAGGATCAGAATTGCCGGGATAGGGTGGGCCAGTTGTTAGCTGAGGGAGCGGAAGGTTACTCGATTAGCTCAGAAGGAGGCCTACGTTTTAATGGGAGGTTAATGGTGCCAGAGGATGAGGATTTAAAGCATGCAGTTATGACAGAATCCCATGGTTCGAAATTTGCAGTACATCCCGGTGGGGATAAAATGTACCAAGATATGAGGAGGCAGTATTGGTGGGCAGGGATGAAACGGGACATAGCGGAGTTTGTTTCGAAGTGTGCCACGTGTCAGCTTGTGAAAGTTGACCACCAGAGGCCATCAGGGATGCTACAGCCGTTAGAAATTCCCGTGTGGAAGTGGGAGAGCATCTCCATGGACTTCATCACAGGGTTACCGGTATCGCAGAAGGGTCACGACTCCATATGGGTTATTGTGGATCGGTTGACTAAGGTAGCCCACTTTTTGCCGGTACGCACAGACTTTGAGACGATGCGTTATGCACAGCTATTCATAGCAGAGATTGTTAAGCTGCATGGAGTGCCGATAAATATCGTATCCGACCGAGACAAAATCTTTGTTGCCCACTTTTGGTCGAGCTTTCAGGAGGCAATGGGCACGGAGTTACGCTTGAGTACAGCGTATCACCCACAGACTGACGGACAGACTGAGAGAGTTAATCAGATGCTGGAAGACATGCTCAGAATGTGCATTTTGGACTTCGGGGGAGGATGGGAGAAATATCTTCCTTTGGTAGAGTTTGCGTATAACAACTCTTACCAATTCACAATTGGGATGGCACCGTTTGAGGCACTATACGGGAGACCTTGTCGTTCACCCGCTTGTTGGTTAGAGGTGGGGGACAACAAACTCTTGGGGCCGGAGATTGTCCAGAAAACATCTGCTAAGATAGAGTTGATTCGAGGAAGGATTCGAATAGCTCAGGACAGGCAGAAGAGTTATGCTGATGCTTCTCGAAGACATGTGGAGCTAGAAGTTGGGGACCAGGTTTTAGTCCAGGTATCCCCTATGAAAGGGGTGTTGAGGTTCGGAAAGAAGGGTAAGTTAGCACCGCGATACGTAGGACCTTTCCCTATTATTGAGAGGGTGGGACCGGTGGCGTATAAGCTTGGATTACCAGATCATCTTTAGCGGATACACGATGTATTCCATGTGACATCGCTGAAGAAATATCGAAGGAGCGAGAGAGCCTTTTGGCATATTCCACTCGAGGAGATCAACTTACAGCCAGACATCTCGTATGAGGAGAGGCCGGTAGCAATTCTGGATCATAGTGAGCGGAAATTACGATCCAAGGTTGTTCCATTGGTTAGAGTACAGTGGGGTCATCACAATGTTGACGAGTCTACCTGGGAGCGAGAGGAGGATATGCGGGAACAATATCCAGAACTTTTCAACGCAGGTACGATCTAATTTCGGGGACGAAATTCCTTTATAAGGGGGGGAGTATGTAACACCCCGTATTTTTGGTACATTTAATTTAATTAATTCGGAGATTTTAAATTACTTAGTGTGTTGTAATTTAATGAATTAATTAGAACATAAATATATATAAATATTAATCTGGGATTGAATGGTTAATATTTAGGGAAAACTTATTTACTAAGCGAATAGTAATAATGTAATTATGTCGTCTAGAGTATTAATGACGAGGTATGTACTTATCGCATCCGAAAGTCGGTATAGACTGTATTAGGTGGGGGATAAGTATTTTTAGAAATTAACTCGGATGCAAATTCTGAGGGTACAGTTGAGTCCGGATGGGCCGAGATAGTCGGAAAAGTGTACCCGGGGGTAGTAAACAGGTCACGGGACGTTTTTAGACATAGCCGGGCCCACTCGGGGACATTTGGGTCACTTGGGCTTGGCCCATTAGTCAAAAAACGGGATTAAGTTAATTAATATAATAAAAAGAAATAAGGGGGTGGCTGAACTTAATTAGAGAAAGCAAATTAAGGGTTAGGAAACCCTAACAGCAGCCAAAGCCAAATTGGGGATCAAAGAGAAGCCATCAAAGGTCATCTTCAACCTTGGGATTTAGCTCCAATTCAGACTCTACGAACCTTGAGGCAAGTGGATAACTTGCAATAGCATTAAATCTGTTTTCGATTCATATTCATGTGTAGTGATTATGTAGAAATCCATTTTTGGGTGTTAATGGAATGAATATGGGATTTTGAAAACTACAATTCTGATTTACGAAACTAGGGTGATGATTCTTGTAAAATATGATAATGGTGAGTTATTGCATATCTGATAAAACGTTATCTGCATATTTGGAAACGAATCTGATGATGAAATTTGGGGTATAAATGGACCTAGGGTTTATGATGAAACTTTCCCCAAATCTAGAAACTAGAGTAAATGGACGAATTATTTATGTTGAGGAATATTTTGGAGATCCCTAATGAGTTTCCTAATATGTACAAATGCTAAAAGAGACTTAGTTTCAGTGTAGAAGGAAATTAGGGTTTGCAGATTTTCGCCCATGGTTGTCCTTCTTCGCGAAGAAGACGAGTACCTGTTCGATCGATCGATCGACGCCATGAAGTCGATCGATCGACGGTCGGCAGACACGGACAGTTCGCCCAGTTTATTTATATAGGATGAGATTTATATAAAAAGTTGTTATGCAATTAATTATTGTTGAGAAATTAATGCATGGGGTATACCAAATTAAATGTGAGTGAATTAATTAGGAGATGGGAAGGGAAATTTGGATGACACGTCAAAATTGGTTGAGTGACATCGAGGTAAATTATATTACGTAGTAATGGACTAAGAAATTTAGGGTCGGGATTTAGACTCGGGTGAGGTTAATTCGGGCTATGAGATTTAGTCCAATTAAATGGTGAGGGCAACATTAAAAGTAACTGAATTTATTAATGTGCTATTATTAATAATTCGAGTTGGGTAATAACCTCATAATAAAAATGGAATAGGCTTGTGTCACGGGTTAGTACACGGTGTAGCTGGAGCATTTTTATGTATGTATATGTATATACGGTGTGTGATAGTATATATATATAGTGTATGCCTTAATATCAGTGGTTAGATATTATTATACTCTAGTGCTATAGGGGGAGGTTACGCGCAGTGGATGAATCCCCTAGCTTGAGGAGTAGGGCGAGTAGATTCCCAGGTCATAGCGTCCGTTGCAGGGGGTGAGGGGCATCTCACTTTCCGGGAAGGAATATGACCGCCTCCAATCGTATACTAAACCAAGTTAGTGGGCGATTCTAACTTGGATAACTAGGATATGTGAATATACCTAGTGTACTAGCACTTTAGAGAAATTATATCCGGGGAGTACTTTTACTCGGGTGGATATTAGTGGTTTATGTATTCCAGTATGTGTGTGAATGCTGCAATAAACTCTAAGTATATAATTAGGTGATTATTATATACGGGCTAAATAAATACAAGCATGTGTTGTTGTATATGTATAACGAGTGGAGTAGTTATATGAATTAAAAAGGGAAATGATTTAACTAAGTTGATGTTACTAATGACTTAAAAATCATAATCACATTTTACTCAGGATAGAGTAGGGGAGGAGTATAAGGAGACTTTAATAATTATCTAGTCATGAGATAGATAACTAGGTGATAATTAAAGCGTTAGTGGTGCACATTAGAGGAGGGGCAAGGAAGTTCTCAAGAGAGTGCGACACTAACTAAAATATGAAGAGCATGCATATTTATTATTACTGCAAGTTAATCATTTGCTAAATGTTTTCAAATGTTTTGGGTACTAACCCTTGCTATAAAATTTTTTTAAAAACCTTTTAGGTGTCCAGCCACAGGGACGCCAGACTTGACTTAATTCCAGGAACTCCGTTGCTGCAGCATATGTGGATGTTGCGAGACCTTTGATAGACGCCTCTTCCTTTCATTCATAATGTAGAGACTCATTATTATTTATTCGAGCATGTCGCTCACTTTCCATTTATTTGTTTCTTAGATTGTTGGAATTTTATTCTTGTCTTTATGGGATTTATTATTTGGACCGATGGTTTATTCGGTTAATTATTTTACTTGTGGAATGATTAGTTCAATTATCTGTGATGGTTATATTGCTTTATTTTCCGCATGGGTTTTAGTTTAATTAATGAAAGATAAAAATTGACACCAGTCTATTTTTCTCACTTAGGTGGTTAGTAATTTAATAAAACGACAGTGATGCTAAGAATGGACCAAATGAGAAACCTGTTCTAACTTGATTTAGGACTGATCACCCGGGATTAATTAGGCGGGGTGTCACAATAATGATAAATCTGGCTCAGGGCCAGACCGTCATGCAAGAAACTATGTGACAACTCATACAAACCCTCCATGGCGGTGCGTCAACCCATTCAGGACCACGAAGTATTCAAAGAAATGCTCGTTTACCTTCTTCGCGTACTAGACGTACCGATTCATATCGCAATTAGGAGTCTGAAGATTTTTCTTATCAAACTGGACAAACTTCGTCAGTGCGAGCCACAGATACTGAACAACGTATCACTCTCTCCCCAGAAAGGACCAGTGCGCTAGAGCGATTAAGCAGAGTATCTCCTTTTGATAGATTAGGTCCTAGGAGGAGCAAAAGTCCTCCTAGAGCCCCATCGAGGAGTTTTCGAGGACCATCAGACTTAAGGGAAGGATCTGCCCAGTCGCGACCAGTTGCTCGTCAAGATAGATCCCAGGAAGCCACATCAACGCGATCAGCTGCTCGAACCAATAGGCCCGAGGAAGAGAATGATGCATGGAAAGGCTTTATTCAAAGGCTGGAGGATAAATTAGGGGAAATGGCTAAGGCCAAGAACCCTCTACAACGAACCTTTGTTCGAGGAACACCTTTTGTCCACGCCATTGTAGATTTTCCAACACCATCAAAATTCAAAGCACCTGTTGTGACCCCCAAATATGATGGAAAGACTGACCCTGTTCTTCATATAGAATAATACCAAGCTGCAGCCGACATCTATGTTGTTCCAGATGAGATGAGATGCAGAGCATTCTCAGGAACTCTTACCGGATCTACTCAAATATGGTATAATAATCTTCCTCGGAGTAAGATCTCAACTTTTCTTCAACTGGACGAGTTATTCATTGGGAATTTCTGTTTTGGGGCAAAGCCAGTTAAACGAGTAGCACATCTGTTAAGTGTTAGATAAAAAGCTGGTGAGAGCACCAGAGATTATATAACTCGTTTTAATAACGAGAAACTTGAAGTCATTGATTATGAAGAGAAGACAGCGATTACCGCTTTGATGAGTGGACTACTTCCCAACAAGTTGTACTACACTTTGGCCAAAGATCCACCTAGATCCATGTCATATCTAATGGGAAAAGCGTTTAAGATTATGAATGTCGAGGAGGCTATGGCTGTGAAGAAGAACATGGATGCCAAAGAAACCAAGGTGGAAGGTGATAAAGCTAAGAAAAAAGAGCATAAGAATAATGGTAATGATAAACATTCAAAAACTAGGTCGGTATGGTACGTAATGAAGAAATTTGATAATTATACTCCTTTGAAGAAGGATATCAACCATGTTCTAGAAGAAATCAAGAACAACGAGGAATTAAATTGGCCAGAGAAAATGAAGGCAGACCCTGACAAGAGGAATAAGGCGAAGTATTGCGAGTTTCATAAAGATCATGGCCATATGACCAAAAATTGCATAGCTCTTCAAAATGAGATTGAAACACTCATCAGACGAGGAAAGCTATCAAAGTATGTCGATCGTGGAAGCGAAAGAAGAAACAACGACCGAATAAGAGAGGGGTCTAGATCTCCTCGTCGAGCAGAGGAGAACAAGAAAAGAAACCATGAAGTTGATCCCGAAGATGACCCCGATCTTCCCAGGAGACTAAGGCATCCAGAACGTGAGGTATTTTCAATACGCTTTGGATCATTTGACTGTAATGTTATAATAGGTGGAGATGCAGGAGGAGGAGACCTTACTGCAGAGAGAAAAGCTTACCTTTGTGAGGCTCAAGCTTGCTCGTACATTCAACGAATAAATTTAGCTGAGGAGGATCACCCGAGAAAGGTGAAAAAAGAGAAATTGGTCATTGGTTTCTCAAAGAATGACCTTGCAGGTGTTCTATATCCTCATGATGACCCATTGGTGATCAAGATGAGAATGAAGGAAGTAATAATTTCAAGAGTACTGGTCGACAATGGTAGCTCGGCAGACATCATGTTCTACTCGTGCTTTGATAGTTTAAATCTAAAGCTATCTCAATTGGAGACTTATCATAGACCCCTCATCGGTTTTGCTGGCGAGAAAGTATTTCCACTTGGGATGATCAAGTTGGATATATTCATTGGTACGTGGCCTGCTTGTCGAACAGAAAGAATATGCTTCTTCATGATGGATAAGAATGTTCAATCATCATACAATATCATCATGGGACGAGTAGGATTGAAGAAGTTCGAGGTTGTACCATCTACGGTACATCAGTGCCTAAAATTTCCAATAAATTTTGGAGTAAGAGTTGTGAAAGGTGATCAAAAAGTAGCTCGGGAATGCTATTATTCATCCGCTGAGCAAGAAGAACTGGAGGAATCAAGGAAAAATACTACTACCTATCAAGTGGATGAAGGTGCAGAAATTGAAACATTGGATCCTAGAGATGAGTCTCAACTCGTGAAGGGTCAAGTGGTGGAAGCTACTGAAAACATCATTCTGGACGACGAGCACCCTGAGCGAACTACTCAAGTAGGTTCGTCATTGGAAACCTCACTAAAACAAGAATTGATAACTTTCCTTAGAAGTAGAAAGCAAACCTTTGCGTGGAGTCATGAAGATATGCCTGGGATAGACCCAAATTTCTTATGTCACGAGCTCAATGTGAATAAGGAGATCAAGCCAGTGAAGCAGAGAAGAAGAGTGTTCAGCTCCGAGAAGAATCAAGCTATACAGAAGGAAGTCGAGAAGCTCCAGAAAGCTTGTTTTATTGAAGATGTTAAATATCCTGACTGGTTAGCCAATGTGGTGATGGTAAAGAAGAAAAACAACAAGTGGAGGATGTGTGTAGACTTCACCGACCTCAACAAAGCATGTCCAAAGGATCACTTTCCATTGCCCTGAATTGATCAACTGGTCGATGCTACCTCGGGACATGAGCTGCTGAGCTTCATGGATGCTTATTCTGGTTACAATCAGATTAAAATGAAACCTGAAGATAGGGAGAGTACTTCTTTCATTACCCCTAAGGGAACTTATTGTTATAATGTTATGCCTTTTGGTTTGAAAAATGCAGGTGCGACATATCAGCGGCTGATGAACAAGGTCTTTGCTGAACAAATCAGTTGCAATATGGAAGTCTATGTTGACGATATGCTGACAAAGAGCAAGAAAGATGTCGAGCATCTAGTTGATTTAAGTCAGACTTTTGATCAACTGGATAAATACCAAATGAAGCTGAACCCGACGAAGTGCATATTTGGAGTACGAGAAGGCATGTTTCTCGGGTACATTGTCAATCAACGAGGCATTGAGGCAAATCCTAAAAAGATCAAAGCTCTGTTAGGGCTGCGATCTCCAACGACGAAGAAAGAAGTACAGAGTCTTATAGGATGAGTTGCAGCACTCAACAGATTTGTATCGCGAGAAACTGATCGATGTCTCCCATTCTTCAAGACACTCCGAAAGACTTTTGAGTGGAATGATGAATGTGAGAAGGCTTTTCAAGACTTGAAGAAATACTTGGGAACACCTCCACTGTTGTCCAGGCCGGTGATGAGAGAAAAATTGTACTTGTATCTAGAAGTATCGTAGAATGCAGTTAGCTCGGCGTTGATAAGAGTGGAGAATGGAGTACAAAAACCAATCTACTACACAAGTAAGGCCTTCCGAGGAGCAGAGATCAGATATCTAAGGCTGGAAAAGTTAGCATTGGCGCTGATTGAGGCGAGTAAGAGAATGAGGCCATACTTCCAGGCTCATACTATAGTCATATATACTGATATGCCGTTGAGGCAAGCCCTTCATAAACCAGAAAAATCAGGGAGATTGATGTACTGGGCAATAGAGCTCGGTGAATACGATATAGTCTATGAACCCAGATCATTGCTTAAAGGGCAAGCTGTAGTGGATTTTATAGAAGAGTTCACCTATCCTGATACCCCCGAGGAGCAAAAGTTGCTCGCTGATCAACATATGGATGTTACAGGATCAACAAACACAAGCTCAGACCAACTTAGGTTGGTAAAAGGGCAAGTGGATGTTACAGGATCATCAAATTCGAGCTCAGACCAACTCCGGTTGGTAAAAGGGCAAGAAAAGATGATCAACGAAGAGCGATAAATATCAGGGGAAGATGAAAGGAAGAAACAAATATTTCACCGAGGAACTCTGATAGATCAAAAATTTGAAGACGAGTTACCTATATGGAGGCTATATGTAGATGGCTCATCTTGCACTACAGGATGTGGCGCGGGGATAGTTTTGAGCACTCCGAACGAGGTCGACATGGAATACGCCCTACGTTTCCAATTCAAAGATTCCAATAATGAGGCTGAGTATGAGGCCATGATTACAGGTCTTAGTTTGGCAAAAATTATGGAGGCGCAGCAGGTTATTATTTTCAGTGATTCTCAATTGATCGTAAACCAAATGATGGGAGTATATGCAGTCAAAGGAGAATTAATGATCAGATATCACGCAAAGGAAAAGAAGCTGGTGTCAGAATTTGCTGTTATTCAGCTGGTCAGAATACCGAGAATGGAGAATGCGAGAGCAGACGCCCTAGCTCGATTAGCATCAGCTACTCGTACCGAGCTACGACGAACAATCCCAATTGAAGTGTTGGCTGGTCGGAGTATAGATGAAGATCTGACGATGAACTTTATCACCCTTGATTTAGGACCATCTTGGATGGATCCCATCAGAGCATATATTGAGGAGGTAGAATTACCAATTGACAAGCTCGCAGCTAAGAAATTGAAGTTTAAAGCTGCTCGGTATGTATTAACTAACGGTATTCTATATAAACGAGGAATTATGGCAAGTTTGCAGAGATGTGTGCATCCCACCGAGGTGAAAGATTTAATTGAAGAGGTCCATAAAGGGTCCTGTGGAGCCCATGTAGCAGGTCGGGCGCTTTTGCAAAAGGTGATGATGCAGGGATACTACTGGCCAACGATGAGGGCTGATTGTCTAGCCTATGCCAAGAAATGTGACAAGTGTCAGCGCTTTTCCTCCATCCGAAGAACTCCATAATCATTATTGCACCCAAAACTTCCCCTTGGCCATTTTCCATGTGAGGAATAGATTTGGTCGGGCCACTGCCAATGACCAGAGGAAGATTCAAATACTTCGTCGTCGCAGTGGATTATTTTACTAAGTGGGTTGAAGCTAAGCCTCTCATCGATATCACGTACGACAAGGTGTACAAATTTATTTGGAAGAACATCATTTGTCGATATGGTCTTCCTCATGCTTTCATCACAGACCATGGAACACAATTTGATAACGAAGAGTTTGCTGCCTATTGTCATCAGTCAAACATTTTGAAGATCCACTCAGCACCAGGCCATCCTTAAAGTAATGGACAAACTGAAGTGACAAACAGAACGCTCCTAAATGTCTTGAAGAAAAGACTGGATGATGCAAAAGAAAATTGGATCAACGAGTTACAATCAGTACTTTGGGCTTACTGAACTACTCCCCGAGTAGCAACAGGAGAATCACCATATATGCTGGCATTTGGAAGTGAAGCTGTTATACCTGCCGAGTTGGGCCTCCCAATACACAGGGTACTGAATTTCAATTCCCCTGTCAGCGATTTAATGAGAAGATTGGATTTAGACATGCTCGAGGAAGTCAGAGAAGAAGCAGCTATTAGAAATGCTGCTTACCAGCAGCGAACAGCTTTGTTCTACAATAAGAGGGTGAAGAAGTGCGACCTGAAAGAAGGAGACTATGTGCTGAAGAAAGTAATTCAAAAGCACAGTAAACTGGAGGCAAACTAGCATGGACCATACCGAGTTACAGAAGTTGTTCGACCAGGAACTTACCGAATAGCAACTTTAGAGGGGGAGGAGTTTAAGAATGCATGGAACGCAGAACACCTACGCAAGTATTATCAGTGATGAATAAAATGAAGATATTCTGCCAAATTCTCTCTTTTTATTGAAAGTTTTTTGGGGAATAGTGCTACACACTACTCGGCAAAGCTCAGACTACTCAAATTTATTTTTGAAAAAGCCAACTAAGGTTGGTCGAGAAACAAATGTATTCCTCCGGGAAGTAAAGCCTGTATTCCTCCGGGAAGTAAAACTTGTATTCCTCCGGAAAATAAAGATACCTATATTCCTCCGGGAAGTAAAGCTACCTATATTCCTCCGGGAAGTAAAGCTACATGTATTCCGCCGGGAAGTAAAGCTACTTGTATTCCTCCCGGAAGTAAAGCTACCTGTATTCCTCCGGGAAGTAAAGCTACCTGTATTCCTTGTGACACCCCGTCTAATTAAACATCGGGTGATCAGGCCTTTATTAAATTAAAACAGATTTCTCAAATGGTTCATTCTTAGCATCATTGTCGAAAACTTTTAATTACTAATCCCCTAAGTAAAATTAGACCAGTGCCAAATTTTATCTTTCTTAAAACAGATAAATCAACCATGCGGAACAAAGTACAAATAATCGCGTACTATAATTCAAACAACAAAGTAAAAGTACAACAGAACAAAAGTATTACCGAATAAACCATCGGCTAAAAATCTCAAACAACAATAGAATAACCACTTGTCTGAAACTAACATCTGAGACTAATACCGGACCACAAGTCCATACATAGAAGAGTGTTAGATCCTGTACTAGATCTGAATGAGAGATATCGTCTAGTCAAAATCCTGTAAGCATCCACTGTGCTACAGCTCCGAGTCTCTGGAATGGAATCATCATATATGGCGTCCCTGTGGCTGGACACCTAAAAGGTTTTGAAAATATTTTATAGCAAGAGTTAGTACTCAGAATATTTTGAAAATATTTAACAAGCGTTTATCACAATATAAAATGCGGTTATTGATTACACATGTTAGGTTCTCGTACACTCTCTTGAGTTAACTCACCCCTCATCTTTTGTGCACACCTAACGTTCTACACTTAGTTTATCTAGCCATACCTCCCAAGCTAACTAAAACCAAAGTAGTCAACTGAACTTATCTGTACCCAAGTTCCAGTACCGCCCATACAGTACAACCGTTTCACTAACATCTCGCGTATGTTAATTAATTCTCAAGTAACATTTCATATATGTTATTTTTCAAGACTTCTCATTTAGTTTCACTACTAAAATTACTACAATTCTCACAATTGTTGACTTTCCATTTGTGTAATTAAGTTTCGCTACTTGAATTAATAAATAGATTTTCTCTATCTAAAGGTTCATTTCGTAATTAAGTTTCACTACTTAACTTACCAATTCAGTATGTATCTTTAAATACATAATTTATATCAATCTACTAATACACAGAAGTAGAATATTATCAAGTGTATATATTTTGCACACAATATATACTAAATATCAGTCATTACTATTTTGCCCTTTTTATACACGTAAAGGACTCTTGGTTCAGAATGATTCATCGACCCCAAGTAAGAATTGGTTCGGAATGATACATCGACCCCAATTATTTATATACACACGTAAATGATTCTTGGTTCGGAATGATACATCGAACCCAAGTGAGAGTTGGTTCGGAATTATCCATCGACCCCAACTATTTTTAAAAATATATATATACACATATTCTGGCTCAGGACTCTTTCATCGCGACACCAGTTCAAGGTTTGGTTCGGCATTTCTCTTCGACCCCAAACATATAATAACTTTATGTTAGTTCGGAATGTCTCATCGACCCTAACATAATTAATTTAGGTACAAATCTCTCGACCTAAAAGATCACATAATTCAGTAGGTACACGTATGACCAATTAATTATATACGTACGTAATATTTTAATCTCATATATCTACCGTACAATATTCGCTTTACGATTTATCTCATTAATCGCATTTATTTGAGTATTCACACAACTGTAAGGGTCCTAGTTACCCCTTATATATAATTTCAGTAGTTATTGCTTACTCTACTGGTCTATTACTTAAATTGAATTTACTTCGCCTCGTAACTCAATTTCCGAAGTCCCCGATACCCTACTAAATCGGATTTATTCTCATCGGTCCGTAATCCAAGCCCTACACCCAATGGCCTTATCGGACCTCAACAATATACCTACTGGTCTTATTCTCACTCCCGTATAAGTATAATGTAAATCGTAGGATACTCATTCATTCCCGAAAATCAACGAAGAATTAAACACAAAAAATTTCGGGAAACAGCTTGCGTCGATCGATCGATTGCTGGGTTCGATCGATCGACATAGTCGATCGATCGATAGTTCGAGATCGATCGATCGATCGAACAGGGACAGACGCAGTTCGTCTTCTTCGTTAAGATTTTCCTCCATTAACAAATCTTCACTATCCATTATAGTCCACCAAACTTCGACCCAATGATCTTAATATGTTTCCACATATACTAGGGCAATTTCTAACATGTCAAATACCTCAAAACTCCAATTCCTTTAAAGAAATAGTGAATTAAACCCAGAATTTCTTGAAACCCTAGTTATGGTGTTCTTCCCATATTTTCATTCAAAATCCAGATTTTAATTCCGAAAAATCATCAAGTCTAATCTAAATATTAATCCTCTACATAAGTTAAATCATTCTACATGCGATTCCTATCCCAACATGTATAAATATCATCATTCTCCTATCCAGATATTGATTTAAACAAGACTATTTGAAAACCCTACACATGGGTATTATAACTTTATAATTTTTGCAATAAACAACTTGCCTTATGATCAGTAGGGTCTGATTTCGTGGTTGTTGTTGATGATTGATGATCTTCATCCTTCAATCCTTCTTCCTCAACAAGTTGATAGTGGAAATCTCCTTTGAATCCTTCCCAATTCTTCCTTTTGCCTTGAGAATGGTTTTTCTCTTATCTCTAATGACTATAGTGTGTTTTCATGGGTTTTCTAACCCTAACCCCTCTATCATACGGCTGATATAAAGCTCTCAATTTCGTAGGTCTCCATACCCTCTCATGTTAAAAGACCAAAATGCCCCCGAACGGTCTCGGTTTAGTACAAAATTACCCCGAGACTCAACTAGTACCCTCGGGTATACTATTTTGACTAATGTGACCCTTCCGGACTCATCGGTGACCTCTAAATTATCATTTGAGTCACTTAAAAATATTATTCGTTCTCACCCCAACACGGTCTACACGCGTTAAGTAACTATTTACCACTCGCACTAAGTAAATATAATGAGGCAATATAAATCGGTAACTATCTCCCGATTGATATTCCAAAATTACAATTTTTAATAAATCCCATTAAATTACTCCTCTTACGTAATTTAAATTAAGCTGTATTTTCTCATTTAATTCTCCAATTTAATTAAATAAAATATTCAGAAATACGGGGTATTACATTCCTCCGGGAAGTAAAGCTACCTGTATTCCTCCGGGAAGTAAATCTACCTATATTCCTCCGGGAAGTAAAGCTATTTGTATTCCTCCGGGAAGTAAAGCTACCTGTATTCCTCCGGGATGTAAAGCTACTTGTATTCCTCCGGGAAGTAAAACTGGTATTCCTACGGGAAGTAAAACTATATGTTCCTCGGGAAGTAAAAGTATTCCTAAAAATGCCAACTTATGTTGTTTAGGAAGTAAATATATTCTCGAAAATGCCAACTAAAGTTGGTCGGAAGGTAAAATTATTTCAAAAAGTGCCAAAGCTGCTCGTTAAGAAAAAATCCACTAACTATGGCTGGTCGGGGATAAAACCCATTAACTATAGTTGGTCGACAAGGAAAATTTACCGACCTTGGTTGGTCGGAAACATTTTATGAAAACGAGAAAGTGATCGAGCAACATTTGTGATACTCGTAAATTTTTACTAATTTGGTCGAGAAACAAAACATTATGTTTGCCAAATGACTACAACAAATTCAAACTAGTCGACAATAAATTGATCGACGAATAACACAATATCATTATCTTTTTAACAGATACACAAGCACAGATGTAAAGTGTTTTATAATTACAAGACAATAGCGATTAAGATCGCGAACAAAAATGAATGTCTTTCATTAAATCCAAAAACAAATTACATTGAGAATGAAATGTATACAAATTTATTACATCAATATTCCTATTCTATTGTTTTTTTCCCCTCTGCTTTTGAAACAGGTTCCTCGCCAGCAGACGGATCATTTAAAGCAAGAGGAGAATTTATGAAGTTGAGATCTTTTAACATCCTGATATTCATCACGGATGGTCGATCTAGGAGATGCTCAGGACGAGATATCTTGACATTTGAATGGAGATTGTAGTCGTCGAGATATTTGGAAATTAAGCATCGAGGAATGGCCCGAGCAGGGATCCGACTCATATCCAGTTTGAATGGTGGAACGGGTAGGTCGAGCAGCCCAGGATCGTGGTAGTCCCACAGGTAATGACCCTGTTCGAGTTGCAGTACACCTAAGGCATTCAACCAGCCTTGCTTGTAGCCCTCATTATTGGCATTCTGGATACGATCGTCCAAGTGGTAGAGAGCCTCGTTGTACCCAGCCATCCAGAACTCCCTGGGCTGTTTGTGGAATTGATATGTCAATCTTTCCAGCTGCTCGTGGAGATTTTTTATGAAGAGTTCCTTATTCTCCAAGATAGACTTCTGCGCAGAAAGCTTTTCTTCCAGGTCCCTGATCTTCTTTGACATTTCAGTCAACGCCTGGTTCTTTGCCATCAATTGGAAAGCTTGGTTCTCTAAAGCATATTGAGTCCTCTATTCCTTGACAGGAATTCGAGGAGCTCTTGCTCGTCCACGAGAAGATGTAGAGGGGCCAGCTCTCTTCAAGGTCTCCAATTCGTCCCTCAAGTTGGCATTCTCGACCTCCAAGAATGAGAATCCCTCATCAGTCACTGGGATCAAGGCTTTTAAAGTGGAAGCTGCAGACTTCAACTGCGACAACTCTCTTTTCAGGTTATTATTTTCTTGCTCTAATAGTTCAGCTATCTATCTGCACTCCTCGACTTCAGCCCTCAGAGTTCTCTCCCTCACATCGTAGCCAGCAAAACGCTTCTCGTATCCCTTGTCGGCAATGATTTGTTGATATTTCTTCTCATACCCCTCGTGCAAGAGGGCAGTGGATTCTTTGTATTGTTGCTGAAGGTCTTCAAGAGTGCCTTGGAGATCCTAGATCATATCATAATAAGCCACATTATTGGCCACCGCATGATCAAGTAAACACTTCAAGTATTGGTAGGCTTTAACTGCCTGTTCAGGAGCATCTTGGCTGAGGATGTCGACGATTTTTGCTGCACTCAGATCTGTGTGACCAGCCTTAAAGTATTTATTGCATTATCGCAACAGCTTTGTATCATGAGCAGACAGTAATTCCATCCTGGCTAGAAACTAGCAAAGGATGAAAAAGCAGTAATCAATAAAAGTACCAACAGAGCATGATGAAGAGACAACAGTATGCAAAAACAAAAGTTTAAGTTTTATTGTATCACAAAGGTTCGGAGTTACATGGTTCAGGATTACATTTGTCAAGGAAAAATAAAATAGAGATAAACCCGAACAAATCTACACCTTTTCCTTGTCTCCCAAAACTTTCTCGGGAGGCTGGGACGAGGAGGTAGGTTGCTCGGATGGAGCAGATAGTATCTGGGGAAGTGCTGGAGGTTGCTCGGAGGAAGTAGCGAGCTGCTGAAGTTCCTCGGTAGCAGGCTGGATGGATGGGGGATAATCTCCTGTCACCATAGAAGACTCTTCGGAGGCAGCTTCGTCCTCTTCTTCATCTTCAGGAGTTGGAGGGGGACCAGGGATATGTCGCTGGAAGAGCTCAGAAGTTTCATCAACCTTCATCTCCTGAAGAGTTGCGTCCCACCCATCTCTAAAATATTTTAGGCTGCCATATTCGACTTGCGACATCATAGCAGCCAAGCCTTTGTTCCACCCCTTATCCCAGCCAGCGCTGAAAGACTTTTTCATAGCCAATTTTCTCTTTAACTTCTCCGAGGAAAGCTTCTCGGACAGAAGCTTTTCAGCAATCTTCAATTTATTCTCAACCTCCTCCTTCTGCCGACTTACTTCCCGAAGTTGGATTAATTCTTCCTCAGCAACCTTGAGTTTATCTTCAAACTCCTCAGCATTCTTGAGCTTCCCTTCAAGCTCTTTATTCTTCTTCTCCAAAGCATTCACTTTTTTCTCCAACCCCTTGGAGACTTCAACAACCTGAGCTTTCTCCTGCTCGGTGGAGGTAAGTTTCTTCTCCCAAATAGCTTTATCAGCATTGTACTTCTGACGAGAATCTTCCAAAGACTGCCTCACGCCCATCAGAGCCTCCTCTACACCTCACGAGGAGCTTGAAGCTTTAATGGCTTCATCTTTCTTCAAAATTGTATTGAAGCAGCTCACCAACTGTGAAAAGAAAATGAAAGCAAGTCAGAGACAGATATAACAAGGGAAAGATGAAAAGTTCAAAGCAACAAAACTTACAGAAGTAATATGGAGAGCAGCTAATGATGTAACCATATCCCGAGAAAGGTTCTCTTCAATACCTTGGATCTCGGGAATGATCCAAGTCTTCACCGAGCTCATGGCAGAGCTCGGGGGAACAAAAGTAGGAACACCAGTTCCAGTAGTTGGGGGCTAGGAGATGGTTTCAGCCAAATTAGCCGAGGAGCACTTCTTCAGCTTCCTCGGGGGAGCAGGAATAGATTCAACCAAGGAGGAACTCTTGGTCGATGTTATGACAATCACTTCTCCTGAAGTAGCATCCTTGCTTGGGGCCACTGGGGGCTTCTCTATAACCTTCACAGGAGCAGCCGAGGAAGGCGCATCAACTTTCTTTGTCCCTTATGGGACGTCAATCTTACTTCTTTTTGCCTCTCCAGCACCAGAGGCAGGTTTCTCGAAGAAAGTGGGAGGTCTTCTCTTCTTCATCCTTTCACTTAAAGGAACGTGTGACTCAGGCGAAGAACTGGTAGAGGCTGGTACTGGCTCTGCGTCGCTTATTACCGAACGAGCAGTAAAAGAAGTGGTGTAGCTCTTGTACTACAGCAGATATGAAGCCGACCTAATGTGCTCGTCGGCAACAGACTGATGTAAACTCCAGATAAGTTTTAAGTGTCTTATATTAACGTCTGCCTCTTTTGGACACTTTCTTTTACTATCAACTGCAAAAAAATAAACATTAAAATATCAGTGGCACATTTTATCAAACATAGAGGAAGCATAATTTCAAAATAAATAAAATGAAATAAAAATAACCTATCCCATTGCCATAGGGAGGGCATCTGGGACCCTGATACACTTCATCTCCAGATAAAGGATCATGTTGCCAATTTTTTATGACAACCCCGTGCTCAAAATAGTCCCTATTGGCATCCGGGAGATTGACCACTAAAGCCCTATTTAAAAATCTATTTTTTAAATAAAAAGTGTTATTACCCACTGCCCATCTATAACAAAACATGATTTCTGGAATTCCTATGCGAGTTCTATGAATTTGATTTGACCTATGAACCCCATTAACTATTCTCCATGTATTGGGGGCTATTCTTACAGGAGCAACGTCAAAATATTGACAAAATTCCAGACATAGAGGATTGGGAGGAAAAGAAAATCCACACTCAGCAATAAAGAACTGGGGAACCAATGTCCCTCAGCCAAACGAAAATAGTCAGAAGGCTCAGGAAGCTCTTCCAGAACAACCCAGGAGGGAATAAAAAAATCAGAGCGAAACTTATCAAGAGATTCAACAGGGTAAACCATGATGAATAAAGGAAATGAAGAAGAAGGAAGAAGATCTTATTAAAAAAGAGTGGATCTGTTGACAACGAACGATGAAAAGGATGAACGCACAAGAGAGTAAGACAATGGAAAATTTAAAGATACAAATTTGAAAAAGTAGAAGACGATGGGATTGTCTGTGACGTTTAAATACTCTGCCTTGGGAAAAGGAAAAAGTAATGATTACAAAAAGAAACGATTACGCTACCGGCGGCTAGAAGGACAAAAATTACGCGGAGATCGAGGCGGTTATAAAAAATTCAAAAAAGCCTAATTCTACGAATTTGGAAGGAGAAATAAATACAAAAGACTCCTAAATTTCAGGATGACCATTTAAAACTGCCATATTCCGAGAAAGAATGTTCCACACTCCTCAAAGTTCGAATTATAAAACATTGGGGGCTTTTGTTGATACCAAATTTAGTCTGCTGACATGGCTCAATAAAGTGAAGACACGTGGAAACAACAAACACTTCCGAGGAACTCACACGCTCCGAGGAACAAGAGTACAATAAGGAAGACTGTTTCCCCGAGGAACTCACACGCTCCGAGGAATAAGACTACAACGAGGAAGACTGCTTCCCCGAGGAACTCACATGCTCCGAGGAACAAGAACTCTCCGAGGAACTCTTAAACACCGAGAAGCTTAGGCGGTCCGAGCTGCACCTCGAACAAATAATTAATAGCAGGATAACCAACAGTTTGACTGTTCATTAAATGCTTATCATTCAGACGCACACGCTTAAGGGGCATTGAATGTATTACCCTTTCATATGTACATCATTTAATGTATTACCCTTTCACATTACAGTCTCAGGGCTATAAATACATTGTACAATCCTCATTGTAAGGGGACCGGAGTTTCTTGATAGAACTTGTAATCGAGAATTCCCAAACAATGAGCAATAACATAACAGTGGACGTAGGCCATTCTTATAAGGCTGAACCACTTTAAAAACTCTTTGTTTCATTTATTTTATCTGTGATTGAATAATTAGATATGATCTAATTTTTTACATCAACAATGGACTTGATGAATAGGGTGTTCAGAGATTTCCTAGATCAGTTCGTCATCGTCTTTATTGATGACATTCTGGTTTACTCCCAGACGGAGGAGGAGCAGGCTGAGCATTTGAGACAAGTTTTGCAGACGCTGCGTCAGAACGAGCTTTATGCAAAGTACAAAAAATGTGGGTTTTGGCTGAAGGAGGTTCAGTTTTTGGGGAATATCATTTCAGACCAGGGGATATCTGTTGATCCGGGGAAGGTATCCGCGGTGAGGGAGTGGAGAAAACCCACGACACCGACTGAGATCCATAGTTTCTTGGGCTTAGCAGGATACTACCGGAGGTTTATTCGGGGTTTCTCAAAGATAGCGGGTCCTTTGACACATCTGACTCGCAAAGGTGTGCCATTCATCTAGAGCGATGCCTGTCAGTTGGCATTCGATGATTTAAAGGACAAGTTAACATCAGCACCTGTGTTAGCATTGCCCAGAACAGGAGTTGAGTATCTAGTCTACACCGATGCATCCTTACAAGGACTTAGAGGTGTACTTCAGCAGGAGAGATAGGTCATAGCTTATGCTTCCCGTAAGCTTAAGCCTCACGATAAGAATTACCCCACCCACGACTTGGAGTTAGCGGCAGTCGTATTCGCTCTTCGGATTTGGAGACACTATCTCCTGGGGGAGAAATTTCGGTTGTTCGCAGACCACAAGTCTCTATAATAACTCTTCACGCAGAAGGAACTGAATATGCGTCAACGTCGGTGGCTTGAGTTTGTGAAGGATTATCAGTTTGATATCCAATATCACCCAGGGAAGGCTAACGTGGTAGCAGACGTGTTGAGTCGTAGGCCAGTAGATGAGGTGGCCGAGGTGAGGAAATCTAAGTGGAAAGAGTTGGGACATCAGGATGCAGTGGCCCCATCATTCATGTCTGTGATGACTGTTACACCTAAGATTTTTACGAGAGTGATAAAGGCCCGGGCAAATGACTCGTTCTGTCAGGAGTAGATAGTTCGATTACTAGTAGAGGGAGCCGAGTCCTATACTGTTAGTTCAGACGAGGGATTACGCTTCAATGGGAGACTGGTCGTTCCATAAGGGGAAGACTTGTGACACGAGGTAATGACAGAGTCTCACGGATCATGGTTCGCGATACACCCTGGTGCGGATAAGATGTACCAAGACATTAGACGACAGTACTGGTGGAGCGGGATGAAGAAAGATATCGCCATGTTCATTTCTAAATGCGCCACTTGTCAGCTAGTAAAGGTGGACCATTAGAAATCGACAGGACTTCTACAGCCGTTAGAGGTTCCGGTGTGGATATGGGAGAGCATATCCATGGACTTTATCATGGGGTTACCTATGTTACAGAGGGGTCGCGACTCCATATGGGTAATTGTGGATAGGTTGACCAAAGTTGCTCATTTTCTACCCGTGAGGATAGACTACACTACGGGACAGTATGCCCAAATTTTTATTGCGAAGATAGTGAGACTTCACGGGGTGCCTCTAAATATCGTGTTTGACCGAGATAAGATATTTATTTCACGATTTTGGGAGAGTTTCCAGGAGGTCATGGGTACGGAGTTGCGGCTGAGTACGGCTTATCACCCGCAGACTGATGGGCAAACAGAGAGGACAAATCAGATGTTGGATGACATGTTGCGTATGTGCATCCTAGACTTTGGAGGTGGTTGGGAGCAGTACCTTCCACTGGTGGATTTTGCTTATAATAACTCCTACCAGTTCACCATTGGCATGGCTCCATTCGAGGCGATGTATGGTAGACCTTGTCGTTCCCCAGCATGTTGGTCAGAGGTGGGGGATAACAAACTCCTTGGGACGGAAGTGATTCAGGACACTTCGGCAAGGATAGAGATGATACGGAGCCGTATTCGGGTAGCTCAGGACCGGCAGAAGAGCTATGATGATGCCAAGAGGTTCTTCAGAGAATTCAAGGTGGGGGACCAAGTGTTACTCAAAGTATATCCTATGAAGGGGATTATGCATTTTGGGAAGAAGGGGAAACTGGCACCAAGATATGTGGGGCCATTTCCTATCATCAAACGGATTGGGCCAATTGCGTATAGACTTGGGTTACCGGAGCACTTGCATAGGATTCATGATGTGTTCCATATTTCCTCGCTAAGGAAATATCTTAGGGACGATTTGGCCCATACCCACATTACTTTAGAGGACATCGATCTTCATCCTGATAGTTCTTACAAAGAGGGGCCGATTGCTATTCTGGACCACAGCGAGAGGAAACTGAGGTCGAAGATAGTACCGTTAGTATGCGTGCAGTGGCGGCATCATAATGCTGAGGAGTCCACATGGGAGCGCGAGGACGAGATGCGCGAACATTATCCAGAGCTATTTTTACCAGGTACTCTTTAGTTCCGAATTTTGGGACGAAATTCTGTTATTAGGGGGGAAGTATGTAATACCCCGTAATTTTATTGATTTTTATTTAAGGGATTAATTGAATTAAATGAGAATTAATTGGGAATTAATCCGGATATAAATACTAGCGAGATGTGAGTTGGTATTTGTTTACGATGTTAAAATTGAATATTTTTTAGTATATATGGTAATATATGAGTATTGAAAATATAAAAATTATCGCGAGGCAGAAATATGACAATTTGGGAAATTTAGTTGGGACGCGCATGTCAGTCGCATCAGGAACAAAATTATTTAAATTAAAAAGTGAATTATATTTTTATCACCCGAATGGCCATTTTGAGTGGGCCAACGTGTCTGAAAGGGTCAAAATAGTCAGAAAACACTAGCCGGGGGTTTAGTTTGGGTCCCGGGGCATTTTTAGACCAAACCGGTAACCTAGAAGGGTATTTTGGTAATTTTAAAAATTAAGGGATTAAAACCCACGAATTTTAGAAGTTAATTATATATTATTTGGAAAGCCACTAAGGCCATGATCAGCCAAAAGTGAGAGAGTGGGTTACGGAAGTTTTGAGAGAAGCCAGAAGAGAGGCTAGAGGACCTATACTAAACCATTTCCCCATCACCAGAAATTGGAAAGGATTTGTGACCGAAAAGAGGAGAGAATCAACCTTAAAACATCGACAACAATATGAAGAACGAATCTAAGGCAAGTGATTTGATATTTTTAATTGCAATGAATATTTCCTCCATGTTTAGTGTAGAATCCTTATGCTGTGAATGTTTTGAGGAAAACCTAAGGAAATTGTTTTGGAAATTCTAAAGTTAGGTTAGGGATTGCATGTAGAATGACTATGGACAAATTTGGTATCCAAAAAACTTAACTATGATGATTTAAAAACAGATTTATGATGAGTAATTAGGCATAATAAAATTTTAGGTTCATGTTCATAGGGTTTGGGGTAAAATTTGGGGATTTATGATAATTGCATGTTGATTAGGAGGATTTGACCCCAAAAATATGTTAAGAAGTGACCTAAGAGGACTTAGAGTAGTTTAAGAACATTCATATGTTATTGGGATGACCTTAGGATGGATTTAGAGAAGAGAAGAATGAAGAAAAATGAATTGGGATATTTCTGGGCGTAGTCTGCCATCTCGTTAGAAGACCTGCCCAGGTCGTTCGAAGGACCTCGTTCGAACGAGTTTCTAACGAGATGACAGTATCCCTTCTAACGAGTTGGTAGTTTGTTCGAAGCCATTCATTCGAACGACACTCGTTGGAACGATCTCGTTCGAACGAGACTTCTAACGAGTTAACAGAATGGCCTTTTTAGGTCTGATTTTATTTTAAACTTCCCGTAGACTTATTTAATTGAGTACTAACCTTCCCTTATTAACTAGTGGGTATAGTTGTGAGATTGGAGTACGTTGAGGAGTACAACTTAGAATTTTGTAGTAAATCGGATGACAATTATGGATTAGGAAACGAGTACCTAAAATGACGACGTGAGAAGAGTTGACAACTTTTATTGTATATGATTCGGGGATTTGTAAACGTACAACATTTAATGACGGTATAGGAATGTAAAACATACCTCTATTAATATTATGGAATATCTAAGATGTGTGAATGCTTAGTATATATAGTCATTTGTGTATAACATACCTACCATACTTGCTATCACGGGAGGTCGGCGTTCGATCAGGGCCATCTAATCTTTGTGTGCCTACGGGGGGATTTAGATTGGTACCTCAAGGACATAGGTCAGAGAAGGACTTATTGAGAAGTTAATAAGTCTGTTGATCATGGGAGCATAGGTATGTGCGTGACCCATGTGATGTGAACTATGTTCGCCTCCACTATGTGTGATTCTTGTTTATTAAAAACGATTCCTGAGAGATTCGGAATATGTGGTCCTTATGTACGTGATGTACCGGGATTGGATAACAGAGTATGTGTGTGCACCACAGCTTAGTCTCGGGGTGCCAGTATTGTATATTTATGATGAGATTAATATACTGTTAATTGAAATGAACTGTCATTTTTAATGTAAGTGTGAATGTTTGTAACATTTTAGTAAAGATAAAGATGGAAAAGTCTTAGTAATTATTATGATTAATTCCGAGAAATAAAAAGGTAAGATCTTCTGTTTATAATAAGATGTCGAGAATCGAACCATGGATATCATAGTGATGTTAGATTGTGTAATGGACTAGATAGATAGTGAAATGACTAGAACGGGTACGGGAACGATAGGGGTGCATAATTAGTTGAGAGGTGAGGAACTCATGTGAGTGAACGCATTATCATGTATTTTATATTCACTGTTTAATGATATTAAATACTTGCTGTATTTTAAACTGTTTTCACAATCGGGCTCTCACCCATTTGCTTTCAAATCTATTTTTTTTTTTAAACTTTTTAGGTGCCCAGCCACAAGGACACCAAGTGTAGGGGTTCCATTCCAGTGACGTGCTGTAGCTATTGTGGAAGTTACAGGACATCGATAGTAGACGCATCCACTTTCTATCTTGACTCTACTTCAGATTTAGTCATCTGTAGGGCATGTCGCCCCTTTTCTTTTAGAGACATCTTACTTACTCAATTCTATTTTAGATTTTGGATTGTAATTAATTAATGGTTCAGGCTTTGTATTTTGTTTATTTCAGTATTCGAATTGTTGTGAGGTGTATTCCTCCAGATTCAGTTTATTACATTGTTATCTTATTGCGACTATGATGTGGTTGTGGTATCATTATTCCATAATTTAATACTTGTTGCATGTTAATCAGATTTAATTAAAATTGACAACTCACTTTTTAAATATTAGGTGGCTAGTAATTGTTAAAACGTTTTTCGACAGTGATGCTATGAACTGAACCAACTTGGCATTTTGTATTAATTTAATAAAGGAGTAGCTACCCGATATTTAATAAGTCGGGGTTTCACATGATGCTCCAGATGATTACATGAGAGAGTTCGCACATATTCGAGAGCAAGTTAAATTTTTTGTTAAAACTTCACATGACTTGATGGATGTTTTTTTTATTGGATGTCACCACCTTTGGAAAACTGCACCGCACATAACCGTTGAGGTTTAGACTTTTTTTATTGTATATGATGATTTTCATGATGATATTTTATGCCTATTGCTAGTATGTACCACTTTTGTATTTATCTTTTCCTTTTTTGATATATTTTTTGAAAAACTAAAAAGATTTTTGTTTTTGAATTTTTTTTGGAAAAATACAAAAAGATTTTCTATTTTTTGAGAAAAAAATTGAAAACGCCAAAAAGATTTTATTATGATAAAATGTTTGAAAAAGACAAAAAGATATTTGTACTTTATTTTACACCATTTATGGATGGACATTTAGGATGACCAAGTCACAACATCATTCTATATCCGCGTGACTATTTGATAGTGTTATGAGACGATACATCATTTAATCCATGTGCTTTATAATGTTTGGAGTCATTCATATGAGATTTGAGATTACTTTCTATATGTTTGACTCGTGATTTCCTTTAATGTACACTTGCACGGATTTATTTGATTATCGTGCTTGTCTATCACACATTGGTCGAAGTGTTCCCATCTCAATCCTATCTTTTAAATGGATTATATGCGATAAAACTTGACAATGATAGTAGTACATGTAAGAACCGTTGTCCGTGAAGATTTTGCTATTATATATGTATATATGTGCAAAAAACGGGGATGGGCTATGAAAGGTAATCATAATATCCTTTGCGATTAAGCGACCATTTAAATCGGACTTACAAAATGTGGCATTGTAAAAAGTATCCAAGGTCCAAAGAGGTTGAAAAGAGGCCGATTTTTTTAAGGCAATAAAAAGATAAATATGTCAAAAAGGGGCACTTAGAATTTAGATCACCTCAAGAAAAATAAAAGATTTATTATTTATGTGGGTTTTCGGTTGGAAATAAATCAATGGGTTCGCACATCCTGACAAAGTCGTGAAAAATAATTAAATAGTTTTAGACGTTATTAGTGTAGAAATCATTTTAGACATTGATTTGTTGATTTGATTAAGTCGGTATCATTTAAATTCAACATTTTTTATGCCTAAGGATTCATTGTGAGTTCATTCGTTAGGAGTATCCATATTCATCGTGCACATTTGTTATGTAAGTTTGAGTTGATTTCCTTATTGAATATGTTCACACCCATGTATTTCATTTTCATGATTTGGTTATCTTAGTATAAATTCATGGTGTGTGATATTTTTTTGTAATTTTTATCTTGTTAAAAAAATTAAAAAATTAAAAATAGTTGGTGGAAGCTTTTCAAGTTTATCCTTGGATGATCGTAGTTGATTTGCTTTGCTTATCGTGACACTCCTTACTTATTTTTATTTATTCTTTTTCTTGTCTATTTATGACAAATAAAAAGAGGGATACTGAATTATTATTTACCAACCCTTTCTTTGCAAGAGGTTGGGGGTTCAAGTCTCACCCCTCCCCCTCCCCCTCCCCCTCCCCTCCCCAAGACTTGAACCTAAAAAAAATGAATTATGATTTAATTGAGGAGTTTGAATTATGGGGGAGATTTGATTATTTTGTTTGTTTTGATTTATGTTTATCTCATTTCAAACTTGATACGTCACAAAGCTATTTGTTTCTTTCTCATGTGTGTTGGTAAAAAATTTGAGGATCATTATTTTGCACGCCCTCCTGATGATTTTTTTTTTTTTTTGGAGATTTGAAGATCTTAAGTGGAAGATTTTTGAAGAAAGTTTAAGACTTACATTTTTAGTACCTTTTCATTTTTGGGTTCATGGGAGGGTATTAGATTTGTATAGGACATTTGATTTGATAATTCAGATATTTTTATTTTGTACTGGCATAGACATAGGGGAAGATTTGCAAGGACATATTTTTCATAGTCCGTTTACATTAGAGTATGTCGTATACCGCTACAACCGTCCAAGAAACATTCAAGCCCAATCATGCATCAAGACGGATCTGAATATCAACATTCTTCAACAAACAAGGCTCTGGGAGATAGATGTTGGTAAGGTGTGTTTAAGTCCCTTAATGTTTCATTTAAAGTGTTGGGATAATTTTTCTCAAATGTTTTCTAACATCTGAGGCGTCATTTTTCGTCAAAATTATTTGTCTAAGTCCTGTAGGCAGAGTTTTAATAAAAAATAATTTTTTGCTTTGGTCGTTCAAAGGAATTCCTTATGTCGTTCAAATGACATGGAGTTGTCGCTCAAATGAAGTCTTCAAGTGACATGCAACGTCCCCCGAAGGTCGCAAGAAGCTCGCGCAAAGCATTTCATCAAACGACATGCTACTATTTTGGTTATTTTACCTCGTTTGATAGGTCGCGCGAAGTCCCTTAAAGAGACACGTAAACTCGTTCAAACGACATTGAGTTGTCGTTCGAACGAAGCTGCCGGCTCAGTTTTATTATAAATACATGTTTTTTGAGGACTTTTCTTTCAGACTTTGGGGGAAATGAAACTGCAAATTGCAGAAATTTTAATCTTCACTTTTAGGGGTTTTAGCTTTGTTTTTTAGTTCACATATCATCCCAATTACTTTAGTGAATTGGTTTGGAACCCAAGGCACAATTTTGGTGAAGTTTCTCTTGTAGAGACGAAATCTCTACAGCTGACTTGGTAGCTATTGAGGGAGGTGTTGGCTGACGCTTGTTGTCACTTGGAAATGCTTGGGGGAGGGGGTCTTGCTGAAGATAAAGTTATAGTTCTTGTGGGTTTGTTGCGTTTAATCCATTGTTGATTCTAAGTTGAGGCCTATGTGAGTGATGTTACATTTATTGAAATAAAAGGTTTTGCCCTTGTGGGAGATTTTTTACTCAAATCTGTGTGTCAGTAATTTATGTTTTATTTGTGATGGCATGATTTATACACCTAGATGCATGTGTTAGGATTTAATTAATTTGGATAAAAAATTGATATCTAGTTAAATAAGATTAAAAATTGGAAATTTACGAATCCACATACAATCGATATCGCACAACATTCTCAAATTGGTATCAGAGATTTTCAAGTGATCTTACAATTCTCAAATTGGTCACAGAGTGAGTGTTTCTAATTTATCGAGTGATCTTTTTTCACAAAAATTTTGTGATATTGAATTTTTTTAAATTCTGATTTTGAAAAAAATTCGCACTGTTTCCTATGAAAACTTATATAATCGGTTGCCAGTTTTTGACGAGACTAATTATGCCTATTGTAAATCCCATATGAAATCTTATTTAAAGGCCATCGATGAGCGTGTTTTGTTTTTTTGTGAAAGAGGGTGTACTCCTCCCACTTCCACCGCTAATAATGTCACTAATCTTAAGCATATGACTGACTGGACTGGGGATGAAATTGAATGGAGAACTTTTAATTCTTGTGCACTAAGTGCATTTTTTAGAGCCGTCACCCCTGACGAGTACCGATGTATCATTATATGCACCACGTCAAAAGAAGCATGGGATGTTTTATAACTTACCCATGAAGTCACGACTATAGTGAAAGAGTTTAAATTGCAAAATATAACTACTCAATTTGAAACAATTACCATGCTTGAATCTCAGTATTTTGATGAATTTTATGCACATTTGTCTAACATTGTCAACACTAGTTTCAATCTTGGGGAGCACATTCTTGATGCACAAGTGGTTAAAAAGATTTTGAGATCGTTGCCTAAACGTTTTGTCCCGAAAGTGACTACGTTGAATTCTTTAGGAAATTTGAGCAATCTTAAGTTAGAAGAACTGGTAGGAGACCTCCAAACATATGAAATTGGCATGTTTCATAACACTATCATGTCTAAGGATAGAGGGATAACACTTAGATCCCAGTCTAGAAAAAGTGAGGAAGTGTCCAAGAGAGAGAAGAAAAAGGAAGTGAGAGTTTTTTATTCCGAGTCTGAGGGCGAATTTGATTTTGATTATGTGGCCATGCTTGCTAAAAATTTCAAAACGTTTCTCAAATTTTCAAAAGAAAATTCTTTCAATAAAAGATTTTTGAGAAAAATAAAAAGAAAGAAGAGGCCAAAGAGAGCGGTGAGAAAGAAAAAGAGAATGATGAAGAGGACATATGTTTTGAATGTGGGGGTAAAGGGCATGTGGTGTTTCAATAAAGCTGTGAATCTTGTGGGTTTGTTGCGGTTAATCCATTGTTAATTCTAGGTTGAGGCCTATGTGAGTGTTTTGAGGAATATTCATTGCAGATTTTTGTAAGTATTGTTATGTTTATTGAAATAAAAGGTTTTTCCCTTTGTGGGAATTTTTTTCATGAAATTTGTGTGTCAGCAATTTATGTTTTATTTATGATGTCATGATTTATACACCTAGATGCATGTGTTAGAGTTTAATTAATTTGGATCAAAAATTGACATCTAGTTAAATAAGTTTAAAAATTAAAAATTTGCGAATACACATAAAATCGATATCACATAACATTCTCAAATTGCTATCAAAGTTTTTCAAGTGATTTTACCATTCTCAAAGTCCTATCGGCTTAGTCCAATAGCAGGATTACGAGGGCCAAATAAAGACATAGCTCAAAATGATAATTATTGTACCGTTAGAGGATCCAACTTTCAATCTCAGCATCGGCCTGGTCCAATTGGCCTACAGTTAACAGTTGGCAGAACGCGTGGATTGGAGAACGCATGGAAGGGTGCACGTGGTTTGTATATCCCACGTGTATAAAACCATTATAACAAGATCTGCCTTACACGTGAGGGAATATTTCATTATCATGATCTACATGTGACAGTGACAGATGGCTTAACCTTATTGGAAGGAACATTCTACACATGCTTGGGGGGTACAATACACCCCCCGGGCACTATATATACTTGTCTTTTTCAACAATGCAAATGATTGAACTATTTAAACCCTAGCCAAAGCTTCGTTACTATCACAGTAGAGAGACAAAGTTGTATGAATTATATCATTAAGGCCATTAAAGCTCATTGTTATAGTGCAGTTCATACACCCCTTCACAGTGGAGTAGGCCAGATGGCTGAACCACTTATATTATAGTATCTCTCCTTGTTGCCATACTTGATTTATGCCATTGTTGCATCTTTAAAGTTGTTCTGGATTCAGCTCTTATAATATTACTTATTAGTAATGTATCTGGTATCATCAACTTTCAAATATTTTGAAGATATCATAATGCTCATATGTAGAAAAGCATCAATGAATATAAAATAAATTGCCTTGGCACTTCTGTTTTTGTGTATTGTTAATCTTTTTAGGCTTTTTTGCAAATAGTGGCTTTGAATGCAAAGAGAATTTTTCTCTTTTGTAGACCCTTTCCATTACTTAACATATATTAATATTTTTTGAGAAACCAAATCTGAGCAATGGTTCTTACAAGCATAAATTATCTCTATTTACATTTGGTTCGTTATTAAGAAAATTTTAGATGAGAACACTGTATTCGGCACATGATACACGGTGATAAAGAGTTTAACATGTAGAAAGTAATCATCAATGATCAATGAACTATTATCCACATATTATTAAGAACACTAACGAGACAAAACCATGTCTCAAACCACTATAAAGAAGTTACGTGGATGGATGGAATGTAGAGGTGATGCGAATATCTTAAATGTTTATCCATATATGGTGAAAATTGAAAATACATAATTTTTTTGTCTTTTTCAAAAAATTTATCAAAAATTATTTATTTTTTAAGTTTTCAAATGTTTTCTTCAAAATAAAAATCTTTGTGGAATTTTCAACCTTTTCATGAAACGAAAATCCTTTTAGAACTTTTCAAAAAGAAAAACATATGAATATAATACAAATACAATCTAGCAATAGGGACACATATATGAACATGGTAATCATCCCATTCTAAAAATAAGTCTCGCCCTCAATCATTAGTCTGAAGGAGTGCTTAAAAGGAGAAGATATCCTATGAAATCCCTCCATCAAATATTGTGAAGTCTTGACTAGATACTCTACTTACTCTCGAAAACTCTTAGAATCTCGACAGTCATGTGCGGGAGCATGTGGAGCAGCTTGTGTGGGAGTGAGTACAAAACCATGTATAGGAACTTGTGTGGGAGCATACTTGGGAACATGCGTATGAGAAACTTTCCCTAGATTAAAACAAAACTATTTAAGGTGATCTCTTTGTTGCAATGGGAACAAATATACGAAAGCTTGGGTCTACCTTGCTCAAAATTCCTAGGACGAGCTCTCATTTTGGAACATATTCGGATGCGACTTTGGAAGTGGATGCATTGCCATATTATATCTTACCACTCAACGTTACCTAACGCTGGACCGAGGAGCATCTTTCCAACCTTCTTAGATGTGTGCTCTAAAGTGACCTTGATCTCCCAAACACATTCGAGATCAATTTTAAGTTGGGGTGTATGGGCTTCAGTTTCTCACGAGTCTCTAATAAAGTTTGAAAATATCTTATGAGACTAACTACAATGTTGGTAAAATTGGCCTTCTCTATACCAACAACAATCAACTGCTCACATAAAGATACTCTTACCTTCTCGAGTTGACTCACCGACTCTCCACACTCTCTCAAAACTTTCACCTCTTCTATAAATCAAACACCCTAAATGACAAATCTATATTAAAATTTTTCATTTTTAAAGTCTCGGTGTAAAGTTCACAAAAGGCTTTTTGGAGTCCACGTTCTCCCTTGCTCAAATTGTCTTCCTCACTATCACTCTCTCCAGAATGATTCGAAACATCGTCAAGGGTCTCACCTTTGGAAATGTCCTCGTCGGTGTGGGATAAACTAGTAGTGCTAGTGTGACTTTCCATGAACGCCCAAAAATTATGTTCATGTGGTGATTTATCCCCGGAATCCACCGACTCGATGTCGCTATCGCTAAGAGTGGCTTTGTGTACAACTTTGTCTTCTTCCTATCTCGTTAACATAGTGGGACACTCATGGGCCTTGTTTCCTCTACCCTCACATTCAAAACATCCCACCTCACCTTTCTCATAAGCATTCTTTCTCTCATTCCCAATTTTATTTTTCTCAAAAATCTTTTCTTTGGAAGAATTTTCTTTGTTAAATTTGAGGATTTTTTTTGAATTTCTTTGAAAAAAAAAGGCTAAATCATCCATCTCATAATCAAATTCAGGCTCAGAATCATAAAAATTTTCGTTCTTCTTTTTTGATTGGGCCTTCAAAGCAATCTATGTTTCCTTTTTTAACAGTTTTAGGAAACATATCGATTTTATAAGTTTGAAGGTCTCCTAAGAGTTCTTCTAACCTAAGAGTATCTAATATTCCTAACGATTTCAGGACAGTGACTTTAGGGATTAAAGGGATAGGAAGGGATATCAAAATCTTTTTCATAACTCTCATCTCAAGAATTTTCTCACCCAAATTAAAACTGGAATTGAATATGTCTAACAAAAGTGCATAAAACTCATAAAAAATGTCAGACTCGTTCATGGTAATTGTCTCAAATTTAATGGTGAGATTCTGAAGCTTAAAAGCTTTCACTGTATTGATACCCTCGTGAGTGAGTTGGAAGATAAGTCACGCTTCCTTAGACATGGTGCACGTCATGATGCGACGGAACTTATCAGGGGCTATAATCCTAGAAATGACACTTAAACCGCGTGAGTTTAATTGACTCCATTTTAGTTCATCCTCGGTCCAGACAGTTAAAGGTTTAGCACCTATGACATCGTCATTAGTCACATTGGGTAGTATCCACATTCTTTCACACATAAGCCAAATACGCTTGTCAATCGCTTTCAAAGTCGACCTCATTCGAGCTTTTCAATACGCATAATTAGATCTAGCGAAAACTGGTAGCCTATTATACAAATAATCCATAAAACCCAAATTTTAAAGGACCATAAAAAAACTTAGTGCAACAGGCTCGAATACCAATTTGAGAAAGCAGGTTCATATGGATAGTCCATGAATTATGTTACGCACACACAATTTCAAAATTTGAACCAAATTTTATCTTGATTAATAATTAGGCGTGCAATAAATTTAGATCCAAATTAAATAGCAAAACGAACAAATCAATCAAACAATCAACCCAAACATGCAAAAAAAAACTGAGAAAAAATCTCCTTCAAGAAAACCTAGTATTAAAAACTATAAAGAGTTTGACAGACACAGTCGACTTACAGACTACTTAGCTCCACTAAGTAAAACACGCAGGGTCTTCAAATCTTCTACAGAATATGACACTGTACAACACCATCCACATGAAACAATCATTCCTCGATCTTATCTTCTTCAGTCGTAGAGCTTCGGCTCCACAAATTAGTAGTAAAGTAGAAAACTATAAGGGTTTGATGCAAGTGTTTGAAAACTTGGGTTTAAATAAACTCAACAAATCATATATAGGATGAATGATTTGGAAAAGAAAAGTGTTTTTCTAAAACATAAATATAAGAACTTTTGGTTCAAATATTGGGAATTTATTTTCACTCAAAGTCTTGAAAAAATCTAATCAAAGTAAGTTTTTATTACAAAAACACGAATTTCGAGGCGACAGTCTCTTTCGAACGAAAATGTCATCTCGTTCGAACGAATATACCAGTTTCAACGAGATTTGGTCTCATTTGAACGACAACTCATTTTCATTTGAATACTTGTTAGAAAGAGGATACTCGTGCGATGGCGTTCGAAGCTCGTTCTAACGAAAAAACAATTTCATTCTAATGAGATCTTAATCTCGTTCGAACGAGACTAAAATTAAAAAAAAATTATTTTTGAAATTCATTTTTTCAAAAAGCCTCGATTTAAAAAGTAAATATCCCAGAATATAATTCATATGAGAAAAATAAAAAACACAAGTCATACACCTCCATTAAATTGTCTGTGAAAAATTCAGGGGCTTGGAATCCGGAAACGATGCTCGGTCACTAACATATCTTTGAATGATCGCGGAGGCAATGCGGATGTAGTGTTCGATTTGAATCTCCGATTTGTAATGGGATACGCCAAACATAGCCAAAAGCCTAACTATGAGCAATTATAAAATCTTGCTCTTACACATACTTAATTAATATTTATTCAAAGGCGGGATGGATGACTCACGTGAACTTTTGTGAGGGGGTAGTATGATCGAGTTCTTCTCACTCTCTCGCAAATATGATGATATGGTGGGGTTAGCTCTTTTTTGCTTAATCTTGAGACCGATGTGTTGCGATGGATGGATGTGCTTGACCTTGGGTATGTGGACCCATTTTGGGAGGTATTTGTGGCACGTTCGGAGATTGATTTTCAGTGTCTAGAACTGAAAGGGCTCATTATGGATGGCATGACCACCATTTGGCATCGTTGGCCCATTAGGCGGTGACGTGTTGATTGTCATTATGGTAAGCTTCGAAGCCAAGTTTGGGTTCTTCGGCCATGGCTGGGGTTTGTGATCACTGTCCCTTAACGTTTTGCTAGCCGATATGTTGGGCGCTTCTATGGACGTCTCCCTTTCTCAATTGGGGAGAACGACACCGCTCATATGATTTTGATGTCCGGTTCTCTTGTCATCATGCTCGTAAGTGAGCTTTTCTCATTAATACTTGAGCACAATGAAGGACATGATTTTCTTGAAATCTTACTTTAGCAAATTTTCCCAAGAGTGCATTTAGCAACATCTACTTCCATGCCTTAACACCCCCATCCCGCCGAAATATGCTTACAAAAACTATTATAGGTGTGAGATCACATGGTGAATATTAGGCGGAGAATAGACTAACACCATTAACATTAATTGGCCGTTTGTAGGAAACAAGCCATGCAAATACAAACTAAATTCTCCTGAAAATATCTCGTAAATTCAGATAGTTTATATGTATCACATTGTGCACTCAGATCTCATTACAATACCCGTCTTAATTATCCCAACAAACCTATAAGACCATAACAGTACATTAGCTAACATTCGCGGCTTAAGCTAGGAAATTTTCTTTAGTTTCTTCTCCTTCCATTCTTTGATATCAGCTTCTGTCCTTGCATTCACACTGGCGTGAAAACCAGGGTATGGTTCATACCCAATTAACATATGAAGTGCCTGGAAGAAATAGACCAAAAAGACTCAATTTATTCTTGTGTTCAGTATAACCATTGTGGAATTTACTAATAAGATTGTCAAAACTTACATCAATTATAATGAAAAAGGGTGCCATTAGATCGGGTCCAATAGAGTTGTCCCATAAATTTGGAACTCGTTTCTACAAAAACAAATAAACAAATTAATTACAAGATAGATACATGACATGAGAGAAAACAGAATACGTGAGGTTGAAATGACATGAATTCTCACCTCAAATACGAGATGCCCTATAAATTGTCCAGCAAAACAGAATAACTGAGCTGCCAATACAACCTGAAAATATTGTCCTTATAATCAACGTCACATATATATTCATTCAGATAAAACTGTTGGACAGAAAACAGTACTCACATAAAAGTTACATGAGCATTTTTAAGAATATTATTGTCTATGATTTAATTGATCTGGTAAGATATAATTCAGTAGTTGTACATAGGATTTATTGTGTTACTAATAAGATCAGTGACACGTCTGAGAGTGCGTAAAATTGGTATAGTTGTCGAACATATCCAATTCAAATATACATAAAGAGTAGAACAGGGCAAATCTTCTTTCTTTGATTGTATACTTCTTTAATGAACAATTATCATGTCTTCCTTTTTGTAATAATAAACTTGTTAAGTTTCTTCTACCTAATTTTTTTTATTTTTTATGTTGCTGAAGCTATGACAAGTATCCAGAAAGTCTTGGTCCAATTTGTGTGGAATTTTAACAAAAAAATAGATTTAAAATATGAAAACGATAAAGATATGTGAGACGCATGTATTACACTAACAAGAGAGTGTGGATATCCCACCCCAAAAACATTTTCTTACAATTTGTCCATACCTTATTGAAATAGATTGCACATAACTCTTAAAAAGTTTACAAAAATTGGCAGAAAATGTTAACCGGTGCCTTCTGCCAAAATATAATACTATAAAAAATTAAAATTAAAAAGCAATGGATGGTTGAATTCAAACCTACTAGAATTCGGTGGAGCTTATTTGAATGCCTTAAGTTAATAGTAAAATACACAGAGGTGGGTTACCTTTAAGGGTGTTTTGATTACAAAGTATGAAAACGAATGAAAGAAGTTCATTTTATAAAAAGTTGGAACAAGATAAGAGCAATTTTAGTCTTCATGGAAATCAATTTTTTAGTGACCGGGTAAAAAATGATTTTCATGAAAAATAATAAAAGTACGAATCACTATAAAACTTTATAGAGATTGTTCGAATCCAAAGATGGCATGTAGTTGAAAGGGATAACAAATCAGAGCACAGCAAACACTATGAGAGTGAGAGGAGATCTAGCAAAACAGTTCAAAGGGCATAGAAATAATAACGAAAATACAGCTTGCCTTCCAAGCTAGAGTAAACCCGAGATGGTTTCCAAGAAAGTTGCCCAATACCCAACAGCCAAAAGAGAGCAAACCAGCCAAAGAGCCAGCTCTCATATCCAAACACGCATACCACACAGCATGGATCAAAGCATACAAAAACCCAAAATTCAGAGCCAATAGATGACTGCAACACCCAATTTGTGAGAAGGTGAAAAAAGAAGGCGTGAAGGCGAAAAGAACAAATAAGCCGAAGAAGAAAGGCCACACAAGTAACACGTGTATGAAGATATTGACTGGATTCCTGTGGTATCCCCCATACAAGGCAAATTTTTCCTCAAGATCAAGCATTCCCATCGGGATATTCTCAGAGACTAGGTTGTGTTAAGGGAGAGAGTTTGGTATAGATATTTAGTAGAATAATGACAGATTTAAATGAAATGGGGTCAACGATCTGGTTTAGGTTACCCACCAAAGTCTCTGGTTTTCTTTTTAAAATAGTATGTGGTTGTTAAACCTACGAAAGTTGTCTCTGTTATCTTTATTTTATATGCATTACCCGTAAACACGCAAATGAAAGTCATGCACGACTAAACGAAAATACTAGTCAAGTCAAGTTTGAATAGCTCAAGTCTATATTTACACGGATGAAATTTCTTTGTATGTGAGAGCGAGAGAATGAGCTGGCAACAGCGCTAAGAATGTACGGCTTAATATTGGCCAAACAATGAAGTTTCATGTGTCCAACGCATTTACTGAATCAGTCATAAACGACAATACAGAAAGGACAGTTATGTCATAATATAATAAAAGAAAAAAAAGGATATGGCCCATGCAGGTCTCGAACCTGCGACCTTCGCGTTATTAGCACGACGCTCTAACCAGCTGAGCTAATAGGCCAACCGTTGAACGGGCATTTGAGTTTACTAATATACATTTTCGGAGATATTTATCTTGGACGGTTTATTATACACTTCTTGAGAGGCATGTCCAATATTTTTGGGCTTATTGGGGATAAGTTGGTAAAATTCTTCAAATGGGTTCAATATTTGTAATTGTGTGTAGTGGAAGGGTGGATACAAATTGTTTCCTTATCCTCATAGAAAAATAGAAAAGCAAAACAATATTCAAACACCAACACTCATAGAAAATGGCTGAAGCTATCATGAGCTTCACGGCTATCAAACCACACATCCGCAGCTGTTCTCTTCAATCAACAAAATTGGACTTCATCCCATTACCAAAATCAGTAATTTTATATAATCACCCTCCATTATTTACATATTTACTGTTAAATTTCATTATATTGTTTTTGAGTAATGTTTTTTAGCCAGAAACCAATCTTTCATACTTCATGTTTACAGCTTTGCCAGTGGTCAAGCTCTAGATTTGGCAATGACCGGTATCAGGTAAGTAGCACAGTTATGGGTATTTAATATGTGCCAATTAAGGTTTTTAATTGATGTTTGGGGGAATATGTTAGATTGAAGGCATCAAGAGCAAAAGAGCATCTTTAAGTAAAGTGAATGCTTTACCAGATTTCCCACTTATGGCGGTTCTTGTTGAGCACATGGAAGGCCAAAGAGACCTCATTACCAACAAAACTATTTGGCACCTCAATGACGCAACCATAAAAAATGTTTGTGAGTAATAATATAAACATACGTACACATTTAGTGATCCTTACTTTTACTTCTCTTTATTTTATTCCCCCATCCTCGATCTTACATTAAAGCTGCAGTAATATACCTTTTTTTTTATCTATCTTCTTTTTCTGTCTCTTGGTTGTCTAATTTCCACTTCTTTCGGTTATAGATACACTTTACATCATGTTCACATGTTGGGGATGCTGTTTCTTTGGTTCGACAAAAGTATGTAATTCTCATTTATTTACTTTCCGATTATTCGTATCACATTGTCAAATTTTACGAGAACATTGAAGTGGTTCCTAATTAATAATGACCACGTTCTAGGATCCATATTATGATTCAGAACAGTACAGGAAAGATGGTGGAGATGGAACAGGGCATTGGGTATATGAGAAGGTATAATATGCCTTCCTTTATCTTTCTTTTTTTCCCAATATACTATACGTATTAATTGTTTTAATTGTTCTTAAATAAGAGGTTCATAATTATAAATTCTATCCGGCTTCACATTTAACAAATGTAAGATTACCCGGGAAACATCCAAGTGCAAGTATAAATTTTACACAACCCATGCAATAGATGCAAGACTAATAAGAACAACCCACACTCACGAAACACAAAATGTACATGGTTCGTTAACTTGTGTATGTCCACGGTGGGACTAGGGTGGGGGGCCTCCTTCAATATTTTGAAAGAGTACATCAATTTTCACATATAACAAAAATTCATAATTTAGTCTTTATTAAATCCACTAAAAGATTGATACATGATGGTGAACTGGTAGGAGTGATTATACGCAAACTCCACCAAAAGAAGATATTACTCCCATCCTCCATCGAAGTAAAGTATGCACATCCGCAACATATCCTCAAGCATCTAATTAACTCTCTCCATCGTCCCATCTTTCTGTGGGTGATACGTTGTACTCAATCGTAAATCCGTGCGCATGGCCTCCTGAAAACTCTGTCAGAAGTGAGACACAAAAATCTTATTCCGATCCAACAAAATGTTAATTGGAACACTGTAAGAACCGATAGAAAGTGGGTCACCCTAGTTAATCGATCTACTATCACCTAGATGAAGTCGTAACCTCACTGCGATAATGGTAACCACGTAATGAAATCCATGATAATACTCTCCCACTTCCACAATGGAATCTCGAGTGACTGCAGCATTCTCGTCGATCGACCTTCATTAGTTGGCAGGTAGCACACTTAGAGACAAACTCCGCTATGTCCCGCTTCATCCCTGACCACTAATATAGCTTACGTATATCCTGGTACATCTTATACCCACTGGGATGTACTGCAAACCTGCACCCGTGAGCCTCTGACATCACTATATGTCTCAAATCCTCATCCTCTGGAACCATGAGTCTCTCATTAAAATGCAAACCTCCCTCTGAACTGATCGAGTACGACTCTGCCCCATTAGCTAACAATTGGCGAACCCTATCTTGGAAATAATGATCCCCTGCATGTGCTTTCACCACCCTCATAAAAATCTCAGGCGTGACATCTAATACGGACATATAGGCCCTAATAACCTTATCACCGTGTCGAAGCTCTCTTCACTTGGCCTTCCAAACCTCCTCTATCTCCCCAGCAGACCGTCGACTCAATGCGTCTGCCACCACGTTAGCCTTCCCAGGATGATATTTAATATCAAACTAGTAATCCTTCACGAACTCTGAAAAAAATTGCGTTTACAAGATTAATAACAAAAAGTTATAAGTTTAGTAAATTTCGAAATAAACTCGTTGAACGAAACTCTTTTCAAAATAAACACTAGACGTGTTGAAACAATTTTTCTGAATATGTTTTATGGATTCGTTAGTTTGCTAACCTTGAGCTTGTTAAAATAAAAAACGTTCAATTAAGTCTCAAGTACGATATTGTTCACCAAAGTAATTAAGAAGATTCAAGCAAATTAACACGTGGTAAAACCCTAAATTAGGGAAACGTCCACGGCTCCCTCTACGGAGCAAAATGAAAAAGTTCACTAAAATCACAACCAAGTTACAACCTAAAGCATGCAACTAAGAGCCAAAATACAAGAACAGAAAACGTACCTACCCGAGTTTACTCCACTCTCAAAGGCATTCTTTCTTGATATGTTCTTCTCCACGCAGCTTCCTTGTTGTCCTTGAATCCCGGATTTTAGCAACCCCAACAAACAAAATACCTCACTAAGAACCACAAATTCTATGTGTTCGTGTGAGAGTGATAGTGTTTGTGAACTAACTAAACATGCAAAATGCTTCTCACGCCTCTCAATCAATTACAATCAATTCCTAAAAATTACATTCAACTTCTATATGATATGCAATTTGATTTCAAATCCAACTTGAGTAATAAACTTTACTATGTTCAGATTTGACACAATAAATTTTTTCTTAAAAAAAATATTGTCCCAACAAATTATTTGTATTCAAACTTATTTCACTCAAATGTGAAATCCCAATATGAGACTATCTTTATTTCCAAATCTGAAAATATACAAGTATAATTTCTCAACATGTATTTGATATCACAATCTTGGATTAAAAAAAATTACAACAATAATAATCAAGATCCAAGAATGAACACACAACAATCCTAGAAATAGTGTGCTAAAATATTCCCTAAGAGTTATAAGGAAAGAAGGTACACAAATCTGAAAGGTTCTAAGTTCGATAAGTTTTTCGGCGATTAAAACTGAACTCCGGCAGCCTCGAATTTGGGACAGCAACAGTCCCTTAGATCTCGATTTCTGGTCTGGCCTGTAGCAACGCAAATCGCGCACTGCTTTTCTCCTGGTTTCTAGTTCCTCTCTCCTATTCTTCGAAGACGACAATCGCTTTTTCGAACAACTCTAATCGGTAATGGTATTGTGTTCTCGCAGTCCGGTGATCTTGATTTAGAACGGTTCCGGCGGCGGCGGTTCTCTCTCTCTCCCCTCTATTTTCTGATCGCGGTTTACAGACAGCTCCAGCTGTCTTGGTTTACGTACAGATCCAGCGACGATTTCTGCCGAGGACCTCTGTTCTTTCTGGCAACAGATTTCGATTTACACAGTATGAGTGAGTTCTCTATTTTCCAATGAGACCCTATTCTCTCTCTCGATTTACGATTTCTGATAAGTGGAGAAGATGATGAAGTAACTCTCTCTCTCTCAGTTTTTCAATTTCTCACAGTTGATTTTTCTCTCAAGAATGGAGAAGATGAAATGTTTTTCTCTCTCTCTCTCTCTATCCTATATCAGCTGCCACTTACTTTCTTAAGCCAAGAATAATAAACCCTAAAAGATATTAAATATAAGGAACACTATGGTTTGTTACAAATAAAGGGTCTAGATCAACTCACCAAGATCTAAGGGTGTAGAAAATAGATGGATAACTAAATCTGATTGGCTAAGAGGTGTTCACTAGGAATGAGCCACTAAAAATCTAGTCCATAGATAACCACTCAATCTAGGGTTATGAATGAGTCTAACCAACAAGACACAAATAGCCTTATAAAAAATAACACACATGTTTTTTTTTAAATCTTGTAAAAATTAAATTTTTCAACTCAAAAAATATTAACCCATTAAAAATTGAACCAATCAAATTTTTATAATAAAAAATTTTCTTATGTTACCTCAAATATATTTTTAAAATCATATTTCAATTAAATGAAAAAATTATTTTAAATGATTAAAAAATTATTCAAATGAATTTCTTTTTCTAAAAAAAATTGGAAGCAACATCACCACATAAAAAATATGCACACATAATAAACATGTATATTCAGTGTATGTGTCCTAATTGTGGTTCAAGAGTCGTAATTGCCTCTTTGTGTCATATTATAGATCTTGGATTGGGATGCTTTTGATGAAGCTTGATGCCTTTTTGAGATAGAGCAACTCGAAAAAATTTAAATCCTATTTTGTCTCGATATCCAAATTAGTTGGAACTCCTATATGGCACAGACTCAAGTAAGTCATCCATATAGTGTGTTCTCAATCTCCCTCTTTAGATATTGGAGACAAAATTCCCTTGAGTGTACTAAACTCGTGGGTGAAAAAGAAAAATCCTAGATTTCCTTTGCAAAAGTCTCTATATACCCATTCCTATCATAGAACCGAAAATAAGATAAGAAAATACATTACTCAACTACAATACAGACCAATACCCTAATAAATAGGACAAGCTATACGATCGGGTCTGAAAAATGCCTGAAAAAGATAAACACTCAATGGCATATTAGTTGGGTTAGTACAAGATAAGATATTCATCGCAGCATAGGTATTCAAGTTCTTCTCCCCCAATTTTGCTCAAATATACAACGGGGTAAAAAGATATAAATCAGGAGGATAAGATATAATGCGACAACACAAACAATAACATATGCAAGGGTAGAAATAAGGGTCTCCTACATTAAACAGATATTAGGAGGCGTCTTTTGTCATTTGAGAAACGTCCATGCCCTAACTCCCCAGAAACCAATTATTAGCATGCAACTACTGAGAATATGTATGAAGAATTTAAATAAGTAAGAACTATCATACCAGTAGCATTACGAAGATATGCATATCGAATATCATCAGTAGATTTGAAATTCTTCCTAAGGTATACCTGATCAATCATATGACAAGTTCTTTTAACAACTTTGGCCCAAAAATACTTAGGTAGAAATTTCTCATGTAGCTTGACCTTAGCCATCTCTTGTAAGGTTCTATCTTTCCTATCAGTGATGTCGTTCTGCTGAGTTGTCTTAGGCGCACTAAATTCATTTTTATATCCATTGCCTTTACAACATTTTGTAACACCCAAATTTTTAACTTTCTTATGAGAGGGGTTACTTATTTTCCCTTCCTGATGCGGCCCACAAACGGGTTTAAAATAATTTTTTATTCTAGGAAATCCTCTAACAATCTCATGGAAACTTTTGTTACTAAGATTATCAAAATTTATATGTTCCAATCTATTAGAGTATTCAGACTTAGGAAGGACTGTGTAACAGTTCTTTTCATTTCTGTTTCCTATTATAATACATTTTCCCTTTTCATTAAAAATTTTGCAATCAATTTTAGAAAAGGAAATGGTATGATCGGAATCACAAAATTGAGATATACTAAGCAAGTTAGCCTTAAGATCTTTAACTAGGAGGACATCATTTATCATGGGGAGACCTTCCTCACACAATGTTCCCTTACCTATGATCTTATATGAAACTCCATCGCCAAACACAACACTACCTCCAAGGAAGTATGTTTTGTTTGTTAATTTAGTTTCATCTCCGGTCATATGTTTAGAACATCCGGAGTCAAGATACCATCCAGACGAAGTGCTTGGTGCCTTAATACCAGATATGACAATGTTGCACTTGAGCTGGGGTAGCAAGTCATCTTTTCTAATCCAAATAGGCCTAGTTTTAAGAGTTTGATTGGCCTTTGATTTAGAAAAGTTTTGATTGGTCTTTCTAAATGATTTCTTCTTAGTTTTAGGTCCTCCCTTCTTTTTATAGTTAGAGTTGTGAGTGGCCTGTCTATGGAGAATATAAGTATTCCTACTCTTTCTAGAATAGTTAAAGTTTGAATAAGTAGGTGTATACAATCTCTTTTGAAAACATTCGGCAATAGAGTGACTGTAGACATCAGAGTATGAACAATACTGACGTGTGGAGGACTTGACTTTATTACTAAAGTCTTTGAAGATAGGTTTATCTCTAATAGGAATGGTCGTCCAAGTGTCATTGGCTTTGGGTTTTTGATAATGGTTTCTAACAGGTGGACAAACGTACTTAGCTGGACCATTAGATTTTGGCTTTTGAGAATCATCACTTTGTTTTACCTTAGAGACATTTTTAAAACAATTTTCTTTCGGAGTCTTTTGAGAATTCTGGCCTTGTTTTACAAAAACAACATTTTCAGGAGAAACATTTTTGCTAGTATAAACTTTTTCTCAAAATCCAAAACCAAATTTATCTTCAGAATCAAACTTACTTCCTACAACAATTTCATCATAGGACTTAGCTTGAGTTTCAAAGTGTAAGCATTTTTTAAACACGTTTGAAACTTTTTGCTTAGATTTTTCAAGTTCTACCAAAGTAGACTTGTATTTTTGTTCCAAAATATTATTTTTCTCAGAAAGATCTCCTATTTTTGCAGAAAATTCTTCAATTTCAGTCTCATGGGCAACACATTGTGCTGTAAATTCTTCAGCGTTCTTCCTAATAGTCTTGTTAAGTAAGTCAATACGCTCATTCAATTGTTTAACCATTTTATCAAGACGGGCACTTTTCTTAACTGTTTTATTGTATTGCTTATGAAGATCTGGAAGATCATCATCGGAATCACTAAGTGTATCGTGTGAAGTGTCTCCTATTTCACTCATTTCATATGTGGAACTTACACACACTTCAGGTTTAACGACAATGCTTTCAGTTTGACGCACCCTTAAGTTATCACTAGCAATGTCATTTTCATCATCAAAGCTCACAACATTTTCAACAGCAGATGCAATAGTAAGAGCAATAGAATCATGAGTAGACTCAATTTCATCATCATCAGGGTATATGATCCTAGCATAGAAAGCCATATAAGACTCATAATTATGGGTTGACTCATTTTCATCTTCATCAGAATCACTAGAGTCGTCTCATGTCTTACACAAATTAGCCCTAGTATTGTTGGTAGGATTAATTGGACATTTATTAGCAATATGTCCCATTTTGCCACATCCATAGCATTTGACATCTTTCATATCTATGTTAGGTCTACTATTGTCATAGGTCCTTTTGTTGTCATATCTTTCATGAGTTCTATGATTTTGATTACCTTGATAATTTTGTTTGCCCTTTTTATAGGCTAAAGCATTTCTGAATTTGATAATCTTTTTGAAATGATTGCTCATAAGAGCTATTTGATTGTCAAGGTCATCCAAGTCACAGTCATCATTCAAGTCAAGGTCAAAGTCTAAGGAACTGACTTTAGGTGAAGTCAATTGTGATGAAAACACAACATTAGGTTCAGTGAGTCTCTTGTTATGGGCAGTCATATGTTTTTTGAACTCTAACTCCATCTCAACGGTTCTTAATTTGCTACTTAGCAATTCAGGAGTTAAGTTTGGGTCATTCATTTCCTCTATGGCATATCTCTTATTGTCAAACTTAGCAGGTAATGACATAAGAATCTTTTGAACGATTTATTTTCTAGTATAGGTTACACCATTTGAATGTAATTTTGTAAAAATGTCGATTAACCTAATGTAGAAATCATCAAATGACTCATTGTCATCCATAATCAAAGTATTCTACTGTTGGACAAGCATTTGAGTTTTTCCGGCCTTAACTCGCTCATCACCCTTATGTGCGGTGACTAGAGTGTCCCAGGCCTCCTTAGAAGTAGAGCAAATAAATATACGTTTAAACTCATGCTCTTTAATGGTCATAAGGATAGCATTCTTGCCCCTATTATTATCGAGAGATTTCTTTTTCTCTACAATAGTAAATTCGCTAAGAAGTTTCTTAGCTCTTGTGGGATCAATATTAGACAAAGACTTAGTTGGATGTTCATAACCATTTTCAATCATATCCCAAACATCATCACCAAGGGTTCCTTGAATGAAAGAAACCATTCGTACTTTCCAATAGGAAAAGTTGTTTCCATCAAAGAGTGGTGGTCGGGAAAGGTTTCCAAACTTCTCAAATCTTTCATCCATATTCAGAATAGGATTTCGAAAACAATTTCTGGAGTTTCAGGATCAAAATTATCTTTTGATAAACCCGCTCTGATACCACTTGAAAAAAATTGCGTTTACAAGATTGATAAAAAAAAGTTATAAGTTTAGTAAACTCCGAAATAAACTCGTTGAACAAAACTCTTTTCAAAATAACCAGTAGACGTGTTAAAACAATTTTTTTGAATATGTTTTATGGATTCGTTAGTTTGCTAATCTTAAGCTTGTTAAAATAAAAAACGTTGAATTAAGTCTCAAGTACGATATTGTTCACCAAAGTAATTAAGAAGATTTAAGCAAATCAACACGTGATTTTTTACGTAGTAAAACCCTAAATTAGGGAAACGTCCACGGCTCCCTCTACGGAGCAAAATGAAAAAGTCCACTAAAATCACAACCAAGTTACAACCTAAAGCATGCAACTAAGAACCAAAATACAAGAACAGAAAACATACCTACCCGAGTTTACTCCACTCTCAAAGACATTCTTTTTTGATTTATTCTTCTCCACGCAGCTTCCTTGTTGTCCTTGAATCCCGGATTTCAGCAACCCCAACAAACAAAATTCCTCTTCAAGAACCAATCCGATGTGTTCGTGTGAGAGTGATAGTGTTTGTGAACTAACTAAACATGCAAAATGCTTCTCACGCCTCTCAATCAATTACAAGCAATTCCTACAAATTACATTCAACTTCTATATGATATGAAATTTGATTTCAAAACCAACTTGAGTAATAAACTTTACTATGTTCAGATTTGACACACAATAAATTTTTTCTTAAAAAACATATTGTCCTAACAAATTATTTATATTCAAACTTATTTCACTCAAATGTGAAATCCCAATATGAGACTATCTTTATTTCCCAATCTGAAAATATACAAGTATAATTTCTCAACATGTATTTGATATCACAATCTTGAATTAAAAAAAAAATTACAACAATAATAATCAAGATCCAAGAATGAACACACAACAATCCTAGAAATAGTGTGCTAAAATATTCCCTAAGAGTTATAGGGAAAGAAGGTACACAAATCTGAAAGGTTCCAAGTCCGATGAGTTTTCTAGCGATTAAACTGAACTCCGGCAGCCTCGGATTTGGGACAACAACAGTCCCTTATATCTCGATTTCTGATCTGACCTGTAGCAACGCAAATCGCGCGCTACTTCTCTCCTGGTTTCTAACGACAGCGTCGTCGTTCCTCTCTCCTATTCTACAGCAACGACAGTCGCTTTTTCGAACAGCTTTGATCGGTAATGGTATTGTGTTCTCGCAGTCCGGTGATCTTAATTTAGAACGGTTCCGGCGGCGGCGGATCTCTCTCTCTCCCCTCTGTTTTTCGATCACGGTTTACAGACAGCTCCGGCTGTCTTGGTTTATGTACAGATCCGGCGACGATTTCTGCCGACGACCTCTGTTCTTTCCGGCGACAGATTTCGATTTACACAATATCAGTGAGTTCTCTATTTTCCAATGAGACCTTATTCTCTCTCTCGGTTTACGATTTTTGATAAGTGGAGAAGATGATGAAGTAACTCTCTCTCTCTCAGTTTTTCAATTTCTCACAGGATTTTTCTCTCAAGAATGGAGAAGATGAAATGTTTTTTTTTCTCTCTCTCTCTATCCTATATCTAGGGGTGGAAATTCGTGTGCGTCGTGTCATGTTCGGGTCGTGTCATGTCGGGTTCGTGTTAAGTATTAGTCAACCCTAACCCGATCCATTTAACTAATCTTGTCAGATGAGCAAACACGAACCCGACCTATTTATTATCGTGTCGTGTTCGGGTTGACCCGCATAACCCATTAAGTAAAATATAAAATACTTTTTTTCTTCTCTCTTAACTAATCATACCACTCATAGGCCTACAATAAATTAAATTTAATTAATTTGAACTTCTTGCAACACATAAATAATTTATCATCCGATTCTCCATGAATTTTATAGAATGCCTATCAAGATATATAAATTATCCAATATATTCTTCATAAAATACGAGTTAAATGGGTCTATTCGTGTCATTTTCGAGTTATACGTGTTTGACACTAACCCAAACCATTTATTATTCGTGTTGGCGGGTCGTGTCATATTCAGGTTCGTGTCAAGAAATCGTCAACCCTAACCCGCTAACTTCGTGTCGAGTTCGTGTCGTGTCAAAAATTGTCACCCCTACCTATATCAGCCGCCACTTACTTTCTTATGCCAAGAATAATAAATCCTAAAAGATATTAAATACGAGGAACACTAGGGTTTGTTACAAATAAAGGGTCTAGATCAACTCACCAAGATTTAAGGGTGTAGAAAATAGATGGATAACTAAATCTGATTGGCTAAGAGGTGTTCACTAGGAATGAACCACTAAAAATCTAGTCCATAGATAACTACTCAATCTAGGGTCACGAATGAGTCTAACCAACAAGACACAAATAGCCTTATAAAAATAACACACATGTGTGTGTTTTTTTTAAGTCTTGTAAAAATTAAATTTTTCGACTCAAAAAATATTAACCCATTAAAAATTGAACCAATCAAATTTTTATCATAAAAAATATTCTTATGTTACCTCAAATATATTTTTAAAATCATATTTCAGTTAAATGAAAAAATCATTTTAAATGATTAAAAAATTATTCAAATGAATTTCTTTTTCCCAAAAAAAATTTGAAGCAACATCACCACATAAAAAAATATGCACACATAATAAACATGTATATGCAGTGTATGTGTTCTAATTGTGGTTCAAGAGTCGTAATTCCCTTTTTGTGTCATATTATAGATCTTGGACTAGGATGCTTTTGATGAAACTTGATGCCTTTTTGAGATAGAGCAACTCGAAAAAATCTAATCCTATTTTGTCTTGATATTCAAACTAGTTGGAACTCCTATATGGCACAGACTCAAGTAAGTCAACCATATAATGTGTTCTCAAACTCCAACCACCTCCTCTGCCTCATGTTCAGATCCTTTTACGTGAACATATACTGAAGTAATTTATGGTCTGTGAACAAGGTAAATTGCTCCCCTAAAAGATAGTGCCTCGAGATACTCAAGGCAAACACAACCGCTCCATAAGTGCTGCAACTACGCATCCATAGAAAGAATTATCAAACGTGACGTCCCTATGGTTGGACACCTAAAATATTTTGACACGGGTCTGAGTCCAAAAGAATTTGAAAAATACACTAAACCAAAAAGACCAAATTGTCACCTTTCAGCCGACCACCCTTGTCACGGTCAATGACCGTGATAAAAAATACGTTTTTTTTCTGTGACAAGGCGTTGTCACACTATCTTAAGATATTATTCACCCCTCAACTATTGTGAACACCTAACGTTGACCTTCTAACCCAAGTAGTTATACTATCCTACCTAATTAGTCATGTTACACACATTTCAGTCACTTTAATCTATCCCGAGTATTTCCTTCTTTTGTTTCCGAAGTTATTTTACCCCTTTAGCTTAGTTAATCATTTTCACTTTAATTGGTTATCTAACATTCATACTAGTTATATAAATATTACATCCACGCCTTGCAATTTTAACCCGTACAACAATTACACACATGTCGCGTATAATAACCATCCTTTCGAGTACTAACTCACTGGATGATTGTCTCTGAATTACTATCATCCCAGGGATGCTCACTCTAACTCGATTACCATAAATCGGTTAACTCACACCGAAATAGATAAAATCGCAAACGTAGTGGAGGCAGTCCCACTCCCCCGCGAGTGAGACTGAATCATACCCAAAGTGTCTCACCTCAAAAATAAAACACACAATGAAATATCAAGCGATATGACCTGGGGTTTATACTCTCCCTGTATTCACTAGATAGGGGATTCACCTACATCGCGTAACCTCCTATGATAACACTAGAGGGGTATGTATTCACATAAATATGCAACACCAATATTTATAAAGCACACAAGTATATATATACATTCTATCACATGTTCTGTATACATATAATTAAATTAAATCCGGCTAACTCGTGTTTAATTCCCGTAGCACTAACCCATAATACCGGAGTCTATTTCTTCGACTCTTACTTTATTTAATTTCACATCCATTAAATAAATTAACGTAGCTTCACTTGCTAAGATACCCGAACTCACCCAATCGGTTCGTATTTAAACATTTATGAATTTATTCCACTCAATTCATTATTTATGTTTCTCATATTTTCTCACCTTCATAGTAACACTCATATCCACCCATAATCACAGGTAATAGACCCCCTATTTATTTTTCACTAAATAAATAATCCTAGAATAAACCCTAACGAAACTAGAACGTTTAAATTTAAAGAAGAAAAATTTCCCAAGATTAGGGGTCATCGATTGATCGATCAACTGGCACTCATCCCTCTTCCCCAATTTGTTTTCCACCATTATTAAGCCTCAAAGCTCCATGAATCCAATCTAGAGCTCAACCAAATAATACCCAATGTTTATTACACTTATAAACAAGTTGTACACTAATGTAAAACATCGACCATCACTGATTTGCATTAAATTCATAGAGTTCACGGATTTGGATTTTTCTCATATTCATTCAATCTCATATTCAGTTCGATTCAAAAATCCGAATTACATGATATTAGCTACTGGATTTTGACTCTAAATTAGATCCTAACATTATATGATAGTATTATATCATCAATTGAACATTAATTTAACGTTTAATGCCTAAAGTCCCCAAAAGTAATTTTTTACATGTGATAACCCTCCCAAAATGAATTTGTCTATACCTACTATGATATGAACATGAGTTTTTGCAATTAAAAAATTATAAGAAAGTTAATTACTTGTCTTTCTATGTTCGTAGAGTCTGAACACATTTTGTAAATAGTGGATTGGAGATCGTACACCCAAATCTTCTTCGAATTGACTCCTTCTTTCTTCCTTCTTCTTTCTTTCCAATTCTAGGGTTTAGAATGTGTTTAGTTTCTACCACAAACCCTCTAATTTACGTTAAATAACTCTAATCCCGAAATTAGGCTAACGGGCCAATCCCAAATGATCTGAATACCTCCGTATGGGCTCGGTTATAACTAAAAAGGCTCTGTGACCCAATTACTATCCTCGGGTACACTATTTTGATTATCTCAGCCTTTTCGGAACCAATAGTGCCCTCCAATTCGCCATGCGAGTCACCCTATAACAATTTTCTTTCTCGACCTCGTATAGTCTACACTCGACTCCCGAGTGAGATATAAAATTGTCACGTCACTATCACTCGCTATGAGGTAAAATAATTGTTTACTATTCAGTTAGTAATTATATTTCATATATAGTAATCATTGTCCCTCCCAATTGATATTTTAATAAACACATAATAATTAATTCAAACAAATTACGTCACACGTGTAATTTAAATTATTCGAATTAATTAAATATGTATTACTCAGAAATACGGGGTATTACAAGTTTGTCATGTGAGTAGTTGCTCTAGAATTAAAGTAAAATGTATCAACATTGTTACCTTATCGCATACCTACAATCATACCTTGTTCTGAGGTTCTCCTGTTGGGTGGTAAGAGAAGTCCAATCTATAATATCAAATCACTGTGATGTGGTTATTTGTACTAATAAATTTGGCATCCACACTCACTCTTATTGTCAACCTTGTTTGTCCTAGCAAACTGACTGTTGTTTGTAGTTTGTGAATGTTTCGATTGAACTTTGTGTGAGTTGTTTTCCAGCTTGTGTCAAATGGTTTGAACACTCTCCCTTGAGAGCTAAAGTTAGCATGAGGATTAAAATATCCCCTTCCACTTCTAGAAAATATCCCTTGACCTCTATTATAATAAGAGCCTCTTTATGAAGCAAAGACCATATTGTAATTTACATAAGGATGAGTACTTTGTTTCTTGCTTTCTCTAAGATAAAAAATCTTAAGATAAATATATGATTAACTCAATCATCCTGTGGTAGGATGGCTTCCCTAAGGGACTTTTCTGAAGGCATCATACTTTAGTCCAAGTCCTTTTATAAAAGTAATGGCTTATGTGTCTTCATCAACTGGCTTACTAATGGAATCAATCATACCACACAATTCCTTAAACTCCTTGAGTTACTGTCAATTGTCTTTCATTCTATTGATATGTTTTACAATGGGTCCTTAAGATGGAATTATTTATCTTTAGTTGCTTCTAAATAATTCTCTTTTAGGGACTCACATCTTTCTTTAGAAGTTTGACATCCAACAATCAAATACACGCACTCTTCTATTAGAGATCCAGGATTCTAGCTTTGCAACAAAATATTCTCTTCCTCATATTCACATAAGATGCTCTCATCTTCATACTTGTTTCTAATGGGAATTGCTGGATCATTAGACAAAAATGAGAAATTTTCATTGACTACAATAATTGCAGCACTGGTGTTCTCTAGATAATTTGAAGGTTTTAGTTTGATTGCAGAGATAAAAATTAATTGGTGAAGTAAGATCGTTGAGAGAGAGAGAAAGAGTCTAGTTGAAGAGCATGAGGAAATAGTGGTAGAAGATTGAGATACCATCGAACTCTGAAGCTTTGATACCATGTAGCTTTTCAAATAGTTTGGACTCTCAGTGGTAACTCACGCACTTAAAGAATCTGAATCAATATAAAATATAACAATATTTTCAACAAAATGTAGAAAATTACTGAACATTTTCGATAAATATTACATAAGGCTAACTGAAATGAAAATAAAAGGAAGAACAAAATTGAGCCTTTTTAACACCCAATTTACATTAGGTGGATATGATTATTCAGTTAAGCATATCGTTAAAATTAAGATTTCACAATGCCATATGTGGAATGGTAGATTTCAAAAACAATAAGGGCTCGTTTGGCAACCCAATTCCAAGGGTTGGAATTGGAATTGGAAAGTCAATTTCAATTATGTGGAATTAAAATTGGTCTTTCAATTCTATTTTCATGGCTTGAAATTGGATTGCCAAACGAACCCTAAACAGATTTGAAAAAGTAACCTTTTGAAAGAAGGTAGGAAAAAGGCAGTACTAACATATGGTTTATTCTATAAGACCTTTAAACAAACAGTTTATGTGAAATAGGTTTCTTTAATCTGCCTCAAGTTATCTAAGTCCTCATTTCGCTTCAAATTGGAATTATTTCTAACAATTAAAACTTCAATTACATCGTATCTATTAAGTGTTCGAATATCGTCTACAAATAAAATTTAGCTAAAATAAGAAAAAAGAACATAACATAATAATTTTTTTAAATCCATAATAAACATTTAAGTATGGTTCTTTCGAGTGATCTATGTTGATGCATCTAAAGGTGTAGAATATTGTGAATGCATCTTAGAGCGTGTGATGAAAAATTGGAGGCTTGGTTTGTTCTGGATTGTCACCAGCTTACGAGACAAAACTCTGAACGTTGATTATTGACTCTTCACGATGACATAAATCTAGCACATGCTTAGGTGTGCAAAAAAACCGACCAAACCGCCAAACCGACAAAACCGAGCCGAACCGAAAATTTTCGGGCCGGGTTTTTTTGAGGGTCGGTTCGGTTCGGTTTAATCAGGTATAAAACCGACAGGGTCGGTTCGGTTTTGGCATAAAAAAACCGATTTTGAACCGAACCGAACCGATTTAATTTTTATACTTTTTAATTTTATATTTTATATTATATTTATATTAGTCTTGACATATTATATTATATTTTTTAATTTTATATTTATATTAGGTATTAAAAAAATCTATTTTTTATGAAAATAAAGGAAAAAACCGAACCGGCCCTGTATAAAACCGGCCCTGTCAAAAACCGACGGGCAAACCGAACCGGCCCTGTCAAAAACCGGCCCGATTCGGTTCGGTTCGGTTCGGTTTTTCAGCATTTTCGGTTCGGTTCGGTTCTCCTCCTCAAAAAACCGACATGGTCGGTTCGGCCCAAAAAACCCGGTCAAAACCGAACCGACCGACCCGTGAACACCCCTACATGCTTTAATTGTGACTTCAGTTATTTATCCAATAACTAATATTTTAGAGGTAATTTAACAAAAAGGTCCTTTGGACGGAAGAATATGGCTATAAAATTGATCAATATTAGAGTCTTTAATAGAAGGAAAACTTTGACGTAATGAGAAGATCTTTGTGTTAGGAAGTGGAGCAATTTTGGGAAGGTTTTAATCTCCAGGGTTGGGCACAAACATCTTCTTAAATAGTTGGGATGAAAGAAATCGTTTGTGTTGATTAACGTTTCAGAGGAGAGAGATGCACAGGGAAATGAGTTTTGATCTTTAACGTTTATACCTTATTTTAGGCTTTCATTTTAGATACGTTAAACTGCATTAATGGCTATTAAAACCCCAAATACTATCGTATTAGAGGTATAATATAGATATGTTGGATTCACATAAGATATATTTAATACATCAATTATTGTCCTTTTGATAACTCAATGAGCTAGCAAAAATTGTCATTTCCAAATTTCTCAATAACTATTGTAATATCAAGTAAATTAAAATTATTCTTATGTTTCATTTTTTAATACTAGATTTAATATCTAGTTAATTTAGGAAGAATTAAATAAATTTATAATTACAATTAAAAAATCTTTTTATTTTAAATTCACTTATATAAAACAAACGCAGCTAAAGTCGTAAGATATCCAAACTTTACAAAGAAAATATTTATTATACTACCTCACCCTCAAACTAAGAGTCATCTTTTTTTTGGTCCATCTAAATTTTTTTATAAAATTAAATTGAATATCAAAGTTATCAATCTAGTAGTACTTACGAGAGAGTGCATGCGTTGCATTCCAAATGTATTTATATTAGTACGATTATAAATTTGGAAAATATTTTTTTCACTGTTTGACTTTAAAAAAATGCCTCTTATTTGTATTTGTATTATTAAAACTTTTATCATAATATACACTTTTGACAAAAGAAACTTTTAGCTACTGCTCCAACTTCTTTTGGGTCGATTTTAGTTGGCTGATATATAATGCTATATATTTCTACTACACTAGCTAGATTTCCTTAAACTTGACAAAATATTGCGTGAATATGAAAAGAGGTTGTAACGTGTGTTTGTGTATGTTGTTATAGCAAGAGGACATTGAAGAAACTTCAAGAGCTGAGTTGTGGCGTGAGGAGCTGATTGAAGAGATTGAGCAGAAGGTTGGTGGGTTACGAGAGCTGGAAGAAGCCAACAAGAAAGAAGAAGAGCTTGTTAAGTGATTCTTTTCTATTTGTTTTTAAGGAACAAATTATCATTGCCATAGTTAAAAATGTTTGTATATAATAATACATCGCCCAACTATTGATGCTCTTATGTGGCTTGAAAAAGCAGAGCTGTAGAGTCCCAATTTTTTTTAACAAAAATCATTTCACATACGAGAATATTGTTATGATCTACTAGCACGGTATTCGGGCGATGTGTGGGTGTTTAAATAAAAAATAACTACTTGAAAATCTATTTAAAATTGGAGTTAATAAATATAAATAGATAATAATTGATAACATATAGAAATTTATCATACATAACATTTTACCATGAATAAATATAAAAAAGTACCCAACGTCACAATTTTTACAACACCATAATATGATCCAAAATTGATAGGATATGTCTTGAATGTGTCGTATTCATGTAGGGAATTTTTTGACATGAAATTATGCCATGCTGTGTTTGTATCAAAATAATGACTCGAAATATAATCATAGTAAATAGATAAAAATATTTGCTTATATGTTTTAAGTTATAAAAATATTTTTTTAATTGTTTTGTTACTACTTTGATTATATATTCACAATAGATTTATAATGGTTATTTGTAGTCCAATAGGATGTGCATTAATAAGAATTGAATAAAAAATATCAATTCATCTTTTTATTCATTAATAAATGGTTAATAAAGAGTTTTTTTTCAAATGAATGTGTATATTAGTTTGCAGGCACTTTTATTAATTTTAAATATATTTTCTCCGTGATTGATAAGCTTATTTTATTATTTAATGTTGATATTTATCCAGGGGTGGTAAACGGTCGGATACGGATCGGATACCATATTTTTCATATTCGTATCCGCTATCTGGATGCACTATCCGTATCCGTATCCATATCCGCCCGGATAGTTAAAACAACTATCCATATCCCTATACGCTCGGATACCTCGGATTCTAATAATATCCGTATCCGTTTACATCGTTTAGCCATCGCAAAAAATAAATATTAAATAATCCAATCCAACAAATTTGTGTCCCATACAAATAAATATATAACAAAATTACTACCTCCTAACATCAACACTTATGGCATCCATAATAATAGTAGCATTTCATAATGATAATATGATTTAAAGTCATTCATACTTTACAACTATATAAGCTTAAAGCCATCCAAAAAAAACAGTAGATATAAATATGCACCTTTTAGATTAAATCAGATTTATTGAGAATGATAACCTCATGGACCTTTTAGTCTTCAAAACATATTGATATTTTTATTTTAATAAGTATACATTTTTATTTTCTATATAATATACCTGTTGTTAACTTCAATTCTCATCACAATCAAAACCATCGCTTTACTTTTTTGTTTCTCTCCTACATTTATTTATAATTAAGAAAAGTAATGAACAACCACATGAACAATATATAAATAAAATTATATATTTTTATTTTTATTTTGTATGTAGCTGTTGTTGCTAACTTTCTATTGTAAGAGGAGAGGATGCAGAGCGACGGAGTTGATGCGCAGCAGAGGGGTCGATGAGAAAAGGTGGCGGGGTTGATGAGCAGCGACGGGGTGATGCGGTGGAGGAGGAGGGGGAGGAACTGGGTTTTTTTATGGAGTGAAATGAGGGTTTCTTTTCTCTTGTTTTGCACGAAAGATAAATGATATGAAAATAGGGTTTTTGTGTTTCAGGTGGAGTATATGTTCTTTAGTAAGTGTATGGTGTGTGTTATAGGGTGTATTGTAACTTTAATGTAACTCTATGATAATATACCCAATAAAATAATAATACATAGCATTTTATAATATACCCAATAAAATAAGAACTGTAGGGTGTTTTTGTTTTGAGTGGAGTATGTGTTTGTTTTGTTTTAGGGAATAAACGATTAAGGTTTTTTTAATATTATTTTATTAGTAATACTAATACTAATATTATTAGTAATGCTTTAAACATATGTTTGACGGATACGGATATCCGGTAAAACGGATATCCGATAAAATGGATACTCCACATCGGATATGGATTATCCATGTCGGATACTAGTATTATCCGTATCCGTATCCGTTTTCTCGGATATTTTTAGAGAGTATCCAAATTCGTATCCATTTTTATTTTTTCGGATAAATATCCACAAATTCGAATTCAGATATCGAACGGATGCGGATTTTCGAATATCCGTTTACAGCCCTATATTTATCTAAAGAAAAATGATGGCATTCGTAGGGCAACTTTCAAAAACATCAAAAATTGATTTCAACAATATCATAAATAAAAAAAGGGCCCATAAAATACTATGTTTATAATTTTTTATGTTATTCAATAAGGAGAATATTTAGGCTGGAGTGAATATTATGTGAGGTATAAACGAAAAAATAATAATGGGCTTATTATTAAGATGCATGTCTTTTTTTAATAGAGGAATTTCAAATACATTTTATTCATCATATTGTGATAAATATTATCTATATGAACATTCTCTATTTATATTATCTATTTATAAGAGTGGGAATAAATTATTATCGATTCTCTAAATATATAAGAACGATTACCTAATATCTTTGTCGTTCCAAAATCTGAATTTTTTTGAAGAAAAGCTTTAATGCTAAAAGCTTGTTTACAACGTTAATAACAAAATGTTATAAATTGTGTAAACTCCGAATAAACTTTTTGGGCAAAACTCTTTTCGAAAAATACAAGATGTGTTGTAAAAACTTTATGTATATATGGTTTAGATTCCATAGTTTATTACCTTTCTTTTTAAAGTTTATGAAACATCTACTAAAGTTACCGTGCAGTCCCAGTCACAACAACAATTAAGAATATTTAAAGAAATAGACACATGAATTTTTAACATGATAAAACCCTTAATCAAGGGAAACATCCACAGGGCCTCTACGGCACAAAACAAAAATTCAGTAGAATAAAGAACCAAGTTACAGCACTAAAGCAAACACACAAGGATCCCAAATCTAAGTCTAGAATTATACCTACATGAGCTACTCCACTCCAAAGGTTTCTGAATAGAACTGATCTTTTCTTTGTTGCTCCTTTGCCTTTTCATTGACCTCCTTCTCTTTGAACTCTGACTCCAGCAACTCTTTCAACTTTTAAGTCTCAAACAAATCATTGTGTCTAAGTGTTCATGTGAGAAGTGTTTGTGAGGTGATCTATATGTTGATATACGCAACTCACCCTCTCAAAGAATTTATACAAATAGTTTCCTACGAATCAATAGTTACTATATGACATGTAAGATCTGATTCGAATGACTTTGTAAAAAACTTCTTAATCAAGATCAGAACTAGAAGAACAACCTTGCTTTCAAAACTAGCGAAGGTCCATTGGGTCTCATTCTTATTTTTGTACAATTTATTTCACAAAAAGGATCTGAATTTTTCTTGAAACCCTATAAGTTTTTTTTTTCAAAAACTTAAGAATCGGATGGATCTGAAGACGGAGATTCAAAAAGAGAACTGAAAAATAAGCGTGTGATGTTCTCTTTAGAAAATCTAAAGTTTCAATATGTGAAACTTGCTATTTTCTTAGAGAGGTGTTTTAATAGACACTCAAACAGAAAGAGGCCTTCAACAGACATCCAACCCTACCACCAAACTCACAGAAACCCTATATTGGCTCTAACTCTCATTATTTTGGTTTCTGGTAAATGATGTTTAAAGGTTAATGGTGTATGGGTTGAAGAAATTTTCTCAGGAGTGTTAGAGATCGAAGATGGGTTAATCTTCTTCTATTTTTCTCTCAAACTTCTTCCCTTTTTTCTTTCTTCTCTCTTTTTTCTCTTTTATTTTCTCTCTGGGACGAATTAATCAAAAGTCTCCAAATGCTGAGACTAGGTCCAGTTTTATAGTAGGTGAAGGAAGGATCTCGAACTTCATTTGTAATCAAAGGCTGAGATTTAGTCTACACTGTTTAACTAATGATCCAAGGGTTTATAACTATGTAGTGAAATGAAAGGATCTCATTGGTTGAAAAGTAAACACTAGGATTATAACACAACACATGAAGGTCATTGATAACACTAATCCAAGGGTTGAGATGGGTGATTGAGTTTGTGTCTGTGAGAAAACACAAAACGAAGGCCTAAGACACCAACAGGTGTATGGTGCAGATCAACCTACAAACGCGTGTTTTAGAAATAATTACAAACACACCTTATAGTCTCTAGCGCTTTTTATATTCTACCCAGGTTAACTTTCAATAAAAAAATACTTTCTAAAATTTAAATTTCAACCTCAAAACTTTTAAAAACAAGTTTTAATTAATTAAACATTACTTTTAAAATAGTATAAAATGTTTTTAACTGAATTAATTTGATTTTGAAAAATCTTAAAGTGTTGTAAAACCATCAATGCAAATAGGAGAATTATATGATGCAGTGAAAGTGTCCTATTAGTGGTTTTAAGGTTAGAAATAACTTCCCTATGAGGATTGCTTGGTCTTGATTGCTTCTTCCTTTTCCTTCTTCTTCTTAAACCTTTGGTTATGGAGCAACTCATAAAATCTAATCCTACCTTTTCTTAATATCCAAACTAGTTGGAACTCCTATATAATATAAACAACAGTAAGTCAATTATATGGTGTGTTCTCAATCTCCCCCTTTGGACATTAGAGACAAAATTCCCTTGAGTAGTTTGAACTCGTGGGTGAAAGATAAAAAATCCTAATTTTCCAATACAAAAGGTTCTAACTACCCGTTCCTATCCTAGAACCGAAAATAAGGTAAAAAATACATCACTCAACTAAACACAGACCAATACCCTACAAAAATGTAAGACGCTATATAACGGATCTGAAATGCCTGTAACAATGTAAACACTAAACGACATATTAGTTGAGTTAGAATCAGGTATAGATAGATAAATCGCTAAAAAATACTCAATATCTTTCCCCCAATTTGTCTCAAATATACAAGGGGTATAAAATAGGAAAACAAAGTTGATCACCGTATATATCATGAACATGGCAGAATCAGGGGTCTCCTACATAAAATAGTGTTAGGAGGTGTCTTTAGTCATTTATCAAACAACTATACCCTAAAACCTCATAAACCTATTATAAGCAAGATACTGCCTATGTTGTGATAAATGTGATAAAAATTAACTGAGAGTTATCATGCCTTAACTATTCACAAATACTCAAATCTTATGCTGTCTAATGGTTTGGTAAAGAGATCTGCGAGCTATTTTTGCGTGTTCAAATATTTAATGATGAGATCTGTGACACCCCGACTAATTAAATACCGGGTAACTACTCCTTTATTAGATTAATACAAAATGCTAAGTTGGTTCAGTTCATAGCATCACTGTCGAAAATATTTTAATAATTACTAACCACCTAGTATTTGAAAAGTGAGTTGCCAATTTTAATTTAATTCGATAAACATACAATAAGTGAATTATGAAATGCTAACATAACCACCACAACATAGCCACAATAGAATAACCATCAACTAATAATAAGTTTGGAGGAATACTCCTCACAACAATCCAAATACTGAAATAAGTAAATACCGAGTCTGCATTACTAACTTAATTACAACCCAAAGTCTGAAATAACTGAAATGTAAGATGTCTCTAAAGGAATGGGGCGACATGCCCAACAAAATAAGAAAATCTTATAATGGAATCAAGATCGAAGATGGAGGCGTCTACTGTCAAGGTCCTGTAACTTCCACAGCAGCTACAGCACGTCACCTGAATAGAACTCCTATGCATGGTGTCCTTGTGGCTGGGCCCCTAAAAGGTTTTACAAAAAAATAGATTTGAAAGCAAACAGATCAGATCCCGATTGTGAAAATAGTTTAAAAATTTGCAAGTGTTTAATATCATTAAACAGTGAATATAAAGTATATGATAGTGTGTGCACTCACATGAGTTCCTCACCTCTCAACTAATTGTCCACTCCTATCGTACCCGTACCCATTCTAGTTGTTCCCATATCTAACTAGTACGATACCAAATTCCAATATTTTTATACGATACCCAATTTAATTCCCAACATCTTTTATTTAACAGAGTGTTATAACTTGATACACAGTTTTCCCATGTTAGTACTACTAATTACTAGAGATATTCCACTTTCACTTTACAAACTGTTACTATTATTTATTCTCACATTTATACATGACAATTCATTTCAATTAACAGTACATTATTCTCATCATAAATATACAATACTAGCACCCCGAGACTAAGCTGCGGTGCTCACATACTCTGTTATCGAATCCCGGTACATCACGTACATAAGGACCACGTATTCCGAATATCTCAGGAAACGTTTCATTAACAACAATCACAAACAATGGAGGCGAACATAGTTCACATCACATGGGTCACGCACATACCTACGCTCCCATGATCAGCAGACTTATTTACTTCTCAATAAGCCCTTTTCTGACCTATGTCCTCGAGGTACCAATCTAGATCCCCCCCATAGGCACACAAAGATTAGATGGCCCTAAACGAACGCCAACCTCCCATGATAACAAGTATGGTAGATATGTTATACACAGATAACTACATATACTAAGCATTCACACATCTTAGATATTTTAATATTTTATTAGTGGTATACTTCTCCTTCTTATACCAACACTTAGTGTTATACAAGTCACAAGTTCCCGGTTTATATGCATTTAAGTTATCAATTATTCTCACTTCGTGATTAGTTACTCGCTTCCCAATCCACAAATGTCATCCAGTTTACTACACGATTATAAGTTTTACTCCTCAATGTACCCCAATCTCCCAACTATACCCATTAGTTAATAAGGGAAGGTTATCTCACCATTTAAATAAGTCTACGGGATACTAGAAATAAATTCAGGCCTAAAAGGCCATTCTGTCAACTCATTAGAAATCTCGTTCGAACGAGGTCGTTCGAACGAAAGTCTTCGAACGAACTACCAACTCGTTAGAAGTGATACTGTCATCTCGTTAGAAGTTCGTTCGAACGACCTGGGCAGGTCTTCTAACGAGATGGCAGTTTCAGCCCAGAAATTCCCAAGTCCGTTTTTCTCAATTCTTCTCTTCTCTAAATCTACCCTAAGACCATCCAATTTATGTTCTAACATTTTTAAACCATTTTTAATCATCATAGATCATCCCTTCACATATTTTAGGGGTCAAATCTTACAAATCATCATGGAATTAATATAAATCTCCAAATATTTCCCCAAACCCTATGAACATGAACTCATAATTTTCTTATGCCCAATTACTCATCATAAATCCATTTTTAAATCATCATATATAACTCTTAGAATATTAAATCAGTCCATCATCATTCTACATGCAAATCCTAACCCAAATTTAAAGTTTCTCTAACAATTTCATGGGTTTTCTTCAAAAATTTCTATACAAGATAATTCCTACACTAAACATGGAAGACATATTCAATGCCCTAAAAATATCAAATCACTTGCCTTAGATTGTTCTTCAGAATTGATGTTGGTGAATGAAGTTTGACTCTCTCCTTTCTCTACAGATTTTCTCCCAAGGTTGAAGATGGTTTGGTTTTGGCTCTTGTAACTTCTCTCCAACTTCTCTCAAAACTCCCGTAGCCCACTCTCTAAACTTTTGCTGGTAATGGCCTTAGTGTCCCCTTTAAAATTATAAATATAAAGTCCAATTTTCGTGGGTTTTAATTTCCTAATTTTTAAAATTACTAAAATACCCTTTTAAGTTGCAGGCATGGCCCAAAAATGTCCCAGGACCCAAACTAAACCCCTGACTAGTATTTTCTGACTATTTCGACCCTTTCGGACTCGTTGGCGCACTCAAAATGACCATTAGGTTGATAAAAATAAAATTCATTTTTTAATTCAAATAATTACATTCCTGACGCGACTGACACGCGCGTCCCAACTAAATTTTCCAAATTGTCGTATATCAGTCTCGCGACAATTTTTAATATTTTCAATATTCATATTTTTCCATATATACACATCATTATCAAATACTTAATATTTTCAATATTCATATATTGTCATATATACCCATCATAATCAAATACCAACTCACATCTCGTTAGTATTTATATTCGAATTAATTCTCAATTAATTCACATTTAATTTAATTAATCCCTTAAATAAATATCAATAAAATTACGGGGTATTACAAGATCTTTGGATACGACAAGGTCACGGATGAAATGATGTATAATCTTAATGTGCTTAGTTCGGGAGTGAATTATAGGATTTTTGAAAATATTAATAGCACTTTGGTTATCACAAAACATGGTTAACTGATTTTCGGTGATACCATAATCTCTAAGCATTTGTCTAATCCACAATAGTTGTGAACAACAACTACCAGCTGGTATATATTCAGATCCGGTGCTAGATAAGGAAATACAATTCTATTTATTACATGACTAACCTACGAGATTATTGCCTACATAGTAGCAAGCACCATAAGTGCTTTTACTATCGTCAGAACACCTAGCCCAATCGACATCGGTGTACCCTACAATAAAACTAGATGTATCTTTCGTGTACCAAATGCCAAATTTTAGAGTACCCTTAACATATTTAATGATTCTTTTCACACTTAATAGGTTGGATTTTTTAGGGTTACTTTGATATCTAGCACAAATACATACGATAAAGGAAATGTTAGGTCGAGATGCGATAAGATCCATCAAAATCCCTATCACACTTCTATATAAAGTGGGATTAACACTTTTCCCATTGTTATCCTTAGAAAGTTTGGTTGAAGTGCTCATGGGGGTTCTAGAAGGTTTAACTTTTTCTAATCGAATTTTTTTAGTAGATCTGCAGCGTACTTGGATTGAGAAATAAAGTCCATCACTACATTGTTTTACTTGTAAACCTAAAAAATATTGAAGTTCACCCATAAGTGACATCTGAAATTCGGTATGCATGATGTCAGAAAAATTCTCGACTTGTTTAGGATAGGTGGAACCAAAAATAATATCATACACATATACTTGTGCAATTAAGACATGTTGATTTTCCTTTCTAACAAACAACGCTTGATCGTTTTCGCGTCGGACAAATTGGTGAGACACTAGAAAAGTAGATAGTCGCTCATACTAAGCTCTAAGAGCTTGTTTCAATCCATATAAGGCTTTCTTAAGTCTAAAGACGTAGTCTGAGTGTACATGATCTACAAATCCTTTGGGTTGTTCTACGTATACTTCCTCAGATAAGATTCTATTTAAAAAGGAGGATTTGACGTCCATTGGTAATAATTTGAATTGCATATGACAAGAGATGGCGAGAAGGAGAGGAACTGATTCCAAACGAGTAACAGGTACAAATGTTTCGTTGAAATCAATTCCCTCAATCTGGGAGTATCCATGTGAGACTAATCTAGATTTATCTCTAATAACCACCCTATTTTCCTCTATTTTGTTTTTAAAAATCCATCTTGTGCCAATAACCTTCGAGTCTTTTGGTCTAGGAACAAGATGCCACACATCGTGACTCTGAAATTGGAGTAGCTCTTCTTGCATAGCATTTATTCAAAATGAGTCAGAAAGGGCATCATTAACTTTTTTAGGTTCCTCAAGAGAAACAAAACAACAAAATTGTGCCACTTGTTGAAGGCGGGATCTAGTTCGAACTGGTTCCGAAGGATTAACGACAATGGTTTCAATGGGATGATCTTTAGAAACCTAAGGGGGTACTGAAGGTCTCTCAGGTGGAAGTGATTCAATATTATTTTGAGTATTATGGGATAAATTAGGTTCGTCCTCATCAAATACTACTCCTTGACTGTCACTTCTCCTTACACTAGTGTCATTTACAATTACATTAATTGATTCCATAATATTTTTGGTTCGATAGTTAAAAACACGCAAAGCCCTACTATTTTGGGAATAACCAAGAAAAAATCCTTTTTCTCCTCGGGTATCAAATTTTGAAAGTTTCTCTCTATCTTTGCAGATGTAGTAAATACTCCCGAAGGTTTTAAAATATTTTAAGTTAGTCTTTTTGTGGAATCAAAGCTCATAAGAGGTTTCTTTGTAATTTTTTCTGAGATAGAAATGATTAATAATGTGACACACGGTTTGAACAGCTTCTACCCAAAAATATCTAGGGAGATTCTTAGCATGTAACATAACCCTAGCCATTTCTTGTAAAGTTCTATTCTTACGCTCAGATATACCATTTTGCTGCGGGGTTTTTGGATAACTAAACTCATGTTTATAGCCATTAGCTACACAATACTCAGAAATACCAGAGTCCTTGAACTCTCCACCTTTATCAATCCTAATTCGACATACCTGGGTATCCTTATGATTCTCAATTTTCTAGAGAATTATTAAGAATTCATTGAAGGTATCTGATTTTTTTCATAAAAGTTACCCATCTATATCTGGTATACTCGTCCACTATAACTAGGACGTAATAGTTTCCATAGAGACTAACAGTTCTTAAGGGACCCATAAGGTCCATATGGATAAGTTCTAGAGGCTTAGTGGTCAATACATATTTAACTTTCTTGTGAGGTGATTTACTTATTTTGCCTTCCTGAGAATGTCCACATACAGGATAGAAAGAGTTTTTGATTTTGGGTAAACCTCTAACTATCTCTTGGGAACTTAATCTTCTAAGATTATCATAATTTGGGTGACCCAATCTATTGTGCCATAGATCAGAATCCTCTAATATGGCAACATGTCAAGATTTAGAATTGAGGATTACTGTGTAACAGTTTTTCGGAGTTCTATTTCCTATTAAAATACAATTACCCTTTTCATCCTTAATTTTGCAATCATTTTTGAAAATGTAACTGAGTGATTGGAGTCAAAAAATTTTGATATTCTTAAGAGATTAACTTTAAGGCCTTTCACTAAGAGTACATCATTTAGTTCAAGTAGCCCATGCTCATGCAATATTCCCTTACCTATGATCTGAGATGAAACACAATCTCCAAACATGACACTACCTCCAAGGAAGTTTGTCTTATTTTTCAATTTAGTTTCATCTCCGGTCATATGTTTAGAACATCTAGAGTCTAAATACCATCCAGTTGAAGTGCTTTGTGCCTTTAAAGCAGAAATGAAAATTTTGCACTTGAGCTGGGGTAATAGATCATCTTTTCTAATCCAAATAGGCCTAATTTTAAACGTTTTGTGACCTTTTGATTTAGAAAAAAATTGAGGAGTCTTCCTAAATGATTTTTTCTTAGTTTTTTGGCCTCCTTTTTTTCTTTTTAGAGTTAGAGTTGTTTGTGGCCTGTCTAGGGAGTACATAAGTATTTCTTTTTTTCCTAGAATAGTTAAAGTTAAGGTAGGCTGGGGAGTATAACCTTTTCTGGAACCATTCATCAAGAGTATGTCCAAAAACGTCGCAGTAGGAATAGTACTGATGAGTATAGGACTTGACTTTATTGCTAAAGTCTTTGAAAATTGGTTTGGCTCTATTGGGTATAGTAATCCAGTTGTCATTCGTTTTAGATTTCTATCTTTGGTCTCTGGGAGATGGACAAGCATATTTGGTATGCCTATTTGGATTCAACTGTTGATCGTATTGATTCTGTGTTTCTTGAGAGACATTGAGACTCGAATCACCTTTTTGACCATTTTGACAAGTCTGGCCTTATTTTACAAAAGTAACATTTTTAGAAGAAACGTTAGTCTTACTTGTGTGCACTATTTCTCCAAAGTCTAGGCCAGATTTATTTTCAGAGTCAAATTTGCTTCCAATAGTAATTTTTTCATAAGACTTAATTTGTGTTTCAAAGTGTTGGATTTTTTTAACACATTTGAAACCATTTTCTTTGACTCTTCTAGTTCAACAAGGGTTGCCTTGTATTTTTGTTCAAATTCATAGTTCATTTGAGCCAAATCTTTTATTTTCAAGGCATAGTCTTCAATTTCAGTCTCGTGAGCAATACATTGGGCAGTATAATCTTCAGTGTTCTTCCTAATGGTTTGGTTAATCAAATCGATACGCTCACTTAAGGTTTTTATCATTTTTTCTAGGCGAGCACTCTTCTTAACCATTTTCATGTATAACTCATGTAAATTAGGCAGGTCATCATCAGAGTCGCTAAGTGCATCGTGTGGAGTGTCCCCTAAGTTTTTAATAGGTTCTTTACTCATGCACACGTTCAATTCTTCATCAATATCATCACTTTGACTCACACACAGTTTTTCAGCAGTAATATGAACAAAATTATCAGCAATATCATTAACAACATCAACAAGCATTGCAGGTTCATAAGCAGGCAATCATGCATCATCACTATATATTATCTTAGCAAAGAAAGACATGCAATACTCATTTATCTGGGTTGACTCTATTTCATCCTCATCAGAACCACTAGAGTCGTCCCATATCTTACATATATTGGCCTTGTTATCGTTATTAAGTGTAAATGGACATTTACTAGCATAGTGACCAAGTTTACCACAACAGTGACATTTAACATCTTTTATGTCAGACTTTGGTCTGTTAAGGTCATAGTTCTTCCTATTGTCATAAGTGTGTTTGGTATTGTCTTTGTCATGAGATATGCAAAATTGATTACCTTGATAATTTGATTTGCCTTGTTGAGAGGCTACAACATTTCTATATTTCAAAATATTTTTGAAATGCTTGATCATAAGATCTATTTGATTGTCAAGGTTTTCCAAATCACAGTTTTCATGACAGTCAGTGTCAAAATATGAAGTGTTTAATTTAGGCATTGGCAATTTAGAAGAAAACACAACATTTGAACTGGATGATTTATTAGTCTGTCAGGTCAATTACTTTTTGAAGTCTAGTTCCAATTCTAAAGTCCCTAGTTTACTACAAAGTAATTCAGGAGTCATATTAGGGTCATTCATTTCTTCAATAGCATATCTCTTGTTGTCAAATTTAGATGGCAATGACCTAAGAATCTTTTGAACAATTTCTTTCTACCGTAGGTTATACCATTTGCATGAAGTTTTGTAAATATGTCAGTTAACCTTATGTAGAAGTCGTCAAAGGATTCTTTGTCATTCATAATCAGGGTGTTATATTGCTGGATGAGCATTTGCATTTTTCCAGCTTTGACACATTCATCACCCTCATGAGCAATGACTAACGTGTCCCATGCCTCTTTTGAAGTAGAACATATGGGTATTCTTTTGAATTGATGTTCGTTAATGGACATAAAAATGGCATTCTTTCCTTTGTTATCATCTAGAGATGTTTTTTTCTCGTCCTTAGTAAATTCACTGAGAAGTTTCTTAATTCTTGTTGGATCAGTTACAGAAGTAGGTTTAGTAGGATGTTCAAACCATGTTTCAATCATTTCCCAGACTTCATCACCAAGGGTTCCTTGAATGAAAGCATCCATTTGTCCTTTCCACTATGAAAAGTTGTTTCCATCAAAGAGTGGTGGTTTGGATAGGTTACCTAACTTCTCAAATCTTTCTTCCATATTCAGAAATTTTTAGAAATAAGTTTCGAAAATAATTTCTTAAGTTTCAGGATGACAAAAGGTGTTCTTACTCTGATACCAGTTGAAGGAAATTTTTAATGCTAAAAGCTTGTTTGCAAGGTTAATAACAAAATGTTAGAAATTGTGTAAACTCCGAATAAAATTTTTGGGCAAAACTCTTTTCGAAAAACACAAGATGTGTTGTAAAAACTTTCTGTATATATGGTTTAGATTCTATAGTTGATTACCTTTATTTTTAAAGTTTAAGAAACATCTACTAAAGTTACCATGCAGTCCCAATAACAACAACAATTAAGAATATTCAAAGAAATAGACACATGAATTTTTAATGTGGTAAAACCCTAAATCAAGGGAAACATCCACGGTGCCCTCTACGGCACAAAATAAAAATTCACTAGAATAAAGAATCAAGTTACTGCACTTAAGCAACCACACAAAGATCCTAAATCTAAGTTAAGAATTATAATTACATGAGCTACTCCACTACAAAGGTTTCTGAATAGACATGATCTCTTCTTTGTTGCTCCTTTCCCTTTTCCTTGACCTCATTCTCTTTGAATTCTGACTCCAGCAACTCTTTCAACTTTTAAGTCCGAATAAAATTTTTGGGCAAAACCCTTTTCGAAAAACACAAGATGTGTTGTAAAAACTTTCTATATATATGGTTTAGATTCTATAGTTGATTACCTTTCTTTTTAAAGTTTAAGAAACATCTACTAAAATTACCATGCATTCCTAATCACAACAATAATTAAGAATATTCAAAGAAATAGACACATGAATTTTTAATGTGGTAAAACTCTTAATCAAGGGAAACATCCACGGCGTCCTCTACGACACAAAATAAAAACTCATTAGAATAAAGAATCAAGTTACTGCACTTAAACAAACACACAAGGATCCTAAATCTAAGTTCAGAATTATACCTACATGAGCTACTCCACTCCAAAGGTTTTTGAATAGAACTGATCTCTTCTTTGTTGCTCCTTTCCCTTTTCCTTGACCTCATTCTCTTTGAATTCTGACTCCAGCAACTATTTCAACTTTTAAGTCCGAATAAAATTTTTGGGCAAAACTCGTTTTGAAAAATACAAGATGTGTTGTAAAAACTTTCTATATATATGCTTTAGATTATATAGTTGATTACCTTTATTTTTAAAGTTTAAGAAACATCTACTAAAGTTACCATGCAGTCCCAATCACGACAACAATTAAGAATATTCAAAGAAATAGACACATGAATTTTTAATGTGGTAAAACCCTTAATCAAGGGAAACATCCACGGTGCCCTCTACGCTACGGCATAAAATAAAAATTCAGTAGAATAAAGAATCAAGTTACTACACTTAAGTAAACACACAAGGATCCTAAATCTATGTTCAGAATTATACCTACATGAGCTACTCCACTCTAAAGGTTTTTGAATAGAACTGATCTCTTCTTTGTTGCTCCTTTCCCTTTTCCTTGACCTCATTCTCTTTGAATTCTGACTCCAACAACTCTTTCAACTTTAAGTCTCAAACAAACCACTATGTCTAAGTGTTCATGTGAGAAGTGTTTGTGAGGTATCTATATGCTGATATATGCAACTCACCCTCTCAATGAATTTATACAAATAGTTTCCTACGAATCAATAGTTACTATATGACATGTAAGATTTGATTCTAATAATTTTGTAAACAACTTCTTAATCAATATCAGAACTAGAAGAACAACCTTTCTTTCAAAAATGGCCAAGGACCTATGTGTCTCGTTCTTATTTATGTACAATTTTATTTCACAAAAGCGATATGATTTTTTCTTGAAACCCTAAAAATTTATTTTTCAAAAACTTAAGAATCAGATGGATTTGAAGACAGAGATCCAAAAAGGGAACTAAAAAAATAAGCGTGTGATGTTCTCTTTAGAAAATCTCAAGTTTCAATATGTGAAACTGGTTATTTTCTCATAGGAGTGTTTAAGAGAGACTCAAATAGAAAGAGGTCTTCAACAAACGTCTAACCCTACCACCAAACTCATAGAAACCCTATATTGACTTTAACTCTCATTATTTTGGTTTCTAGTAAATTATGTTTGAATGTTAATGGTGTATGTCTTGAAGAAATTCTCTCAGGAGTGTTAGAGATCGAAGATGGGTTAATCTTCTTATTTTTTCTCTCAAATTTCATCCATTTTTTTTTCTCTATTCTCTCTATTCTCTCTTTTATTTTCTCTCTGGGATGAATTGATGAAAAGTCTCCAAATGCTGAGAATAGGTCCAGTTTTATAGTAGGTGAAGGAAGGATCTCGAACTTCATTTGTAATCAAAAGCTGGGATTTAGTCTACACAGTTTGGCTAATGATCCAAGGGTTTATAACGAAGCGGTGAAATGAAAGGATCTCATTGGTTGAAAGGTAAACACTGGGATTATAACACAACACATGCAAGTCATTGATAACACTTATCCAAGGGTTGAGATTGGTGATTAAGTTTGTGTCTGTGAGAAAACACAAAACAAAGGCCTAAGACACCAACAGGTGTACGGTGCAGATCAACCTACAAACGCGTGTTTTAAAAATAATTACAAACACACCTTATAGTCTTTAGCGCCTTTATATTCTACCCAGGTTAACTTCCAACAAAAAAATACTTTCTGAATTATAAATTTCAACCTCAACACTTTTAAAAACAAGTTTTAATTAATTCAACATTACTTTTAAAATTGTATAATATGTTTTTAACTGAATTAATTTGATTTTGAAAAATCTTAAAGTGTTGTAGAACCATCAATGCAAATAGGAGAATTATATGATGTAGTGAAAGTGTCCTATTAGTGGTTTTAAGGTTAGAAATAACTTCTCTATGGGGATTGCTTGGTCTTGATTGCTTCTTCCTTTTCCTTCTTCTTCTTGAACCTTTGGTTATGGAGCAACACATAAAATCTAATCCTACTTTATCTCAATATCAAAACTAGTTGGAAATCCTATATAATATAGACTCAAGTAAGTCAGTTATATAGTGTGTTCTCATTTTTGCATTCATTTCTTCATCTAATATAATATTACTGGCTTTGAGATCCCGGTGTATAATTCTTAACCGAGAATTCTCAAGAAGATAAAACATGCTTGCAATTCCTCCTATAATTTTGTAAAGTCTTGACTAGTCTAGTGGTCTTTGTTTTTCAGGATGTACATTCATTCAAATAAATTTTCAATTTCTTTTACCAGGAAAAAAAACAAATTCAAACCAATATCATTGATTTTGATCGACAAAACATTAATTCTAGTCAATCAAAGTGTATAATATCCTAACTTCAGCACACGTAACCAAATCTTGCACAAATCAAAGACCCTACCAAGTTTGGAAGCATCAAATCATACATTACATTAGTGATGGTAATGGTCTCTAGTAATTGTAGTAGCGTGATAATTATTATAGGAAAAGAAGAGAACAATTTTTGAAGTCTTAAGTTTACTTTGTCGTATTCTCAGTAATTAAGTGAAAGTCAACAACATTCTCATTATATTATAGATTAACTATGAGTGAAACCACCTAAGAATTTTAAAATCGAAATGTAAGACAATGTCATTTTAAGCAAAAACTCAAATACAAAAAAAAATAACAAAGCTAAATAAATCCACCTACCACATATCAAATCAAACGAAATATCATAGATGAAAAAGAATAGAAATTAACAGTGAATAAGATGGAAACCACTAATAATGAAAATTATTTGGGATAAATACCTTAACCAGGGATTTTAGTTCATATGCGGGGACTAATAGATTGGATATGGGAGCTGAATTGATATGAGAGCCATGGGCGGTTTCATGGCTCTTCATCTGCCGCACACTAACCTCATAAGCTTGAACAAAAACCTCTACAAATTTCCACAATCCTCTCACCTATATCACGGGCCTCGAAGCTTGTGCAACTTGCATAATCTAACAAATATGAGAAATCAACACACTAATGAACGTCATCGACCAATCTTATATATTTAAAGACAGCAAGAGAGTGAACTAAATCCATGATTTACATTGGTTGTTTTTGGCGTGGGTTCCTAGTGTTATTTGAATGGGTACATGGATATAAAATATGAAGGAAATTGAAAAGGGTGAAAGGGAATTAGATAGAAGTAAGGGTGTTAGACGGAAGACAAAGAGATATGTGTTTTGAGATATAGATAGATGAAATATATGGGAACAATTGATGTGAAAGTGTATTAAATGATAATTATACCTCTAATACTATCGTATTAAAGGTATAATATAGATTTACCTGGGTTTAACAGGATAACTTAAACCTTTAGCATCAAACGAAGAAGGAAAATAGCAAAAATACAATACAAAAATATTTATTAAAAAAAGTAATGCATATTCTTGTGACTAAGCACACCATACTCAATCTCATGAATACCTAAAAATTTGAAGTTCTTGAATGATGTACTATATTTAGGATAACAACACATTTCACTTATTTATCAGAAGATCACTGTAAGTGGTATGGTTGTCGAGATAATATCTCTTAGTTATAATAATTTATATGTTAGGTCAAGTCGAGCCTACGTTAGCCTTATCTTGATATTGGCCTAAGCCTGGCCCGTTTGAAATATATTTTCATTTAGTTCTTATGTTCATTTTCACTAATTTATGTGGTTGTTCTTCAAGTTTTTTGTGAAGTCTAACCCAAGAAAGATGAGGAGTTTTTCAAATCTAAAAAGGAATAGGGGCAAGCATAATTAATTGCTCGATAATTCTCAGATTAATTTGTTGTTAATGAAGTAGCATCTGTGCTCATTCGATCCATTCTGGATGAGTTGGAAGGATTGTTAACCGCACATGAACAATTGTATCTTTTCAATTTGTATGAGCTAGAGATGTTGCTTATGGTGTTGTAGGAGTTGTATTTTTTAGCTTTCAAGGAACTCCAACTTCCTTTTTTTAAATATTATTTGCATGTATCTCCATAAGTTGATTATTGATTTTTTTATTTTGTATGTATCATTATATTTTGGGGGTTTTCCGTCGGCGTTGGGTTTTCAGGTAGGGGTGGTAAAGTGGGTCAGAGGCTTGAAACAAATTGTATAGGCCGTATATATTTAGAAAAATAATCTTATTACTATTTAGAAAAAATGGTTCACGCCAGCGGTATGTATAGGAGGTTCAACCACATATACATATCGCTAGCATAGACCATTTTTTCTAAATTTTTTAGTCATTTTTTAAATAGTAAAAAATGGCACTCGCGAACGGTATGAAAAAATACGACTACACGCCACGTCGCGTTTTATTTGGGTGGTGATCGTGTTACTTAGAAGATAAAATATTCATAAAAAATGGTTTATTTTGTAAAAACAATTTTTATTTTATATAAAATAATTTTTTATGTTTTATAAACAGTTTTCAATATAAAAAAAATAGTGAAGAATTTTTTACACAATTGAAATGTTTTTTTTAAACAGTTATGAAAAGTAAAAAAATTAAACGAAATTATTATTAAAAGAAAATTATATTAAAAATAAATTCCACCCTAGCAATATATATAAGCCGTTGAAATGTTTTTAAAAGAAAAAGCATTTGAAATGTTTTTTTTAACAAAAATAGTTGAAATGTTTTTAAAAGAAAAAACAGTTGAAATGTTATTTTAACTAAAACGATGAAATGTTTTTTTGAGGAACACGGGACTGCTATTTTTAAACATTTCATCTAATTTTGTTGAAAAAAATATTTCAACTGTTTTATTAGAAAACATACAGTTGTCGCAGACCAATATATTAGAAAAAATGGTCCGCGTCACCAGTATATATACTTAGACAACCTATACATACCACTAGCGTGAGCCATTTTTTCTAAATAGTAATAAGATTATTTTTAAAATAGTAAAAAATGGTGCGTGCCAGCGATATGAAAAAAATAGGACTCCATGCCAAATCACGTTTTATTTGGGTCGTGATCATGTTACTTAAAAATAGTTGATTCATAAAAAACGATTTATTTTATTAAAAAAACAGTCTTTACTTTATATAAAATAATTTTTTTATGTTTTTTGAACAATTTTCAGTAAAAAAAAATAGATAACAATTTTTTTAAACGATTGAAATATTTTTTTAAAATAGTTATGAAAAGTAAAAAAAATAATTTAAAACTAATTCTTATTAAAAATAATATTTTTTTTTAATAAAAATATAAATTTTTTAGTTATTTTTAAAATATACTTATTTTAATTGAAGGCAAAAAGAGAAAATTTTAATTTTATAAATGTAAGAGTAAGATTGATATTTAAAATAAAAATGGAGCATGAGAATAAATGTAAGGGTATGATTATTATTTAAAATTAGAATGGAGTGTTAGAAGATTATGAGAAGTGCCAATAGCCGACTCCTATATATAAATCTTTTTTAACGTGTAAACCTTATAGAACTACCTTGGGTATTGTTCTTTATATTTGAGAAACATTAATTGGTGAGTACACTTATTTTTTACTGACATTATAATCTGTTTGTATATATGCAAACAATCAAACAAGTTAAAAGTTGGGGTCAACTTTAGAAAGAAAATGTTTTATAATTTTTATAAAAGTTGGAATCAACTTTATAAGTTTAAATGACCTTAAATTAAAAGTGGTATGTAATTAATACAACCACAAATAGAGAAAATATAAAAAATAGTCACGATAAAAACAATTAAGAACATGAACTATCGATAATGAAAGGTCGCTAATAGAAATGCACCGGGATAAAATTATGATCGTGCCATCGTCACAGACAAAAATTTTAACACGGGAACAAATTTATTGTCGAAATATCACGGGAACAATTTTATCGCCGTGTCATAGGCACGGGTACACCCTAATGTGTGTGTGTGTGTATATATATATATATATATATATATATATATATATATATATATATATATATAGAGAGAGAGAGAGAGAGAGAGAGAGAGAGAGGCTTCAATAATTACCAAGTATACATGCCGATTTTTTTAAAATAGTAAAAAAAAATATTTTTCATTTGAGTTTTTAGTGTAGTGTTTAAACATTCAACTTTTAAAAGTTGTGAATGTTTGATCGATTTTTAAAATAGCAAAAAAAGTTATTTTGAGTGAGTTTTTTATATGGGTCCTTTGAAATGTTTAAATACCACATAAAAAAATTTAAATCAATTATTTTTCATATTTTAGAAAAATATATATGCCCAACCAAGTGTGTTTACTTGATATGTATGAGAGCTGCCCTCTCTCTCTCTCTTTCTATATATATATATATATATATATATATATATATATATATATATATATATATATATATTAGTATACTCATTGTGCCTTTATAGTTAGGTTTGTCTGAATTTCTTGACCCAAAAATGCTTTAAGTCATGTCCCCAAGGTTCATCAACATGACAGAACCATTCATTCGATTGTCTTAATATTACTGTGGGGACCTAAATAATTAACTAGGATCAATTAAGGGACGTCCGACTAAGGCCAGCAGGATGTTGACACCCTCGACCCAAGATACTTTAAGATGATCAACGATTGCATTTATCACATGGATAAATATGAATATTTATCACGTTAATCTCAATAAGGTCAAACGTTTCCCGACAATCTCAGAGGAAATGCACAAGGAAACCAAATGAGCCAACAATAAAACGGGGGAGTTTCTTGTACAACTCAACCACTTTACACCACTATAATTGTAACCTTCACCCTTAGGTCAAAGGGATAGAAAATTTGATACTTGAGAGAACTTAATAGAAAAATAGTGACCTCTCCGTGGACGTAGGAAAGTTGTCGAACCACATATATTCTTGTGTTGGGTGATTAGCATCTCTCTATTCATTCCTTAATTGCTTTCTAAAATCTTTATTTATTGTGATTAATTTGCATTCACAAGTAGTGCCATCTATGGGAATGATTTTCTTCTCCACGAAAGTAATTCTTACAAGGAACACCCACATTGTCTCAACAACCAAATAATGTTCCTAATAATGCGCCTCAACCTGGAGATGTGCGGGATGATTTAGCTCCCCTGGGTCAAGTATGAGGTTCACTAAGATGGGAACCTAAGTGTCCGACCCAAACAATAGCCTTTGGAGGAAAGCCATGGGTAACCTAGATCTACTCAGATTTCAAGCATGGTTGATGCTTACGAAGCTATGGTTCAACAAATGAGGAGGCAACTCGCATTCAAGGTAAAGAGAATTCTCGCCTCCAACGGCGACTAGAAAAAATGGATAATGAACTTCCCCAAAACTGTCAGTGCCGACCTCGAACTTCTAGCCCTTAGGCGAGAAAGACTCTCTATCGAGAAAGGAGCATCATGCATGACCAAGAGCACTCAGCACATGAAAGTTATCAAGGAAGGTGCCATAGAGACGACGAGTGCCATAGATATGACATAAGGAGTTTGGTTCGAAAGGTGATGGACCAACACCTCACTCATAGGTCGCTAGCTAGACCAATGAACTAGTAAGGAGAACCCTTATCACCTAGATGAAGTCTCCCTTATTGAGAACTATCAAAGAGGAGGAACCCCCTAAGAAGTTTGTTATCTACAGGTTCAAGGTTTACGAGGGAAAGAGTGATCCTATTGACTATGTTCAGCAGTACAAGCAGGTTATGAATTTATGGAGCGATAACAACGCACTGATGTGTTGCATCTTTACCTCTAGCTTGGGCGATGTATCTTTGAAATGGTTTAAGAAGCTCCCTCATAGCTCCATAAAGAGTTTGAAGATTCTCGTTGAATCCTTCACTGCTCGTTTCATCACCAATAGCTCTCATGCCAAAAGAATGGACTCGTTGCTCAGAATGAAAACGAAGCAAAATGAGTCCCCGCTAAAGTATGCAAAACATTACTGGGAAATCTTCAATGAGATTGAGGATTGTTCAGAGCAAGTTTCCATAGCGTTCTTCAAGATAGGTCTACCCTTAATGTCAATACTGTATCAATCCCTTCCCAAGAAGAAAGTTGAAACTGTTGATGATATCATGTCACGTATTAAGAAGTATGCCAAGAAGGATGATATGGTCCACATTGGTCAAGCTGAGACTGGTCGAGCCAAGCCAAATAAAAGGGAGACAAGGAATACCCTCAATAAGGGGAACACAAAGTAGAATGGAGCCAAAATGGGGGCATAACCGACTTTTCTAAAGCCTTTAAAGTTGTCAACACAGTTTTCAAGGAGCCGTTCTACAAGATTATAGAAAAAATCAAGGATTAAAAGTTCATCAAGTTGCCTAATAAGATGGGTGGTGATCCGACCAATAGAACCAACGCTCTCCAATGCGCATTCCATAAAGAAGGTGTCCATAAAACTGAAAACTACAAAGTACTCAATGCTCATTTAGAGGAGTTAACCCAAGATAGGTATCTGAACGAATTTATTGAGAAAAATTCTAACCAGGCCGCAACCAATGGCCACCAAAAACTAGATTGTCCTTGATGACAATATAGGTAATGAGTTCGCAATCATTTACAAAGAATCCAACCTTAAGTAGATTCAGGGGAATGCTATTCGGATGGAACTCAAGAAAGTTATAGTTATGATGGAAGCTTTTCAGATTGCTCCTGCTAAAATCCAGGCTAGAAAATGTTGATGAACAAAGGACATTTATTACAATATGCACATCGTCTTCATAGAAGCAGACTTGGTTGGGGTACGAACTCCACACCACGATGTGTTAGTAATCACTCTTAGTAACGCAAAACGGGACGTGGAAAAACTGCAATGGATCAGGGAGGCTCTTCAAAGGTGATGTACCTAGAGATCTTCCACAAGTTCAAGCTTAAGATGTCAGAACTCAAAGAGGCAATCGTCCCTCTGGTTGGCTTTGCAGTTAAGATGATGATGTCGTTAGGAAAAGGTGGTCTTGTCGGTAAGGGTAGGAAATATATCCAAACTCATAGATTTCTTGGTTGTCGATATTGAGTCACCTTATCATGCCATCTTATGTGGGGGATGGATCCACGCCAAGAGAGTTGTTCCTTCGACCTACCACCAGAAACTCAATTGCATCACGAATATAGGATAATGGAGATCTGAGGCGACAAAGCAGCTTCTCAAAAATTCTTCATAATCGCAATTAGGCCTAAGTAGGAAAAGAAAAAAAAAGGAAAAAATTATTCTAGAGGTATCTCAGGATGGGTCTACTGTATCCAAATAGAAACTACGACGTGATCGACAACGGATAGAAAAAATGAGGATCCAGCCCACTGATAGGGTCATCAAAGACCTAGAAGAGGTTATCTTTGAAAAACCCAAGCGTGAGATAATGTTTTTGATTGGGACAAGCATGACTGACCTTTAAAAGGAGGAGTTGATTGCCTTCCTAAAACAGAGCTCAGATTTATTCACATCACAACCATGTAATATACTTGGGATTAATCCTGCAGTTGCCTACCACTAACTCCATGTGGAGCCAAAGATCAAGCCTATCATATAGAAGGCTCGTTGAACAGCCCTAGGAAAGGAAATGGCAGTAGGCAAGCAACTAGGAAAACTTATAGAGGCAAGGTCCATCAGGGAAATTTAATTCCCCAAAAGGCTTTTAAATCTAGACATGGTTCGAAAGAGAAATGGGGGTTAAAAAGTCTGCATATATTTCACCAAACTCAATAGGGTCTATCCCATGGACAATTTTCCCCTACTAAAGATAAACCAGCTGGTTAATGCCACAACAGCTCACGAGCGGATGCATTTCTTATATGCTTATTTGGGCACCATCAGATTCCTTATTCGTCCCCGACGAAGAGAAGACTTCTTTTATAATGCCAGTCGATTTGTCTTGCTACAAGGTCATGCCATTCAACCTTAAGAATGCAGGAGCTACATATCCAAGGTCAGTCACCAAGATGTTCTAACACCAAATGGGGGAGACCATGGAGGAATACACTGATGATATGCTCGTCAAGAGAAGGAACAAGAAAAACCATATGTAAGATCTGACTATCACCTTCAAAATCCTCAGGCTCTACAGAATGAAAACTAATGCTAGCAAGTTCTAATTTGGTGTTCAGTTAGAAAAAATACTAATTTATCTATTCAGCAAGAGGGGGATTGAGGCTAACCTAGATCAAGTAGAGGCGATCAATATGGTCCAACCGCGAAAGACATTATGCGAGGTCCAAAAGCTCACTAGAATGCTTACAACACTCAATGACTTTATTTCTAAATCATTTGAGCATTGCCGACCATTTTTCTAACTACTAAAAAAGGATAAGGGCCTCACCTAGAATGACAAATGCTCCGACAAACCCTACTATTGGTAATCCTTGACCAAGGGGATCCTCTTTACCTTTATCTGTTGTATCAAGCCACGCAAATAACTCGGCCTTGGTCTGCGAGAGGGAAACCAAGTTATTTCCCATCTACTACGCTAGCAAGATGCTCTTGGATGCCCAGAAACGTTAGTTGCCTTTGGAAAAAAATGATTTATGAATTGGTAATCATTTCACGTAAGCTCAAACACTACTTTGAAGCCCATTCCATCACTGTGACCACTATCTTTCTCCTTAAAGATTTCCTTCGCAAGGCTGACGTCTCGGGGTGAATGTTAAAGTGGTCAGCGGAACTCAGGAGGTTCAATATTCACTTCCAATAAAAGACAACAATTAAATGGGAGGTTTTGGCTAATTTAATCGTAAAATTTATAGAGAAGGCCCTGTCGACCAACAACTGACTAATCAATTAGAAGGGCGTGAATAAGCCCAAGACGAAAGCTAGACGTTGTATGTTGATGGCACCTCCAATTCAAAGGGGGGGGGGGGATATAATAACTATCCTCGTCACTCGAAAAAACTCTATGATCGATGATGGGATCAGATTGGGGTTTGATGCCTCTAACAATGAGGCAGAATATGAGGCACTCATTATTGGGATTCAGACAGCACATTTGCTCAGTGTGAAAAAGATCAACGTTTACTGTGACTCCATGTTGGTGTCTAACCAAGTCAGTGGATATTTCAACACCAAAGATGATAGAATAGCAGCGCACCTCACAGTTGTTCATGAGAAAATTATGAAATTTAAGGAAGTCCATGTTCGACAGTTCCCCCAGGGGCACATCAGTCATATCGATGCTCTATTGGCACTAAGATCCACAGTGGACTCAAATCGCAAGGGAACCACTGAAGTAAAATTCCTCTTCAAGCCCATTATTGAGAAGATAGTAGGTCCCGAGCATATCTCTTCATCAGCAAAGGCCCTAGCAAAATGGGAAACATCATAGAGTTCATGCAAAATGAAACACTGCCAATCGATAGGAAATTAGCCTATCAGATCTGGGTGAAAGCTACACATTTTTACTTAGACAGTTGGGGTAAACTGTATAGGAGGTCCTTCACAGGCCCATACATCTAGTGTGTGAACCCAAATGATGTTAAGCAATTTCTCTCAAAACTTCACGATGGACTATGTGCAAGCCATGCGGGGGGGAGATCCCTAGCATTCTGAGAAATCAAATAAGGCTGCTGGTGGCCATACATGTAGACAGATGCTAGTGTCTATGTTTGAAATTGTGAAAAGTGCTAAAAATTCTATCCCTTAGTCCATCAACCGGGTAACGACCTGAAGCCATTGACCAACCCATTTCCATTTGCACAATGAATTTTGAATATCGTGGGATCACTACTATTTCACCTAGAAATTATAAGTACTTGCTGGTTGGCACATAATATTTCACCCATTGGTTAGAGGAAGAACCATTGGACAATATTAGGGACGCCGAAAAGATAAGGATCATCTGGAGGAACATTGTAAAACACTTTGGGGTACTAAGGACTATGATAACTTATAATGCACTCAGTTTGAGAGTGGACATTTCTGTCATACCCCGTGATTTTAATGACTTTTAAAATGGATTATATTTTACATTAATGGATTAATTGAATTTTATTATTAATTAATTCATTGGGGTTTTATCCAAATTGTGGATATTAAAATGGGTGATTCTGAATATTACTTAAAGATATTTAGGTAATATATGAATGTGATGATTATTGATAATTGCCGTGAGATATAAATTCGGTAATTTAGATTTTTAGTCAGACGCGGTATGGGACGTGTCGGGACTAATTTGTTAAATTAAAAAAGAAATTTATTTTCTATCAACCTTATAGTCATTTTGACCGCGTCGTTGCATCCGGAAGGTTCGAAATAGTCATAAAAGTCTATTGGGAGGTTGGTTTTGAGTCTCGGGTCATTTGGAAATGAAAAGACAACCCAAAAGGGCATTTTGGTCATTTTTATAGGGGGATGACTAGTGATATCAGATTTTGTCCTATTATAAGTGTGGAGGCAATTGTTATGCAACACAAATAAATACGAGATAAGCAATTATTAAGGAAGAATAAGGAATATAATATGTCAATCACACAACAAAGGATGTACGTGGTTCAGCAAGGATGTGCCTACGTCCACGGTGGTGCAGTCGATATTATTTCTATATACTCCGGAGCATAATTACAGAGGATACAACTTGTCCTTTTGCCCCGGACCTAGGGTTTAATATATACATGTACGTGCAGGTAAGTGGAGGTGATGGGTTTTTCCACATTTTCCATCTCCCGTGTAACTTCCAATTGTGGAAACGTGGGGGAGACCGGATCAATATAAGAGATGAGGGGCCCGAACTTTGGGCCGCCAGGACTGGGATATTCGTCTGGGCCCATGGTTCTAAATTTCGAGTACCCATAATTTCCCCTAAATTTGTTGGGCCATGTTCATGGGTTCAATGGATTTAAATGATCATCCATTATGGCTGATTTGCAATTCTTCGAAAACTGTGAAGTTGATTTGGCGGCACCCACTTCGCTTATTGTGCGCTATGATTAGAATTTGAAGGCTTGTTGGGATAGCCACTTTTTCTCCCGTCGCTTCAGCCTTTCCAGTACTCTTCTATCTTCTGAGAACCTTAACGCCTCGTACCTTCTTCTCTTAATTTCTATTTCCATTGTTTCTTAGTTGTCTGAGCTCGTGCTTCTTCATCACCTGAACCGATCTTCTATTTTGTAAGTTTCCTGTGCCCTTTCCTTGTACTTTCTCTTTGGTTTATAGCTTTTCTTGGGTCTTCTAATGGCAAATATTGGGAATAGGTCAATCTCTGAATTTAGGAAATTTTACAACATTCCTGAGTGGGTAGATATTGAGTGTTGTGCCTCCCCTCCTAAGAATGTTAGGGATATAGATGATGCTCACTGGATCCATGTTATGTTACTTTCCCAGGGGGGACTCACTTTCCCTCCCAATGATTTGTTCCTTCATTTCTTTGGCTATTTCAATATTGTTCCAGCACAATGCTCGCCCAATGTGTGGAAAATAGTAAATGGCGTCCATAGGATAAATCAATTGTATGGTACTAGGTTAGGACTTGCCGAGGTCTGTTTTTGATATTCCTTTTCTCGAACTAGTTCAGGTGTCTTATACCTCAAAGCTAGGAGCCCTGATAGGGTATTAGTAGTAAACCTACCTGATTCCCATAAGGACTACTGGCAAGAAGATTTCCTTGTTAAGAATTGGCAGTTCCCTCCCCAATTTGAAGGGTTGAGGTCTGAGAGGTTCTCTGTTCCTTTTCGCGGGGAGGAATATATAGGTAGACATTGTACTGTTGTTTCAACTTTTGCTGATTTATGACCTTTCTAACTCTTCTTTTCTTTTTCTTGTGCAGCGAAGTCAAAGAACTTGGAACCTGTACTCAACGAGGTCCGTCTTTCAGAATTGGTAAAGGCTTGGAAAATCAGGGATCCCTTAGGTGACGGCGAGCATCCCAGATCTGCTTCCTTCCTGCTCGAGTATAAGAACATTGGCTCCAGCTTCATAGCGAGGCCTGTGGATAGTATAATAGAGTTTGATTCCTTCGAAGATACTGCTGCAGAGCCTATCCGGCTCGACGAGGAGAGCAGCTCTGAGAGTGACTTTGCAGGTGCCGTGAGCAATTTGGGTGGAAGGAGATTTGACAGTAGCAGTTCCTCTAACCGTGAGGAGGTTTCTGAAGCTCGGAGATCGTCGAGCACTTCTAGAAACTCAAGTGAAGACATGGTTCCTCCGAGGAAGAACTTGATTAGAGACGATGATGATGAGGACCACGTGCTCCTTGAAAAGAGGTCAAAGAAACAAAAAGCTACTTCTGGGGCCGTGGCTACTGGTTCCCGGTCCTCCGCTCAGGAGCAGGAGAGGAGGAGGAAGGAAGAGGAGATGGTGAGAGAGAGAGAGAGTAAAAAAGAAGAAGAGAGGAAGAAGTTAGAAGAGAAGAGGAGAGCAGAGGAGAGGAAGAAGAGGGGGAGCGAGAAGGAGGAAGAGAAGAGAAGGGCTGAGGCGAGGACGAAGGCTGGGCAAGCCTTAGTCCCAGAATCTGCTCTGCCTGAAGAGGCCTCCATGGAAATTTCTCCTCAACTGGCCCCGGCTCTGCTCGAGAGAGCTGTCCTCCCAGCTGATCGCCAAAGGGCAGTAGGTTCAGAGCACCTGGCCCTTCAGGCTAGTCAGAGGCTTGCTCTGGTAAGGTTTCTTTTTCTCTTGCATTTTTCTGACTTCCCTCATTTTCCTCTTCTAATATCTTCTTTTTTTCGCAGTTTGTTACTGACTTCCACTACACCAAAACTCGCGATTGGTCATGGCCAAAATCCCTGACCAAAACTGTGGGTCGCGGACTTTGGCCGTGCCCATTTCTGGCGTGACCATTTTCGTGGGTCGCGGCCCTTGTCCATGACCCACAACCGTGACAAATTGGTCGCGGACTTTGGCCGCGACCCATGTGCGTGACAAAAAAAATAAAAAAAATTGGTCACGGCCCTAGTCCGCGACCCATTACCGTGACAAAAAATAAAAAAAAATGGTTGCGGACGTTGGCCGCGACCATTTTTAAGCACGACAAAAAAAATAAAAATGCTCATGGACCAAGTCCATGACCATATTTATTTGTAATTTTAAAAAAAATGTATTTTTTTTGTCCAATCCTAAAATTGGGGTTCCTGTGAGTGCATCATCGGTTGCTACGAGGTGTTACAAATATTTATTATAGGCAAAACAATAAAAAAAATCACAAATTGCGAATTGAGAATGTTGTTAATAAACAAATATATATACAAACTTAAAAATATTACACGTCTTAATAATTCACAGACCAAAAAAAAATTGGGCAGAGTTTCCTCTATTTTTCTTGACATTCCAAAACCTGTAAATGAAAAACCTGCTTATTATAAAGCCCGCACGACTATAAAATTCAACAATCAAATTATAAAAGCCCGCACGGCCATAAAACTAAACAATAAAAGCCTGCACGGCTATAACACATAAAAAACATTATCCAGAATGTCCACAACATATAAATAATCATCATGTTGTAAACCATTGCCTCCTTCATTTGATCCACGTGCAAAAATCCTACAAATGACAGGATACAAAAACCAAAAGTATCAGTAACCAAGTAATTTTACAAAAAAATTAATCAAGCTGAAAAATTGCATATATGAGTTAAAATTATCAGTAACCAAGTAGAAATATAAAAATTAAGTGTGGAAATAAGCAAATCAAACCGGGAGACCCGCGGTTGCGGGGTCAGTTCCTACGAGTTACGTTGGTCCCGTGGGAGGTGTTGGTGCCACACACGGGGTCGTTCGGGGGCTGTTTCGAGTTCTCACCCTCTAACGCCATGTTTTGAAGCCCAAGTGTGGAAATAAGTAAATTACCATCGTACTCTCAAACCGGAACACCCGCGGCTGCGGGGTCAGTTCCTACGAGTTACGTTGGTCCCGTGGGAGGTGTTGGTGCCACCCACGGGGCTGTTCGGGGGCTGTTTCGAGTTCTCACCCTCTAACGCCATGTTTTTAAGCCCAAGTGTGGAAATAAGCAAATTACCGTCGTACTCTCAAACCAGGACACCCGCGGCTGCGGGGTCAGTTCCTACGAGTTACGTTGGTCCCGTGGGAGGTGTTGGTGCCACCCACGGGGCCGTTCGGGGGCTGTTTCGAGTTCTCACCCTCTAACGCCATGTTTTTAAGCCTAAGTGTGGAAATAAGCAAATTACTGCCGTACTCTCAAACCGGGAGACCCGCGACTGCGGGGTCAGTTCCTACGAGTTACGTTGGTCCCGTGGGAGGTGTTGGTGCCACCCACGGGGCCATTCGGGGGCTATTTCGAGTTCTCACCCTCTAACGCCATATTTTTAAGCCTAAGTGTGGAAATAACAAAATTACTGCCGTACTCTCAAACCGGGAGACCCGCGGCTGCGGGGTCCGTTCCTACGAGTTACGTTGGTCCCGTGGGAGGTGTTGGTGCCACCCACGAGGCCGTTCAGGGGCTGTTTCGAGTTCTCACCCTCTAACGCCATGTTTTTAAGCCTAAGTGTGGAAATAAGCAAATTACGGTCGTACTCTCAAACCGGGAGACCCACGGCTGCGGGGTCAGTTCCTACGTTTTACGTTGGTCCCGTGGGAGGTGTTGGTGCCACCCACGCGGCCGTTCGGGGGCTATTTCGAGTTCTCACCCTCTAACGCCATGTTTTTAAGCCTAATTGTGGAAACAAGCAAATTACTTCCGTACTCTCAAACCGGGAGACCCGCGGCTGCGGGGTCAGTTCCTACGAGTTACGTTGGTCCCGTGGGAGGTGTTGGTGCCACCCACGGGGCCGTTCGGGGGCTGTTTTGAGTTCTCACCCTCTAACGCCATGTTTTTAAGCCTAAGTGTGGGAATAAGAAAATTACCGTCATACTCTCAAACCGAGACACCCGCGGCTGCTGGGTCAGTTCCTAAGAGTTACGTCGGTCCCGTGGGAGGTGTTGATGCCACCCACGCGGCCGTTCGGGGGCTGTTTCGAGTTCTCACCCTCTAACGCCATGTTTTTAAGCCTAACTGTGGAAATAAGCAAATTACTTCCATAATCTCAAACCGGGAGACCCGCGGCTGCGGGGTCCGTTCCTACGAGTTACGTTGGTCCCGTGGGAGGTGTTGGTGCCACCCACGGGACCGTTCGGGGGCTGTTTCGAGTTCTCACCCTCTAACGCAATGTTTTTAAGCCTAAGTGTGGAAATAAGAAAATTACTGCCGTACTCTCAAACCGGGAGACCCGCGGCTGCGGGGTCAATTCCTACGTTTTACGTTTGTCCCGTGGGAGGTGTTGGTGCCACCCACGCGGCCGTTCGGGGGCTATTTCGAGTTCTCACCCTCTAATGCCATGTTTTTAAGACTAAGTGTGGAAATAAGCAAATTACCGTCGTACTCTCAAACCGGGAGACCCGCGGCTGCGGGGTCCGTTCCTACGAGTTACGTTGGTCCCGTGAGAGGTGTTGGTGCCACCCACGGGGACGTTCGGGGGCTGTTTCGAGTTCTCACACTCTAACGCCATGTTTTTAAGCCTAAGTGTGGAAATAAGCAAATTACTGCCGTACTCTCAAACCTAGAGACCCGCTGCTGCGGGGTCCGTTCCTACGTTTTACGTTGGTCCCGTGGGAGGTGTTGGTGCCACCCACGCGGCCGTTCGGGGGCTATTTCGAGTTCTCACCCTCTAACGCCATGTTTTTAAGCCTAATTGTGGAAACAAGCAAATTACTTCCGTACTCTCAAACCGGGAGACCCGCGACTGCGGGGTCAGTTCCTACGAGTTACGTTGGTCCCGTGGGAGGTGTTGGTACCACCCACGGGGCCGTTCGGGGACTGTTTCGAGTTCTCACCCTCTAACGCCATGTTTTTAAGCCTAAGTGCGGAAATAAGCAAATTACCGTCGTACTCTCAAACCAGGACACCCGCGGCTGCGGGGTCAGTTCCTACGAGTTACGTCGGTCCCGTGGGAGGTGTTGGTGCCACCCACGGGGCCGTTCGGGGGCTGTTTCGAGTTCTCACCCTCTAACGCCATGTTTTTAAGCCTAAGTGTGGAAATAAGCAAATTACTGCCGTACTCTCAAACCGGGAGACCCGCGGCTGCGGGGTCAGTTCCTACGAGTTACGTTGGTCCCGTGAGAGGTGTTGGTGCCACCCACGGGGACGTTCGGGGGCTGTTTCGAGTTCTCACACTCTAACGCCATGTTTTTAAGCCTAAGTGTGGAAATAAGCAAATTACTGCCGTACTCTCAAACCTAGAGACCCGCTGCTGCGGGGTCCGTTCCTACGAGTTACGTTGGTCCCGTGGGAGGTGTTGGTGCCACACACGGGGCCGTTCGGGGGCTGTTTTGAGTTCTCACCCTCTAACGCCATGTTTTTAAGCCTAAGTGTGGGAATAAGAAAATTACCGTCATACTCTCAAACCGAGACACCCGCGGCTGCTGGGTCAGTTCCTAAGAGTTACGTCGGTCCCGTGGGAGGTGTTGATGCCACCCACGGGGCCGTTCGGGGGCTGTTTCGAGTTCTCACCCTCTAACGCCATGTTTTTAAGCCTAACTGTGGAAATAAGCAAATTACTTCCATAATCTCAAACCGGGAGACCCGCGGCTGCGGGGTCAGTTCCTACGAGTTACGTTGGTCCCGTGGGAGGTGTTGGTGCCACCCACGGGGCCGTTCGGGGGCTGTTTCGAGTTCTCACCCTCTAACGCCATGATTTTAAGCCTAAGTGTGGGAATAAGAAAATTACTGCCGTACTCTCAAACCGAGACACCCGCGGCTGCTGGGTCAGTTCCTAAGAGTTACGTCGGTCCCGTGGGAGGTGTTGATGCCACCCACGGGGCCGTTCGGGGGCTGTTTCGAGTTCTCACCCTCTAACGCCATGTTTTTAAGCGTAATTGTGGAAATAAGCAAATTACTTCCATAATCTCAAACCGGGAGACCCGCGGCTGCGGGGTCCGTTCCTACGAGTTACGTTGGTCCCGTGGGAGGTGTTGGTGCCACCCACGGGACCGTTCGGGGGCTGTTTCGAGTTCTCACCCTCTAACGCAATGTTTTTAAGCCTAAGTGTGGAAATAAGCAAATTACGGTCGTACTCTCAAACCGGGAGACCCACGGCTGCGGGGTCAGTTCCTACGTTTTACGTTGGTCCCGTGGGAGGTGTTGGTGCCACCCACGCGGCCGTTCGGGGGCTATTTCGAGTTCTCACCCTCTAACGCCATGTTTTTAAGCCTAATTGTGGAAACAAGCAAATTACTTCCGTACTCTCAAACCGGGAGACCCGCGACTGCGGGGTCAGTTCCTACGAGTTACGTTGGTCCCGTGGGAGGTGTTGGTACCACCCACGGGGCCGTTCGGGGACTGTTTCGAGTTCTCACCCTCTAACGCCATGTTTTTAAGCCTAAGTGCGGAAATAAGCAAATTACCGTCGTACTCTCAAACCAGGACACCCGCGGCTGCGGGGTCAGTTCCTACGAGTTACGTTGGTCCCGTGGGAGGTGTTGGTGCCACCCACGGGGCCGTTCGGGGGCTGTTTCGAGTTCTCACCCTCTAACGCCATGTTTTTAAGCCTAAGTGTGGAAATAAGCAAATTACTGCCGTACTCTCAAACCGGGAGACCCGCGGCTGCGGGGTCAGTTCCTACGAGTTACGTTGGTCCCGTGAGAGGTGTTGGTGCCACCCACGGGGTCGTTTGGGGGCTGTTTCGAGTTCTCACACTCTAACGCCATGTTTTTAAGCCTAAGTGTGGAAATAAGCAAATTACTGCCGTACTCTCAAACCTAGAGACCCGCTGCTGCGGGGTCCATTCCTACGAGTTACGTTGGTCCCGTGGGAGGTGTTGGTGCCACACACGGGGCCGTTCGGGGGCTGTTTTGAGTTCTCACCCTCTAACGCCATGTTTTTAAGCCTAAGTGTGGGAATAAGAAAATTACCGTCATACTCTCAAACCGAGACACCCGCGGCTGCTGGGTCAGTTCCTAAGAGTTACGTCGGTCCCGTGGGAGGTGTTGATGCCACCCACGGGGCCGTTCGGGGGCTGTTTCGAGTTCTCACCCTCTAACGCCATGTTTTTAAGCCTAACTGTGGAAATAAGCAAATTACTTCCATAATCTCAAACCGGGAGACCCGCGGCTGCGGGGTCAGTTCCTACGAGTTACGTTGGTCCCGTGGGAGGTGTTGGTGCCACCCACGGGGCCGTTCGGGGGCTGTTTCGAGTTTTCACCCTCTAACGCCATGATTTTAAGCCTAAGTGTGGAAATAACAAAATTACTGCCGTACTCTCAAACCGGGAGACCCGCGGCTGCGGGGTCAATTCCTACGAGTTACGTTTGTCCCGTGGGAGGTGTTGGTGCCACCCACGGGGCCGTTCAGGGGATGTTTCGAGTTCTCACCCTCTAATGCCATGTTTTTAAGACTAAGTGTGGAAATAAGCAAATTACCGTCGTACTCTCAAACTGGGACACCCGCGGCTGCGGGGTCCGTTCCTACGAGTTACGTTGGTCCCGTGGGAGGTGTTGGTGCCACCCACGGGACCGTTCGGGGGCTGTTTCGAGTTCTCACCCTCTAACGCAATGTTTTTAAGCCTAAGTGTGGAAATAAGCAAATTACGGTCATACTCTCAAACCGGGAGACCCACGGCTGCGGGGTCAGTTCCTACGTTTTACGTTGGTCCCGTGGGAGGTGTTGGTGCCACCCACGCGGCCGTTCGGGGGCTATTTCGAGTTCTCACCCTCTAACGCCATGTTTTTAAGCCTAATTGTGGAAACAAGCAAATTACTTCCGTACTCTCAAACCGGGAGACCCGCGACTGTGGGGTCAGTTCCTACGAGTTACGTTGGTCCCGTGGGAGGTGTTGGTACCACCCACGGGGCCGTTCGGGGACTGTTTCGAGTTCTCACCCTCTAACGCCATGTTTTTAAGCCTAAGTGCGGAAATAAGCAAATTACCGTCGTACTCTCAAACCAGGACACCCGCGGCTGCGGGGTCAGTTCCTACGAGTTACGTTGGTCCCGTGGGAGGTGTTGGTGCCACCCACGGGGCCGTTCGGGGGCTGTTTCGAGTTCTCACCCTCTAACGCCATGTTTTTAAGCCTAAGTGTGGAAATAAGCAAATTACTGCCGTACTCTCAAACCGGGAGACCCGCGGCTGCGGGGTCAGTTCCTACGAGTTACGTTGGTCCCGTGAGAGGTGTTGGTGCCACCCACGGGGACGTTCGGGGGCTGTTTCGAGTTCTCACACTCTAACGCCATGTTTTTAAGCCTATGTGTGGAAATAAGCAAATTACTGCCGTACTCTCAAATCTAGAGACCCGCTGCTGCGGGGTCCGTTCCTACGAGTTACGTTGGTCCCGTGGGAGGTGTTGGTGCCACCCACGGGGCCGTTCGGGGGCTGTTTTGAGTTCTCACCCTCTAACGCCATGTTTTTAAGACTAAGTGTGGAAATAAGCAAATTACCGTCGTACTCTCAAACTGGGACACCCGCGGCTGCGGGGTCCGTTCCTACGAGTTACGTTGGTCCCGTGGGAGGTGTTGGTGCCACCCACGGGACCGTTCGGGGGCTGTTTCGAGTTCTCACCCTCTAACGCAATGTTTTTAAGCCTAAGTGTGGAAATAAGCAAATTACGGTCGTACTCTCAAACCGGGAGACCCACGGCTGCGGGGTCAGTTCCTACGTTTTACGTTGGTCCCGTGGGAGGTGTTGGTGCCACCCACGCGGCCGTTCGGGGGCTATTTCGAGTTCTCACCCTCTAACGCCATGTTTTTAAGCCTAATTGTGGAAACAAGCAAATTACTTCCGTACTCTCAAACCGGGAGACCCGCGACTGCGGGGTCAGTTCCTACGTGTTACGTTGGTCCCGTGGGAGGTGTTGGTACCACCCACGGGGCCGTTCGGGGACTGTTTCGAGTTCTCACCCTCTAACGCCATGTTTTTAAGCCTAAGTGCGAAAATAAGCAAATTACCGTCGTACTCTCAAACCAGGACACCCGCGGCTGCGGGGTCAGTTCCTACGAGTTACGTTGGTCCCGTGGGAGGTGTTGGTGCCACCCACGGGGCCGTTCGGGGGCTGTTTCGAGTTCTCACCCTCTAACGCCATGTTTTTAAGCCTAAGTGTGGAAACAAGCAAATTACTGCCGTACTCTCAAACCGGGAGACCCGCGACTGCGGGGTCAGTTCCTACGAGTTACGTTGGTCCCGTGGGAGGTGTTGGTGCCACCCACGGGGCCGTTCGGGGGCTGTTTCGAGTTCTCACCCTCTAACGCCATGTTTTTAAGCCTAAGTGCGGAAATAAGGAAATTACCGTCGTACTCTCAAACCAGGACACCCGCGGCTGCGGGGTCAGTTCCTACGAGTTACGTTGGTCCCGTGGGAGGTGTTGGTGCCACCCACGGGGCCGTTCATGGGCTATTTCGAGTTCTCACCCTCTAACGCCATATTTTTAAGCCTAAGTGTGGAAATAACAAAATTACTGCCGTACTCTCAAACCGGGAGACCCGCGGCTGCGGGGTCCGTTCCTACGAGTTACGTTGGTCCCGTGGGAGGTGTTGGTGCCACCCACGAGGCCGTTCAGGGGCTGTTTCGAGTTCTCACCCGCTAACGCCATGTTTTTAAGCCTAAGTGTGGAAATAAGAAAATTACTGCCGTACTCTCAAACCGGGAGACCCGCGGCTGCGGGGTCAATTCCTACGAGTTACGTTTGTCCCGTGGGAGGTGTTGGTGCCACCCACGGGGCCGTTCAGGGGATGTTTCGAGTTCTCACCCTCTAATGCCATGTTTTTAAGACTAAGTGTGGAAATAAGCAAATTACCGTCGTACTCTCAAACTGGGACACCCGTGGCTGCGGGGTCCGTTCCTACGAGTTACGTTGGTCCCGTGGGAGGTGTTGGTGCCACCCACGGGACCGTTCGGGGGCTGTTTCGAGTTCTCACCCTCTAACGCAATGTTTTTAAGCCTAAGTGTGGAAATAAGCAAATTACGGTCGTACTCTCAAACCGGGAGACCCACGGCTGCGGGGTCAGTTCCTACGTTTTACGTTGGTCCCGTGGGAGGTGTTGGTGCCACCCACGCGGCCGTTCGGGGGCTATTTCGAGTTCTCACCCTCTAACGCCATGTTTTTAAGCCTAATTGTGGAAACAAGCAAATTACTTCCGTACTCTCAAACCGGGAGACCCGCGACTGCGGGGTCAGTTCCTACGAGTTACGTTGGTCCCGTGGGAGGTGTTGGTACCACCCACGGGGCCGTTCGGGGACTGTTTCGAGTTCTCACCCTCTAACGCCATGTTTTTAAGCCTAAGTGCGGAAATAAGCAAATTACCGTCGTACTCTCAAACCAGGACACCCGCGGCTGCGGGGTCAGTTCCTACGAGTTACGTTGGTCCCGTGGGAGGTGTTGGTGCCACCCACGGAGCCGTTCGGGGGCTGTTTCGAGTTCTCACCCTCTAACGCCATGTTTTTAAGCCTAAGTGTTGAAATAAGCAAATTACTGCCGTACTCTCAAACCGGGAGACCCGCGGCTGCGGGGTCAGTTCCTACGAGTTACGTTGGTCCCGTGAGAGGTGTTGGTGCCACCCACGGGGACGTTCGGGGGCTGTTTCGAGTTCTCACACTCTAACGCCATGTTTTTAAGCCTATGTGTGGAAATAAGCAAATTACTGCCGTACTCTCAAATCTAGAGACCCGCTGCTGCGAGGTCCGTTCCTACGAGTTACGTTGGTCCCGTGGGAGGTGTTGGTGCCACCCACGGGGCCGTTCGGGGGCTGTTTTGAGTTCTCACCCTCTAACGCCATGTTTTTAAGCCTAAGTGTGGGAATAAGAAAATTACCGTCATACTCTCAAACCGGGACACCCGCGGCTGCGGGGTCAGTTCCTAAGAGTTACATTGGTCCCGTGGGAGGTGTTGGTGCCACCAACTGGGCCGTTCGGTGGCTGGTTCGAGTTCTAACCCTCTAACGCCATGTTTTAAAGCCTAAGTGTGGAAATAAGAAAATTACCGTCGTACTCTCAAACCGGGAGACCCGCGGCTGCGGTGTTAGTTCCTACGAGTTACGTTGGTCCCGTGGGAGGTGTTGGTGCCACCCACGGGGTCGTTCGGGGGCTGTTTCGAGTTCTCACCCTCTAACGCCATGTTTTTAGGCCTAAGTGTTGAAATAGCAAAATTACCGTCGTACTCTCAAACCGGGACACCCGCAACTGCGGGGTTAGTTCCTACGAGTTACGTTGGTCCCGTGGGAGGTGTTGGTGCCACCCACGGGGCCGTTCGGGGGCTGTTTCGAGTTTTCACCCTCTAACGCCATGTTTTTAAGCCTAAGTGTGGAAATTAGCAAATTACTGCCGTACTCTCAAACCGGAAGACCCGGGGCTGCGGGGTCAGTACCTACGAGTTACGTTGGTCCCGTGGGAGATGTTGGTGCCACCCATGGGGCCGTTCGGAGGCCGTTTCGAGTTCTCACCCTCTAACGCCATGTTTTTAAACCAAAGTGTGGAAATAAGCAAATTACCGTCGTACTCTCAAACCGGGACACCCGCGGCTGCGGGGTCAGTTCCTATGAGTTACGTTGGTCTCGTGGGAGGTGTTGGTGCCACCCACGGAGCCGTTCGGGGGCTGTTTCGAGTTCTCACCCTCTAACGCCATGTTTTTAAGCCTAAGTGTGGAAATAAGCAAATTACCGTCGTACTCTCAAACCGGGACACCCGCGGCTGCGGGGTCAGTTCCTACGAGTTACGCTGGTCCCGTGGGAGGTGTCGGTGCCACCCACGGGGCCGTTCGGGGGCTGTTTCGAGTTCTCACCCTCTAACGCCATGTTTTTAAGCCTAAGTGTGGAAATAAGCAAATTACTGCTGTACTCTCAAATCGGAAGACCCGCTGCGGCGGGGTCCGTGCCTACGGGTTACGTTGGTCCCGTGGGAGGTATTGGTGCCACCCACGGGGCCGTTCGGTGGCTGTTTTATGTTCACACCCTCTTACGCCATGTTTTCAAGCCTAAGTGTGGAAAGAAGAAAATTACAGTCATACTCTCAAACCGGGACACCCGCGGCTACGGGGTCAGTTCCTACGAGTTACGTTGGTCCCGTGGGAGGTGTTGGTGCCACCCACGGGGCCGTTCGGGGTCTGTTTCGAGTTCTCACCCTCTAACGCCATGTTTTTAAGCCTAAGTGTGGAAATAAGCAAATTGCTGCCGTACTCTCAAACCGGGAGACCCGCGGCTGCGGGGTCAGTTCCTACGATTTACGTTGGTCCCGTGGGAGGTGTTGGTGCCACCCACGGGGCCGTTCGGGGGCTGTTTCGAGTTCTCACCCTCTAACCCCATGTTTTTAAGCCCAAGTGTGGAAATAAGCAAATTACCATCGTACTCTCAAACCGGGACACCCGCGGCTGCGGGGTCAGTTCCTACGAGTTACGTTGGTCCCGTGGGAGGTGTTGGTGCCACCCACGGGGCCGTTCGGGGGCTGTTTCGAGTTCTCACCCTCTAACGCCATGTTTTTAAGCCTAAGTGTGGAAACAAGCAAATTACTGCCGTACTCTCAAACCGGGAGACCCGCGACTGCGGGGTCAGTTCCTACGAGTTACGTTGGTCCCGTGGGAGGTGTTGGTGCCACCCACGGGGCCGTTCGGGGGCTGTTTCGAGTTCTCACCCTCTAACGCCATGTTTTTAACCCTAAGTGCGGAAATAAGCAAATTACCGTCGTACTCTCAAACCAGGACACCCGCGGCTGCGGGGTCAGTTCCTACGAGTTACGTTGGTCCCCTGGGAGGTGTTGGTGCCACCCACGGGGCCGTTCGGGGGCTGTTTCGAGTTCTCACCCTCTAACGCCATGTTTTTAAGCCTAAGTGTGGAAATAAGCAAATTAATGCCGTACTCTCAAACCGGGAGACCCGCGGCTGCGGGGTCAGTTCCTACGAGTTACGTTGGTCCCGTGAGAGGTGTTGGTGCCACCCACGGGGTCGTTTGGGGGCTGTTTCGAGTTCTCACACTCTAACGCCATGTTTTTATGCCTAAGTGTGGAAATAAGCAAATTACTGCCGTACTCTCAAACCTAGAGACCCGCTGCTGCGGGGTCCGTTCCTACGAGTTACGTTGGTGCCACACACGGGGCCGTTCGGGGGCTGTTTTGAGTTCTCACCCTCTAACGCCATGTTTTTAAGCCTAAGTGTGGGAATAAGAAAATTACCGTCATACTCTCAAACCGAGACACCCGCGGCTGCTGGGTCAGTTCCTAAGAGTTACGTCGGTCCCGTGGGAGGTGTTGATGCCACCCACGGGGCCGTTCGGGGCCTGTTTCGAGTTCTCACCCTCTAACGCCATGTTTTTAAGCCTAACTGTGGAAATAAGCAAATTACTTCCATAATCTCAAACCGGGAGACCCGCGGCTGCGGGGTCAGTTCCTACGAGTTACGTTGGTCCCGTGGGAGGTGTTGGTGCCACCCACGGGGCCGTTCGGGGGCTGTTTCGAGTTCTCACCCTCTAACGCCATGATTTTAAGCCTAAGTGTGGAAATAAGCAAATTACTGCCGTACTCTCAAACCGGGACACCCGCGGCTGCGGGGTCAGTTCCTACGAGTTACGTTGGTCCCGTGGGAGGTGTTGGTGCCACCCATGGGGCCGTTCGGGGGCTGTTTCGAGTTCTCACCCTCTAACGCCATGTTTTTAAGCCTAAGTGTGGAAATAAGCAAATTACTGCCGTACTCTCAAACCGGGAGACCCGCGGCAGCGGGGTCAGTTCCTACGAGTTACGTTGGTCCTGTGGGAGGTGTTGGTGCCACCCACGGGGCCGTTCGGAGGCTGTTTCGAGTTCTCACCCTCTAACGCCATGTTTTTAAGCCTAAGTGTGGAAATAAGCAATTACTGCCGTACTCTCAAACCGGGAGACCCGCGGCTGCGGGGTTAGTTCCTATGAGTTACGTTGGTCCCGTGGGAGGTGTTGGTGCCACCCACGGAGTCGTTCGGGGGCTGTTTCGAGTTCTCACCCTCTAACGCCATGTTTTTAGGCCTAAGTGTGGAAATAACCAAATTACCGTCGTACTCTCAAACCGGGACACCCGCGACTGCGGGGTTAGTTCCTACGAGTTACGTTGGTCCCGTGGGAAGTATTGGTGCCACCAAAGTGGCCGTTCGGTGGCTGTTTCGAGTTTTCACCCTCTAACGTCATGTTTTTAAGCCTAAGTGTGGAAATAAGTAAATTACCCTCGTACTCTCAAACCGGGACACCCGCGGCTGCGGGGTCAGTTCTACGAGTTACGTTGGTCCCGTGGGAAGTGTTGGTGCCACCCACGGGGCCGTTCGGGGGCTGTTTCGAGTTCTCACACTCTAACGCCATGTTTTTAAGCCTAAGTGTGGAAATTAGCAAATTACTGTCGTACTCTCAAACCGGAAGACCCGCGGCTGCGGGGTCAGTACCTACGAGTTACGTTGGTCCCATGGGAGATGTTGGTGCCACCCATGGGGACGTTCGGAGGCTGTTTCGAGTTCTCACCCTCTAACGCCATGTTTTTAAACCAAAGTGTGGAAATAAGCATATTACCGTCGTACTCTCAAACCGGGACACCCGCGGCTGCGGGGTCAGTTCCTATGAGTTACGTTGGTCCCGTGGGAGGTGTTGGTGCCACACATGGGGCCGTTCGGGGGCTGTTTCGAGTTCTCACCCTCTAACGCCATGTTTTTAAGCCTAAGTGTGGAAATAAGCAAATTACCGTCGTACTCTCAAACCGGGACACCCGCGGCTGCGGGGTCAGTTCCTACGAGTTACGTTGGTCCCGTGGGAGGTGTCGGTGCCACCCACGGGGCCGTTCGGGGTCTATTTCGAGTTCTCACCCTCTAACGCCATGTTTTTAAGCCTAAGTGTGGAAATAAGCAAATTACTGCTGTACTCTCAAACCGGGAGACCCGCTGCTGCGGGGTCCGTGCCTACGAGTTACGTTGGTCCCGTGGGAGGTATTGGTGCCACCCACGGGGCCTTTCGGTGGCTGTTTTATGTTCACACCCTCTAACGCCATGTTTTCAAGCCTAAGTGTGGAAATAAGAAAATTACAGTCCTACTCTCAAACCGGGACACCCGCGGCTACGGGGTCAGTTCCTACGAGTTACGTTGGTCCCGTGGGAGGTGTTGGTGCCACCCACGGGGCCGTTCGGGGTGTGTTTCGAGTTCTCACCCTCTAACACCATGTTTTTAAGCCTAAGTGTGGAAATAAGCAAATTACTGCCGTACTCTCAAAACGGGAGACCCGCGGCTGCGGGGTCAGTTCCTACGATTTACGTTGGTCCCGTGGGAGGTGTTGGTGCCACCCACGGGGCTGTTCGGGGGCTGTTTCGAGTTCTCACCCTCTAACCCCATGTTTTTAAGCCCAAGTGTGGAAATAAGCAAATTACCGTCGTACTCTCAAACCGGGACACCCGCGGCTGCGGGGTCAGTTCCTACGAGTTACGTTGGTCCCGTGGGAGGTGTTGGTGCCACCCACGGGGCCATTCGGGGGCTGTTTCGAGTTCTCACCCTCTAACGCCATGTTTTTAAGCCTAAGTGTGGAAACAAGCAAATTACTGCCGCACTCTCAAACCGGGAGAACCGCGGCTGCGGGGTCAGTTCCTACGAGTTACGTTGGTCCCGTGAGAGGTGTTGGTGCCACCCACGGGGTCGTTCGGGGACTGTTTCAAGTTCTCACCCTCTAACGCCATGTTTTCAAGCCTAAGTGTGGAAATAAGCAAATTACCGTCGTACTGTCAAACCGGGACACCCGCGGCTACGGGGTCAGTTCCTACGAGTTACGTTGGTCCCGTGGGAGGTGTTGGTGCCACCCACGGGGCCGTTCGAGGGCTGTTTCGAGTTCTCACCCTCTAACGCCATGTTTTTAAGCCTAAGTGGGAGACCCGCGACTGCGGGGTCAGTTCCTACGAGTTACGTTGGTCCCGTGGGAGGTGTTGGTACCACCCACGGGGCCGTTCGGGGGCTGTTTCGAGTTCTCACCCTCTAACGCGATGTTTTTAAGCCTAAGTGCGGAAATAAGCAAATTACCGTCGTACTCTCAAACCAGGACACCCGCGGCTGCGGGGTCAGTTCCTACGAGTTACGTTGGTCCCCTGGGAGGTGTTGGTGCCACCCACGGGGCCGTTCGGGGGCTGTTTCGAATTCTCACCCTCTAACACCATGTTTTTATGCCTAAGTGTGGAAATAAGCAAATTACTGCCGTACTCTCAAACCGGGAGAACCGCGGCTGCGGGGTCAGTTCCTACGAGTTACGTTGGTCCCGTGAGAGGTGTTGGTGCCACCCACGGGGTCGTTCGGGGGCTGTTTCGAGTTCTCACACTCTAACGCCATGTTTTTAAGCCTAAGTGTGGAAATAAGCAAATTACTGCCGTACTCTCAAACCTAGAGACCCGCTGCTGCGGGGTCCGTTCCTACGAGTTACGTTGGTCCCGTGGGAGGTGTTGGTGCCACCCACGGGGCCGTTCGGGGGCTGTTTTGAGTTCTCACCCTCTAACGCCATGTTTTTAAGCCTAAGTGTGGGAATAAGAAAATTACTGTCATACTCTCAAACCGGGACACCCGCGGCTGCGGGGTCAGTTCCTACGAGTTACGTTGGTCCCATGGGAGGTGTTGATGCCACCCACGGGGCCGTTCGGGGGCTGTTTCGAGTTCTCACCCTCTAACGCCATGTTTTTATGCCTAACTGTGGAAATATGCAAATTACTGCCGTACTCTCAAACCGGGAGACCCGCGGCTGCGGGGTCAGTTCCTACGAGTTACGTTGGTCCCGTGGGAGGTGTTGGTGCCACCCACGGGGCCGTTCGGGGGCTGTTTCGAGTTTTCACCCTCTAACGCCATGATTTTAAGCCTAAGTGTGGAAATAAGCAAATTACTGCCGTACTCTCAAACCGGGACACCCGCGGCTGCGGGGTCAGTTCCTACAAGTTACGTTGGTCCCGTGGGAGGTGTTGGTGCCACCCACGAGGCCGTTCGGGGGCTGTTTCGAGTGCTCACCCTCTAACGCCATGTTTTCAAGCCTAAGTGTGGAAATAAGCAAATTACTGCCGTACTCTCAAACCGGGAGACCCGCGGCAGCGGGGTCAGTTCCTACGAGTTACGTTGGTCCTGTGGGAGGTGTTGGTGCCACCCACGGGGCCGTTCGGAGGCTGTTTCGAGTTCTCACCCTCTAACGCCATGTTTTTAAGCCTTAATGTGGAAATAATCAATTACTGCCGTACTCTCAAACCGGGAGACCCGCGGCTGCGGGGTTAGTTCCTACGAGTTACGTTGGTCCCGTGGGAGGTGTTGGTGCCACCCACGGGGTCGTTCGGGGGCTGTTTCGAGTTCTCACCCTCTAACGCCATGTTTTTAGGCCTAAGTGTGGAAATAACCAAATTACCATCGTACTCTCAAACCGGGACACCCGTGACTGCGGGGTTAGTTCCTACGAGTTACGTTGGTCCCGTGGGAGGTGTTGGTGCCACCAAAGTGGCCGTTCGGTGGCTGTTTCGAGTTCTCACCCTCTAACGTCATGTTTTTATGCCTAAGTGTGGAAATAAGCAAATTACCCTCGTACTCTCAAACCGGGACACCCTCGGCTACGGGGTCAGTTCTACGAGTTACGTTGGTCCCGTGGGAAGTGTTGGTGCCACCCACGGGGCCGTTCGGGGGCTGTTTCGAGTTCTCACCCTCTAACGCCATGTTTTTAAGCCTAAGTGTGGAAATTAGCAAATTACTGCCGTACTCTCAAACCGGAAGACCCGCGGCTGCGGGGTCAGTACCTACGAGTTACGTTGGTCCTGTGGGAGATGTTGGTGCCACCCATGGGGACGTTCGGAGGCTGTTTCGAGTTCTCACCCTCTAACGCCATGTTTTTAAACCAAAGTGTGGAAATAAGCATATTACCGTCGTACTCTCAAACCGGGACACCCGCGGCTGCGGGGTCAGTTCCTATGAGTTACGTTGGTCCCGTGGGAGGTGTTGGTGCCACCCATGGGGCCGTTCGGGGGCTGTTTCGAGTTCTCACCCTCTAACGCCATGTTTTTACGCCTAAGTGTGGAAATAAGCAAATTACCGTCGTACTCTCAAACCGGGACACCCGCGGCTGCGGGGTCAGTTCCTACGAGTTACGTTGGTCCCGTGGGAGGTGTCGGTGCCACCCACGGGGCCGTTCGGGGGCTATTTCGAGTTCTCAACCTCTAACGCCATGTTTTTAAGCCTAAGTGTGGAAATAAGCAAATTACTGCTGTACTCTCAAACCGGGAGACCCGCTGCTGCGGGGTCCGTGCCTACGAGTTACGTTGGTCCCGTGGGAGGTATTGGTGCCACCCACGGGGCCGTTCGGTGGCTGTTTTATGTTCACACCCTCTAACGCCATGTTTTCAAGACTAAGTGTGGAAATAAGAAAATTACAGTCATACTCTCAAACCGGGACACCCGCGGCTACGGGGTCAGTTCCTACGAGTTACGTTGGTCCCGTGGGAGGTGTTGGTGCCACCCACGGGGCCGTTCGGGGTGTGTTTCGAGTTCTCACCCTCTAACGCCATGTTTTTAAGCCTAAGTGTGGAAATGAGCAAATTACTGCCGTACTCTCAAACCGGGAGACCCGCGGCTGCGGGGTCAGTTCCTACGATTTACGTTGGTCCCGTGGGAGGTGTTGGTGCCACCCACGGGGCTGTTCGGGGGCTGTTTCGAGTTCTCACCCTCTAACCCCATGTTTTTAAGCCCAAGTGTGGAAATAAGCAAATTACCGTCGTACTCTCAAACCGGGACACCCGCGGCTGCGGGGTCAGTTCCTACGAGTTACGTTGGTCCCGTGGGAGGTGTTGGTGCCACCCACGGGGCCGTTCGGGGGCTGTTTCGAGTTCTCACCCTCTAACGCCATGTTTTTAAGCCTAAGTGTGGAAATAAGCAAATTACTGTCGTACTCTCAAACCGGGAGAACCGCGGCTGCGGGGTCAGTTCCTACGAGTTACGTTGGTCCCGTGAGAGGTGTTGGTGCCACCCACGGGGTCGTTCGGGGCCTGTTTCAAGTTATCACCCTCTAACGCCATGTTTACAAGCCTAAGTGTGGAAATAAGCAAATTACCGTCGTACTGTCAAACCGGGACACCCGCGGCTACGGGGTCAGTTCCTACGAGTTTCGTTGGTCCCGTGGGAGGTGTTGGTGCCACCCACGGGGCCGTTCGGGGGCTGTTTCGAGTTCTCACCCTCTAACGCCATGTTTTTAAGCCTAAGTGGGAGAGCCGCGACTGCGGGGTCAGTTCCTACGAGTTACGTTGGTCCCGTGGGAGGTGTTGGTACCACCCACGGGGCCGTTCGGTGGCTGTTTCGAGTTCTCACCCTCTAACGCCATGTTTTTAAGCCTAAGTGCGGAAATAAGCAAATTACCGTCGTACTCTCAAACCAGGACACCCGCGGCTGCGGGGTCAGTTCCTACGAGTTACGTTGGTCCCATGGGAGGTGTTGATGCCACCCACGGGGCCGTTCGGGGGCTGTTTCGAGTTCTCACCCTCTAACGCCATGTTTTTAAGCCTAACTGTGGAAATATGCAAATTACTGCCGTACTCTCAAACCGGGAGACCCGCGGTTGCGGGGTCAGTTCCTACGAGTTACGTTGGTCCCGTGGTAGGTGTTGGTGTCACCCACGGGGCCGTTCGGGGGCTGTTTCGAGTTCTCACCCTCTAACGCCATGTTTTTAGGCCTAAGTGTGCAAATAAGGAAATTACCGTCGTACTCTCAAACCGGGACACCCGCGGCTGCGGGGTCAGTTCCTACGAGTTACGTTGGTCCCATGGGAGGTGTTGATGCCACCCACGGGGCCGTTCGGGGGCTGTTTCGAGTTCTCACCCTCTAACGCCATGTTTTTAAGCCTAACTGTGGAAATATGCAAATTACTGCCGTACTCTCAAACCGGGAGACCCGCGGCTGCGGGGTCAGTTCCTACGAGTTACGTTGGTCCCGTGGGAGGTGTTGGTGCCACCCACGGGGCCGTTCGGGGGCTGTTTCGAGTTTTCACCCTCTAACGCCATGATTTTAAGCCTAAGTGTGGAAATAAGCAAATTACTGCCGTACTCTCAAACCGGGACCCTGCGGCTGCGGGGTCCGTTCCTACAAGTTACGTTGGTCCCGTGGGAGGTGTTGGTGCCACCCACGGGGCCGTTCGGGGTCTGTTTCGAGTTCTCACCCTCTAACGCCATGTTTTTAAGCCTAAGTGTAGAAATAAACAAATTACCGTCGTACTCTCAAACCGGGACACCCGCGGCTGCAGGGTCAGTTCCTACGAGTTACGTTGGTCCCGTGGGAGGTGTTGGTGCCTCCCACGGGGACATTCGGGGGCTGTTTTGAGTTCTTACCCTCTAACGCCATGTTTTTAAGCCTAAGTGTGGAAATAAGCAAATTACTGCCGCACTTTCAAACCGAGAGACCCGCGGCTGCGGGGTCAGTTCCTACGAGTTACGTTGGTCCCGTGGGAGGTTTTGGTGCCACCAACGGGGCCGTTCGGGGGCAGTTTCGAATTCTCACCCTCTAACGCCATGTTTTTAAGCCTAAGTGTGGAAATAAGCAAATTACAGCCGTACTCTCAAACCGGGACACCCGCGGCTGCGGGGTCAGTTCCTACGAGTTACGTTGGTCCCGTGGGAGGTGTTGGTGCCACCCACTGGGCCGTTCGGGGGTTGTTTTGAGTTCTCACCCTCTAACGCCATGTTTTCAAGCCTAAGTGTGGAAATAAGCAAATTATAGTCGTACTCTCAAACCGGGACACCCACGGCTGCGGGGTCAGTTCCTACGAGTTACGTTGGTCCCGTGGGAGGTGTTGGTGCCACCCACGGGGCCGTTCGGGGGCTGTTTCGAGTTCTCACCCTCTAACGCCATGATTTTAAGCCTAAGTGTGGAAATAAGCAAATTACTGCCGTACTCTCAAACCGGGAGACCCGCGGCTGCGGGGTCCGCTCCTACGAGTTACGTTGGTCCCGTGGGAGGTGTTGGTGCCACCCACGGTGCCGTTCGGGGGTTGTTTCGAGTTCTCACCCTCTAACGAAATGTTTTCAAGCCTAAGTGTGGAAATAAGCAAATTACCGTCGTAGTCTCAAGCCGGGACACCCGCGGCTGCGGGGTCAGTTCCTACGAGTTACGTTGGTGAGTGGCAGGTGTTGGTGCCACCCACGGGGCCGTTCGGGGTATGTTTCGAGTTCTCACCCTCTAACGCCATGTTTTTAAGCCTAAGTGTAGAAATTAGAAAATTACCGTCGTACTCTCAAACCGGGACACCCGCGGCTGCGGGGTCAGTTCCTACGAGTTATGTTGGTCCCGTGGGAGGTGTTGGTGCCTCCCACGGGGACATTCGGGGGCTGTATTGAGTTCTTACCCTCTAACGCCATGTTTTTAAACCTAAGTGTGGAAATAAGCAAATTACTGCTGCACTCTCAAACCGGGACACCCGCGGCTGCGGGGTCAGTTCCTACGAGTTACGTTGGTCCCGTGGGAGGTGTTGGTGCCACCAACGGGCCGTTCGGGGGCAGTTTCGAATTCTCACCCTCTAACGCCATGTTTTTAAGCCTAAGTGTGGAAACAAGCAAATTACTGCCGTACTCTCAAACCGGGAGAACCGCGGCTGCGGGGTCAGTTCCTACGAGTTACGTTGGTCCCGTGAGAGGTGTTGGTGCCACCCACGGGGTCGTTCGGGGACTGTTTCAAGTTCTCACCCTCTAACGCCATGTTTTCAAGCCTAAGTGTGGAAATAAGCAAATTACCGTCGTACTGTCAAACCGGGACACCCGCGGCTACGGGGTCAGTTCCTACGAGTTACGTTGGTCCCGTGGGAGGTGTTGGTGCCACCCACGGGGCCGTTCGGGGGCTGTTTCGAGTTCTCACCCTCTAACGCCATGTTTTTAAGCCTAAGTGGGAGACCCGCGACTCCGGGGTCAGTTCCTACGAGTTACGTTGGTCCCGTGGGAGGTGTTGGTACCACCCACGGGGCCGTTCGGGGGCTGTTTCGAGTTCTCACCCTCTAACGCCATGTTTTTAAGCCTAAGTGCGGAAATAAGCAAATTACCGTCGTACTCTCAAACCAGGACACCCGCGGCTGCGGGGTCAGTTCCTACGAGTTACGTTGGTCCCGTGGGAGGTGTTGGTGCCACCCACGGGGTCGTTCGGGGGCTGTTTCGAGTTCTCACCCTCTAACGCCATGTTTTTAAGCCTAAGTGTGGAAATAAGCAAATTACTGCCGTACTCTCAAACCTAGAGACCCGCTGCTGCGGGGTCCGTTCCTACGAGTTACGTTGGTCCCGTGGGAGGTGTTGGTGCCACCCATGGGGCCGTTCGGGGGCTGTTTTGAGTTCTCACCCTCTAACGCCATGTTTTTAAGCCTAAGTGTGGGAATAAGAAAATTACCGTCATACTCTCAAACCGGGACACCCGCGGCTGCGGGGTCAGTTCCTACGAGTTACGTTGGTCCCATGGGAGGTGTTGATGCCACCCACGGGGCCGTTCGGGGGCTGTTTCGAGTTCTCACCCTCTAACGCCATGTTTTTAAGCCTAACTGTGGAAATATGCAAATTACTGCCGTACTCTCAAACCGGGAGACCCGCGGCTGCGGGGTCAGTTCCTACGAGTTACGTTGGTCCCGTGGGAGGTGTTGGTGCCACCCACGGGGCCGTTCGGGGGCTGTTTTGAGTTTTCACCCTCTAACGCCATGATTTTAAGCCTAAGTGTGGAAATAAGCAAATTACTGCCGTACTCTCAAACCGGGACACCCGCGGCTGCGGGGTCAGTTCCTACAAGTTACGTTGGTCCCGTGGGAGGTGTTGGTGCCACCCACGAGGCCGTTCGGGGGCTGTTTCGAGTTCTCACCCTCTAACGCCATGTTTTCAAGCCTAAGTGTGGAAATAAGCAAATTACTGCCGTACTCTCAAACCGGGAGACCCGCGGCAGCGGGGTCAGTTCCTACGAGTTACGTTGGTCCTGTGGGAGGTGTTGGTGCCACCCACGGGGCCGTTCGGAGGCTGTTTCGAGTTCTCACCCTCTAACGCCATGTTTTTAAGCCTTAATGTGGAAATAAGCAATTACTGCCGTACTCTCAAACCGGGAGACCCGCGGCTGCGGGGTTAGTTCCTACGAGTTACGTTGGTCCCGTGGGAGGTGTTGGTGCCACCCACGGGGTCATTCGGGGGCTGTTTCGAGTTATCACCCTCTAACGCCATGTTTTTAGGCCTAAGTGTGGAAATAACCAAATTACCATCGTACTCTCAAACCGGGACACCCGTGACTGCGGGGTTAGTTCCTACGAGTTACGTTGGTCCCGTGGGAGGTGTTGGTGCCACCAAAGTGGCCGTTCGGTGGCTGTTTCGAGTTCTCACCCTCTAACGTCATGTTTTTAAGCCTAAGTGTGGAAATAAGCAAATTACCCTCGTACTCTCAAACCGGGACACCCTCGGCTGCGGGGTCAGTTCTACGAGTTACGTTGGTCCCGTGGGAAGTGTTGGTGCCACCCACGGGGCCGTTCGGGGGCTGTTTCGAGTTCTCACCCTCTAACGCCATGTTTTTAAGCCTAAGTGTGGAAATTAGCAAATTACTGCCGTACTCTCAAATCGGAAGACCCGCGGCTGCGGGGTCAGTACCTACGAGTTACGGTTGTCCCGTGGGAGATGTTGGTGCCACCCATGGGGACGTTCGGAGGCTGTTTCGAGTTCTCACCCTCTAACGCCATGTTTTTAAACCAAAGTGTGGAAATAAGCATATTACCGTCGTACTCTCAAACCGGGACACCCGCGGCTGCGGGGTCAGTTCCTATGAGTTACGTTGGTCCCGTGGGAGGTGTTGGTGCCACCCATGGGGCCGTTCGGGGGCTGTTTCGAGTTCTCACCCTCTAACGCCATGTTTTTAAGCCTAAGTGTGGAAATAAGCAAATTACCGTCGTACTCTCAAACCGGGACACCCGCGGCTGCGGGGTCAGTTCCTACGAGTTACGTTGGTCCCGTGGGAGGTGTCGGTGCCACCCACGGGGCCGTTCGGGGGCTATTTCGAGTTCTCACCCTCTAACGCCATGTTTTTAAGCCTAAGTGTGGAAATAAGCAAATTACTGCTGTACTCTCAAACCGGGAGACCCGCTGCTGCGGGGTCCGTGCCTACGAGTTACGTTGGTCCCGTGGGAGGTATTGGTGCCACCCACGGGGCCGTTCGGTGGCTGTTTTATGTTCACACCCTCTAACGCCATGTTTTCAAGCCTAAGTGTGGAAATAAGAAAATTACAGTCATACTCTCAAACCGGGACACCCGTGGCTACGGGGTCAGTTCCTACGAGTTACGTTGGTCCCGTGGGAGGTGTTGGTGCCACCCACGGGGCCGTTCGGGGTGTGTTTCGAGTTCTCACCCTCTAACGCCATGTTTTTAAGCCTAAGTGTGGAAATAAGCAAATTACTGCCGTACTCTCAAACCGGGAGACCCGCGGCTGCGGGGTCAGTTCCTACGATTTACGTTGGTCCCGTGGGAGGTGTTGGTGCCACCCACGGGGCTGTTCGGGGGCTGTTTCGAGTTCTCACCCTCTAACCCCATGTTTTTAAGCCCAAGTGTGGAAATAAGCAAATTACCATCGTACTCTCAAACCGGGACACCCGCGGCTGCGGGGTCAGTTCCTACGAGTTACGTTGGTCCCGTGGGAGGTGTTGGTGCCACCCACGGGGCCGTTCGGGGGCTGTTTCGAGTTCTCACCCTCTAACGCCATGTTTTTAAGCCTAAGTGTGGAAACAAGTAAATTACTGTCGTACTCTCAAACCGGGAGAACCGCGGCTGCGGGGTCAGTTCCTACGAGTTACGTTGGTCCCGTGAGAGGTGTTGGTGCCACCCACGGGGTCGTTCGGGGCCTGTTTCAAGTTCTCACCCTCTAACGCCATGTTTTCAAGCCTAAGTGTGGAAATAAGCAAATTACCGTCGTACTGTCAAACCGGGACACCCGCGGCTACGGGGTCAGTTCCTACGAGTTACGTTGGTCCCGTGGGAGGCCGTTCGGGGGCTGTTTCGAGTTCTCACCCTATAACGCCATGTTTTTAAGCCTAAGTGGGAGACCCGCGACTGCGGGGTCAGTTCCTACGAGTTACGTTGGTCCCGTGGGAGGTGTTGGTACCACCCACGGGGCCGTTCGGGGGCTGTTTCGAGTTCTCACCCTCTAACGCCATGTTTGCCTAAGTGCGGAAATAAGCAAATTACCGTCGTACTCTCAAACCAGGACACCCGCGGCTGCGGGGTCAGTTCCTACGAGTTACGTTGGTCCCATGGGAGGTGTTGATGCCACACACGGGGCCGTTCGGGGGCTGTTTCGAGTTCTCACCCTCTAACGCCATGTTTTTAAGCCTAACTGTGGAAATATGCAAATTACTGCCGTACTCTCAAACCGGGAGACCCGCGGTTGCGGGGTCAGTTCCTACGAGTTACGTTGGTCCCGTGGGAGGTGTTGGTGCCACCCACGGGGCCGTTCGGGGGTTGTTTCGAGTTTTCACCCTCTAACGCCATGATTTTAAGCCTAAGTGTGGAAATAAGCAAATTACTGCCGTACTCTCAAACCTAGAGACCCGCTGCTGCGGGCTCCGTTCCTACGAGTTACGTTGGTCCCGTGGGAGGTGTTGGTGCCACCCACGGGGCCGTTCGGGGGCTGTTTTGAGTTCTCACCCTCTAACGCCATGTTTTTAAGCCTAAGTGTGGGAATAAGAAAATTACCGTCATACTCTCAAACCGGGACACCCGCGGCTGCGGGGTCAGTTCCTACGAGTTACGTTGGTCCCATGGGAGGTGTTGATGCCACCCACGGGGCCGTTCGGGGGCTGTTTCGAGTTCTCACCCTCTAACGCCATGTTTTTAAGCCTAACTGTGGAAATATGCAAATTACTGCCGTACTCTCAAACCGGGAGACCCGCGGCTGCGGGGTCAGTTCCTACGAGTTACGTTGGTCCCGTGGGAGGTGTTGGTGCCACCCACGGGGCCGTTCGGGGGCTGTTTCGAGTTCTCACCCTCTAACGCCATGTTTTTAAGCCTAAGTGTGGAAATTAGCAAATTACTGCCGTACTCTCAAATCGGAAGACCCGCGGCTGCGGGGTCAGTACCTACGAGTTACGTTGGTCCCGTGGGAGATGTTGGTGCCACCCATGGGGACGTTCGGAGGCTGTTTCGAGTTCTCACCCTCTAACGCCATGTTTTTAAACCAAAGTGTGGAAATAAGCATATTACCGTCGTACTCTCAAACCGGGACACCCGCGGCTGCGGGGTCAGTTCCTATGAGTTACGTTGGTCCCGTGGGAGGTGTTGGTGCCACCCATGGGGCCGTTCGGGGGCTGTTTCGAGTTCTCACCCTCTAACGCCATGTTTTTAAGCCTAAGTGTGGAAATAAGCAAATTACCGTCGTACTCTCAAACCGGGACAATTGCGGCTGCGGGGTCAGTTCCTACGAGTTACGTTGGTCCCGTGGGAGGTGTCGGTGCCACCCACGGGGCCGTTCGGGGGCTATTTCGAGTTCTCACCCTCTAACGCCATGTTTTTAAGCCTAAGTGTGGAAATAAGCAAATTACTGCTGTACTCTCAAACCGGGAGACCCGCTGCTGCGGGGTCCGTGCCTACGAGTTACGTTGGTCCCGTGGGAGGTATTGGTGCCACCCACGGGGCCGTTCGGTGGCTGTTTTATGTTCACACCCTCTAACGCCATGTTTTCAAGCCTAAGTGTGGAAATAAGAAAATTACAGTCATACTCTCAAACCGGGACACCCGTGGCTACGGGGTCAGTTCCTACGAGTTACGTTGGTCCCGTGGGAGGTGTTGGTGCCACCCACGGGGCCGTTCGGGGTGTGTTTCGAGTTCTCACCCTCTAACGCCATGTTTTTAAGCCTAAGTGTGGAAATAAGCAAATTACTGCCGTACTCTCAAACCGGGAGACCCGCGGCTGCGGGGTCAGTTCCTACGATTTACGTTGGTCCCGTGGGAGGTGTTGGTGCCACCCACGGGGCTGTTCGGGGGCTGTTTCGAGTTCTCACCCTCTAACCCCATGTTTTTAAGCCCAAGTGTGGAAATAAGCAAATTACCATCGTACTCTCAAACCGGGACACCCGCGGCAGCGGGGTCAGTTCCTACGAGTTACGTTGGTCCCGTGGGAGGTGTTGGTGCCACCCACGGGGCCGTTCGGGGGCTGTTTCGAGTTCTCACCCTCTAACGCCATGTTTTTAAGCCTAAGTGTGGAAACAAGTAAATTACTGTCGTACTCTCAAACCGGGAGAACCGCGGCTGCGGGGTCAGTTCCTACGAGTTACGTTGGTCCCGTGAGAGGTGTTGGTGCCACCCACGGGGTCGTTCGGGGCCTGTTTCAAGTTCTCACACTCTAACGCCATGTTTTCAAGCCTAAGTGTGGAAATAAGCAAATTACCGTCGTACTGTCAAACCGGGACACCCGCGGCTACGGGGTCAGTTCCTACGAGTTACGTTGGTCCCGTGGGAGGTGTTGGTGCCACCCACGGGGCCGTTCGGGGGCTGTTTCGAGTTCTCACCCTCTAACGCCATGTTTTTAAGCCTAAGTGGGAGACCCGCGACTGCGGGGTCAGTTCCTACGAGTTACGTTGGTCCCGTGGGAGGTGTTGGTACCACCCACGGGGCCGTTCGGGGGCTGTTTCGAGTTCTCACCCTCTAACGCCATGTTTTTAAGCCTAAGTGCGGAAATAAGCAAATTACCGTCGTACTCTCAAACCAGGACACCCGCGGCTGCGGGGTCAGTTCCAACGAGTTACGTTGGTCCCATGGGAGGTGTTGATGCCACCCACGGGGCCGTTCGGGGGCTGTTTCGAGTTCTCACCCTCTAACGCCATGTTTTTAAGCCTAACTGTGGAAATATGCAAATTACTGCCGTACTCTCAAACCGGGAGACCCGCGGTTGCGGGGTCAGTTCCTACGAGTTACGTTGGTCCCGTGGGAGGTGTTGGTGCCACCCACGGGGCCGTTCGGGGGCTGTTTCGAGTTTTCACCCTCTAACGCCATGATTTTAAGCCTAAGTGTGGAAATAAGCAAATTACTGCCGTACTCTCAAACCTAGAGACCCGCTGCTGCGGGGTCCGTTCCTACGAGTTACGTTGGTCCCGTGGGAGGTGTTGGTGCCACCCACGGGGCCGTTCGGGGGCTGTTTTGAGTTCTCACCCTCTAACGCCATGTTTTTAAGCCTAAGTGTGGGAATAAGAAAATTACCGTCATACTCTCAAACCGGGACACCCGCGGCTGCGGGGTCAGTTCCTACGAGTTACGTTGGTCCCATGGGAGGTGTTGATGCCACCCACGGGGCCGTTCGGGGGCTGTTTCGAGTTCTCACCCTCTAACGCCATGTTTTTAAGCCTAACTGTGGAAATATGCAAATTACTGCCGTACTCTCAAACCGGGAGACCCGCGGCTGCGGGGTCAGTTCCTACGAGTTACGTTGGTCCCGTGGGAGGTGTTGGTGCCACCCACGGGGCCGTTCGGGGGCTGTTTCGAGTTTTCACCCTCTAACGCCATGATTTTAAGCCTAAGTGTGGAAATAAGCAAATTACTGCCGTACTCTCAAACCGGGACCCTGCGGCTGCGGGGTCCGTTCCTACAAGTTACGTTGGTCCCGTGGGAGGTGTTGGTGCCACCCACGGGGCCGTTCGGGGTCTGTTTCGAGTTCTCACCCTCTAACGCCATATTTTTAAGCCTAAGTGTAGAAATAAGCAAATTACAGTCGTACTCTCAAACCGGGACACCCGCGGCTGCGGGGTCAGTTCCTACGAGTTACGTTGGTCCCGTGGGAGGTGTTGGTGCCTCCCACGGGGACATTCGGGGGCTGTTTTGAGTTCTTACCCTCTAACGCCATGTTTTTAAGCCTAAGTGTGGAAATAAGCAAATTACTGCCGCACTCTCAAACCGAGAGACCCGCGGCTGCGGGGTCAGTTCCTACGAGTTACGTTGGTCCCGTGGGAGGTTTTGGTGCCACCAACGGGGCCGTTCGGGGGCAGTTTCGAATTCTCACCCTCTAACGCCATGTTTTTAAGCATAAGTGTGGAAATAAGCAAATTACAGCCGTACTCTCAAACCGGGACACCCGCGGCTGCGGGGTCAGTTCCTACGAGTTACGTTGGTCCCGTGGGAGGTGTTGGTGCCACCCACTGGGCCGTTCGGGGGTTGTTTTGAGTTCTCACCCTCTAACGCCATGTTTTTAAGCCTAAGTGTGGAAATAAGCAAATTATAGTCGTACTCTCAAACCGGGACACCCACGGCTGCGGGGTCAGTTCCTACGAGTTACGTTGGTCCCGTGGGAGGTGTTGGTGCCACCCACGGGGCCGTTCGGGGGCTGTTTCGAGTTCTCACCCTCTAACGCCATGATTTTAAGCCTAAGTGTGGAAATAAGCAAATTACTGCCGTACTCTCAAACCGGGAGACCCGCGGCTGCGGGGTCCGCTCCTACGAGTTACGTTGGTCCCGTGGGAGGTGTTGGTGCCACCCACGGTGCCGTTCGGGGGTTGTTTCGAGTTCTCACCCTCTAACGAAATGTTTTCAAGCCTAAGTGTGGAAATAAGCAAATTACCGTCGTAGTCTCAAGCCGGGACACCCGCGGCTGCGGGGTCAGTTCCTACGAGTTACGTTGGTGAGTGGCAGGTGTTGGTGCCACCCACGGGGCCGTTCGGGGTATGTTTCGAGTTCTCACCCTCTAACGCCATGTTTTTAAGCCTAAGTGTAGAAATAAGAAAATTACCGTCGTACTCTCAAACCGGGAGACCCGCGGTTGCGGGGTCAGTTCCTACGAGTTACGTTGGTCCCGTGGGAGGTGTTGGTGCCACCCACGGGGCCGTTCGGGGGCTGTTTCGAGTTTTCACCCTCTAACGCCATGATTTTAAGCCTAAGTGTGAAAATAAGCAAATTACTGCCGTACTCTCAAACCTAGAGACCCGCTGCTGTGGGGTCCGTTCCTACGAGTTACGTTGGTCCCGTGGGAGGTGTTGGTGCCACCCACGGGGCCGTTCGGGGGCTGTTTTGAGTTCTCACCCTCTAACGCCATGTTTTTAAGCCTAAGTGTGGGAATAAGAAAATTACCGTCATACTCTCAAACCGGGACACCCGCGGCTGCGGGGTCAGTTCCTACGAGTTACGTTGGTCCCATGGGAGGTGTTGATGCCACCCACGGGGCCGTTCGGGGGCTGTTTCGAGTTCTCACCCTCTAACGCCATGTTTTTAAGCCTAACTGTGGAAATATGCAAATTACTGCCGTACTCTCAAACCGGGAGACCCGCGGCTGCGGGGTCAGTTCCTACGAGTTACGTTGGTCCCGTGGGAGGTGTTGGTGCCACCCACGGGGCCGTTCGGGGGCTGTTTCGAGTTTTCACCCTCTAACGCCATGATTTTAAGCCTAAGTGTGGAAATAAGCAAATTACTGCCGTACTCTCAAACCGGGACCCTGCGGCTGCGGGGTCCGTTCCTACAAGTTACGTTGGTCCCGTGGGAGGTGTTGGTGCCACCCACGGGGCCGTTCGGGGTCTGTTTCGAGTTCTCACCCTCTAACGCCATGTTTTTAAGCCTAAGTGTAGAAATAAGCAAATTACAGTCGTACTCTCAAACCGGGACACCCGCGGCTGCGGGGTCAGTTCCTACGAGTTACGTTGGTCCCGTGGGAGGTGTTGGTGCCTCCCACGGGGACATTCGGGGGCTGTTTTGAGTTCTTACCCTCTAACGCCATGTTTTTAAGCCTAAGTGTGGAAATAAGCAAATTACTGCCGCACTCTCAAACCGAGAGACCCGCGGCTGCGGGGTCAGTTCCTACGAGTTACGTTGGTCCCGTGGGAGGTTTTGGTGCCACCAACGGGGCCGTTCGGGGGCAGTTTCGAATTCTCACCCTCTAACGCCATGTTTTTAAGCCTAAGTGTGGAAATAAGCAAATTACAGCCGTACTCTCAAACCGGGACACCCGCGGCTGCGGGGTCAGTTCCTACGAGTTACGTTGGTCCCGTGGGAGGTGTTGGTGCCACCCACTGGGCCGTTCGGGGGTTGTTTTGAGTTCTCACCCTCTAACGCCATGTTTTTAAGCCTAAGTGTGGAAATAAGCAAATTATAGTCGTACTCTCAAACCGGGACACCCACGGCTGCGGGGTCAGTTCCTACGAGTTACGTTGGTCCCGTGGGAGGTGTTGGTGCCACCCACGGGGCCGTTCGGGGGCTGTTTCGAGTTCTCACCCTCTAACGCCATGATTTTAAGCCTAAGTGTGGAAATAAGCAAATTACTGCCGTACTCTCAAACCGGGAGACCCGCGGCTGCGGGGTCCGCTCCTACGAGTTACGTTGGTCCCGTGGGAGGTGTTGGTGCCACCCACGGTGCCGTTCGGGGGTTGTTTCGAGTTCTCACCCTCTAACGAAATGTTTTCAAGCCTAAGTGTGGAAATAAGCAAATTACCGTCGTAGTCTCAAGCCGGGACACCCGCGGCTGCGGGGTCAGTTCCTACGAGTTACGTTGGTGAGTGGCAGGTGTTGGTGCCACCCACGGGGCCGTTCGGGGTATGTTTCGAGTTCTCACCCTCTAACGCCATGTTTTTAAGCCTAAGTGTAGAAATAAGAAAATTACCGTCGTACTCTCAAACCGGGACACCCGCGGCTGCGGGGTCAGTTCCTACGAGTTACGTTGGTCCCGTGGGAGGTGTTGGTGCCTCCCACGGGGACATTCGGGGGCTGTTTTGAGTTCTTACCCTCTAACGCCATGTTTTTAAGCCTAAGTGTGGAAATAAGCAAATTACTGCCGCACTCTCAAACCGGAAGACCCGCGGCTGCGGGGTCAGTTCCTACGAGTTACGTTGGTCCCGTGGGAGGTTTTGGTGCCACCAACGGGGCCGTTCGGGGGCAGTTTCGAATTCTCACCCTCTAACGACATGGTTTTAAGCCTAAGTGTGGAAATAAGCAAATTACGGCCGTACTCTCAAACCGGGAGACCCACGGCTGCGGGGTCAGTTCCTACGAGTTACGTTGGTCCCGTGGGAGGTGTTGGTGCCACCCACGGGGCCGTTCGGGGGCTGTTTCGAGTTCTCACCCTCTAACGCCATGTTTTTAAGCCTAAGTGTGGAAATAAGGTAATTACGGTCGTACTCTCAAACCGGGAGACCCACGGCTGCGGGGTCAGTTCCTACGAGTTACGTTGGTCCCGTGGGAGGTGTTGGTGCCACCCACGGGGCCGTTCGGGGGCTGTTTCGAGTTCTCACCCTTTAACGCCATGTTTTTAAGCCTAAGTGTGGAAATAAGCAAATTACTGCCGTACTCTCAAACCGGGAGACCCGCGGCTGCGGGGTCAGTTCCTACGAGTTACGTTGGTCCCGTGAGAGGTGTTGGTGCTACCCACGGGGCCGTTCGGGGGCTGTTTCGAGTTCTCACACTCTAACGCCATGTTTTTAAGCCTAAGTGTGGAAATAAGCAAATTACTGCCGTACTCTCAAACCGGGAGACCCGCTGCTGCGGGGGCCGTTCCTATGAGTTACGTTGGTTCTGTGGGAGGTGTTGGTGCCACCCACGGGGCCGTTCGGGGGCTGTTTTGAGTTCTCACCCTCTAACGCCATGTTTGCAAGCCTAAGTGTGGAAATAAGCAAATTATCGTCATACTCTCAGACCGGGACACCCGCGGCGGCTGGGCCAGTTCCTACGAGTTACGTTGGTCCCGTGGGAGGTGTTGGTGCCACCCACGGGGCCGTTCGGGGGCTGTTTCGAGTTCTCACCCTCTAACGCCATGTTTTTAAGCCTAAGTGTGGAAATAAGCAAATTACTGTCGTACTATCAAACCGGGACACCCGCGGCTGCGGGGTCAGTTCCTACGAGTTACGTTGGTCCCGTGGGAGGTGTTGGTGCCACCCACGGGGTCGTTCGGGGGCTGTTTCGAGTTCTCACCCTCTAACGCCATGTTTTTAAGCCAAAGTGTGGAAATAAGCAAATTACCGTCGTACACTCAAACCGGGACACCCGCGACTACGGGGTCAGTTCCTACGAGTTACGTTGGTCCCGTGGGAGGTGTTGGTGCCACCAAAGTGGCCGTTCGGTGGCTGTTTCGAGTTCTCACCCTCTAACACCAAGTTTTTAAGCCTAAGTGTGGAAATAAGCAAATTATCGTCGTACTCTCAAACCGGGACACCTGCGGCTGCGGGGTCAGTTCTACTAGTTACGTTGGTCCCGTGGGAGGTGTTGGTGCCACCCACGGGGCCGTTCGGGGGCTGTTTCGAGTTCTCACCCTCTAACGCCATGTTTTTAAGCCTAAGTGCGGAAATAAGCAAATTACCGTCGTACTCTCAAACCAGGACACCCGCGGCTGCGGGGTCAGTTCCTACGAGTTACGTTGGTCCCGGGGTGTGTTTCGAGTTCTCACCCTCTAATGCCATGTTTTCAAGCCTAAGTGTGGAAATAAGCAAATTACCATCGTACTCTGAAATTGGGACTCCCGCGGCTTCGGGGTCAGTTCCTACGAGTTACGTTGGTCCCGTGGGAGGTGTTGGGGCCACCCACGGGGCCGTTCGGGGGCTGTTTCGAGTTCTCACCCTCTAACGCCATGTTTTTAAGCCTAAGTGTGGAAATAAGAAAATTACCGTCGTACTCTCAAACCGGGACACCCACGGCTGCGGGGTAAGTTCCTACGAGTTACGTTGGTCCCGTGGGAGGTGTTGGTGCCACCCACGGGGCCGTTCGGGGGCTGTTTCGAGTTCTCACCATCTAACGCCATGTTTTTAAGCCTAAGTGTGGAAATAAGAAAATTACCGTCGTACTCTCAAACCGTGAGACTTGCGGCTGCGGGGTCAGTTCCTACCAGTTACGTTGGTCCCGTGGGAGGTATTGGTGCCACCCACGGGGCCGTTCGAGGGCTGTTTCGAGTTCTCACCCACTAACGCCATTTTTTTAAGCCTTAGTGTGGAAATAATCAATTACTGTCGTACTCTCAAACCGGGAGACCCGTTGTAGCGAGGTCCGTTCCTACGAGTTACGTTGGTCCCGTGGGAGGGGTTGGTGCCACCCACGGGGCCGTTCGGGGGCTGTTTTGAGTTCTCACCCTCTAACGCCATGTTTTCAAGCCAAACTGTGGAAATAAGAAAATTACCGTCATACTCTCAAATCGGGACACCCGCGGCTGCGGGGTCAGTTCCTACGAGTTACGTTGGTCCCGTGGGAGGTGTTGGTGCCACCCACGGGGCCGTTCGGGGGCTTTTTCCAGTTCTCACCATCTAACGCCATGTTTTTAACACTAGGTGTGGAAAAAAGCAAATTACTGCCGTACTCTCAAACCGGGAGATCCGCTGCTGCGGGGTCCATTCCTACGAGTTACGTTGGTCCCGTGGGAGGTGTTGGTGCCACCCACGGGGCCGTTCGGGGGCTGTTTTGAGTTCTCACCCTCTAACGCCATGTTTTCAAGCCTAAGTGTGGAAATAAGCAAATTACCGTCGTACTCTCAAACCGGGACACCCGCGGCTACGGGGTCAGTTCCTACGAGTTACGTTGGTCCCGTGGGAGGTGTTGGTGCCACCAAAGTGGCCGTTCAGTGGCAGTTTCCAGTTCTCACCCTCTAACGCCATGTTTTTAAGCCTAAGTGTGGAAATAAGCAAATTATCATCGTACTCTCAAACCGGGACACCTGCGGCTGTGGGGTCAGTTCTACGAGTTACGTTGGTCCCGTGGGAGGTGTTGGTGCCACCCACGGGGCCATTCGGGAGCTGTTTCGAGTTCTCACCCTCTAACGCCATGTTTTTAGGCCTAAGTGTGCAAATAAGGAAATTACCGTCGTACTCTCAAACCGGGACACCCGCGGCTGCGGGGTCAGTTCCTACGAGTTACGTTGGTCCCGTGGGAGGTGTTGGTGCCACCCACGGGGCCGTTCAAGGTCTGTTTCGAGTTCTCACCCTCTAACGCCATGTTTTTAAGCCTAAGTGTGGAAATAAGCAAATTACCATCGTACTCTCAAATCGGGAGACCCGCGGCTGCTGGGTCAGTTCTTACGAGTTACGTTGGTCCCGTGGGAGGTGTTGGTGCCACCCACGGGGCCGTTCGGGGGCTGTTTCGAGTTCTCACCCTCTAACGCCATGTTTTTAAAACTAAGTGTGGAAATAAGCAAATTACTGCAGTACTCTCAAACCGGGAGACCCGCGGTTGCGGGGTCAGTTCATACGAGTTACGTTGGTCCCGTGAGAGGTGTTGGTGCCACCCACGGGGCCGTTCGGGGCTGTTTTGAGTTCTCAGACTCTAACGCCATGTTTTTAAGCCTAAGTGTGGAAATAAGCAAATTACTGCCGTACTCTCAAACCGGGAGACCCGCTGCTGCGGGGTCGGTTCCTACGAGTTACGTTGGTCCCGTGGGAGGTGTTGGTGCCACCCACGGGGCCGTTCGGGGTCTGTTTCGAGATCTCACCCTCTAACGCCATGTTTTTAAGCCTAAGTGTGGAAATAAGGAAATTACCGTCCTACTCTCAAACCGGGACACCCGCGGCTGCGGGGACAGTTCCTACGAGTTTCGTTGGTCCCGTGGGAGGTGTTGGTACCACCCACGGGGCCGTTCGGGGGCTGTTTTGAGTTCTCACCCTCTAACGCCATGTTTTTAAGCCTAAGTGTGGAAATAAGCAAATTACTATCGTACTATCAAACCGAGAGACCCGCGGCTGCGGGGTCAGTTCCTACGAGTTACGTTGGTCCCGTGGGAGGTGTTGGTGCCACCCACGGGGCCGTTCGGGGGCTGTTTTGAGTTCTCACCCTCTAACACCATGTTTTTAAGCCTAAGTGTGGAAATAAGAAAATTACCGTCGTACTCTCAAACCGGGACACCCGCGGCAGCGGGGTCAGTTCCTACGAGTTACGTTGGTCCCGTGGGAGGTGTTGGTGCCTCCCACGGGGTCTTTCGGGGGCTGTTTTGAGTTCTCACCCTCTAACGCCATGTTTTTAAGCCAAAGTGTGGAAATAAGCAAATTACCGTCGTACTCTCAAACCGGGACACCCGCGACTACGGGGTCAGTTCCTACGAGTTACGTTGGTCCCGTGGGAGGTGTTGGTGCCACCAAAGTGGCCGTTCAGTGGCTGTTTCGAGTTCTCAGCCTCTAACACCAAGTTATTAAGCCTAAGTGTGGAAATAAGCAAATTATCATCGTACTCTCAAACCGGGACACCTGCGGCTGTGGGGTCAGTTCTACGAGTTACGTTGGTCCCGTGGGAGGTGTTGGTGCCACCCACGGGGCCGTTCGGGGGCTGTTTCGAGTTCTCACCCTCTAACGCCATGTTTTTAGGCCTAAGTGTGCAAATAAGGAAATCACCGTCGTACTCTCAAACCGGGACACCCGCGGCTGCGGGATCAGTTCCTAGGAGTTACGTTGGTCCCGTGGGAGGTGTTGGTGTCACCCACGGGGCCGTTCGGGGGCTGTTTCGAGTTCTCACCTTCCAACGCCATGTTTTTAAGTCTAAGTGTGGAAATAAGTAAATTACTGCCGTACTCTCAAACAGGAAGACCCGCGGCTACGGGGTCAGTTCCTACGAGTTACGTTGGTCCCGTGGGAGGTGTTGGTGCCACCCACGGGGCCGTTAGGGGGCTGTTTCGATTTCTCACCCTCTAACGCCATGTTTTTAAGCTTAAGTGTGGAAATAATCAAATTACTGCCGTACTCTCAAACCGGGAGACCCGTTGTAGCGGGGTCCATTCCTACGAGTTACGTTGGTCCCGTGGGAGGTGTTGGTGCCACCCACAGGGCCGTTCGGTAGCTGTTTTGAGTTCTCACCCTCTAACGCCATGTTTTCAAGCCAAAGTGTGGAAATAAGAAAATTACCGTCATACTCTCAAACCGGGACACCCGTGGCTGCGGGGTCAGTTCCTACGAGTTACGTTGGTCCCGTGGGAGGTGTTGGTGCCACCCACGGGGCCATTCGGGGTGTGTTTCGAGTTCTCACCCTCTAACGCCATGTTTTCAAGCCTAAGTGTGGAAATAAGCAAATTACCATCGTACTCTGAAATTGGGACTCCCGCGGCTTCGGGGTCAGTTCCTACGAGTTACGTTGGTCCCGTGGGAGGTGTTGGGGCCACCCACGGGGCCGTTCGGGGGCTGTTTCGAGTTCTCACCCTGTAACGCCATGTTTTTAAGCCTAAGTGTGGAAATAAGAAAATTACCGTCGTACTCTCAAACCGGGACACCCACGGCTGCGGGGTAAGTTCCTACGAGTTACGTTGGTCCCGTGGGAGGTGTTGGTGCCACCCCCGGGGCCGTTTGGGGGTTGTTTCGAGTTCTCACACTCTAACGCCATGTTTTTAATCCTAAGTGTGAAAATAAGAAAATTACCGTCGTACTCTCAAACCGTGAGACTTGCGGCTGCGGGGTCAGTTCCTAGCAGTTACGTTGGTCCCGTGGGAGGTATTGGTGCCACCCACGGGGCCGTTCGAGGGCTGTTTCGAGTTCTCACCCACTAACGCCATTTTTTTAAGCCTTAGTGTGGAAATAATCAATTACTGTCGTACTCTCAAACCGGGAGACCCGCGGCTGCGGGGTCCGTTCCTACGAGTTACGTTGGTCTCGTGGGAGGTGTTGGTGCCAACCACGGGGCCGTTCGGGGGCTGTTTGGAATCCTCACCCTCTAACGCCATGATTTTACGCCTAAGTGTGAAAATAAGCAAATTACCGTTGTACTCTCAAATCGGGACACCCGCGGCTGCGGGGTCAGTTCCTACGAGTTACGTTGGTCCCGTGGGAGGTGTTGGTGCCACCCACGGGGCCGTTCGGGGGCTTTTTCCAGTTCTCACCATCTAACGCCATGTTTTTAACACTAGGTGTGGAAATAAGCAAATTACTGTCGTACTCTCAAACCGGGAGACCCGCTGCTGCGGGGTCCATTCCTACGAGTTACGTTGGTCCCGTGGGAGGTGTTGGTGCCACCCACGGGGCCGTTCGGGGGCTGTTTTGAGTTCTCACCCTCTAACGCCATGTTTTCAAGCCTAAGTGTGGAAATTAGAAAATTACCGTCCTACTCTCAAACCGGGACACCCGCGGCTGCGGGGTCAGTTCCTGCGAGTTACGTTGGTCCCGTGGGAGGTGTTGGTTCCACCCACGGGGCCGTTCGGGGTCTGTTTCGAGTTCTCACCCTCTAACGCCATGTTTTTAAACCTAAGTGTGGAAATAAGCAAATTACCGTCGTACTCTCATACCGGGACACCCGCGGCTGCGGGGTCAGTTCCTACGAGTTACGTTGGTCCCGTGGGAGGTGTTGGTGCCACCCACGGGGCCGTTCGGGGGCTGTTTCGAGTTCTCACCCTCTAACGCCATGTTTTTAAGCCTAAGTGTGGAAATAAGCAAATTACCATCGTACTCTCAAACCGGGACTCCCGCGGGTTCGGGGTCAGTTCCTACGAGTTACGTTGGTCCCGTGGGAGGTGTTGGGGCCACCCTCTGGGCCGTTCGGGGCCTGTTTCGAGTTCTCACCCTCTAACGCCATGTTTTTAAGCCTAAGTGTGGAAATAAGAAAATTACCGTCGTACTCTCAAACCGGGACACCCACGGCTGCGGGGTCAGTTCCTACGAGTTACGTTGGTCCCGTGGGAGGTGTTGGTGCCACCCCCGGGGCCGTTTGGGGGTTGTTTCGAGTTCTCACCCTCTAACGCCATGTTTTTAATCCTAAGTGTGAAAATAAGAAAATTACCGTCGTACTCTCAAACCGGGAGACTTGCGGCTGCGGGGTCAGTTCCTACCTGTTACGTTGGTCCCGTGGGAGGTATTGGTGCCACCCACGGGGCCGTTCGAGGGCTGTTTCTAGTTCTCACCCTCTAGCGCCATCTTTTTAAGCCTAAGTGTGGAAATAAGCAATTACTGCCGTACTCTCAAACCGGGAGACCCGCGGCTGCAGGGTCCGTTCCTACGAGTTACGTTGGTCTCGTGGGAGGTGTTGGTGCCAACCACGGGGCCGTTCGGGGGCTGTTTCGAGTTCTCACCCTCTAACGCCATGATTTTACGCCTAAGTGTGAAATAAGAAAATTACCGTCGTACTCTCAAATCGTGAGACTTGCGGCTGCGGGGTCAGTTCCTACCAGTTACGTTGGTCCCGTGGGAGGTATTGGTGCCACCCACGGGGCCGTTCGAGGGCTGTTTCGAGTTCTCACCCTCTAAGGTCATATTTTTAAGCCTAAGTGTGGAAATAAGCAAATTACCATCGTACTCTCAAACCGGGAGACCCGCTGCTGCGGGGTCCGTTCCTACGAGTTACGTTGGTCCCGTGGGAGGTGTTGGTGCCAACCACTGGGCCGTTCGGGGGCTGTTTTGAGTTCTCACCCTCTAACGCCATGTTTTCAAGCCTAAGTGTGGAAATTAGAAAATTACCGTCCTACTCTCAAACCGGGACACCCGCGGCTGCGGGGTCAGTTCCTGCGAGTTACGTTGGTCCCGTGGGAGGTGTTGGTTCCACCCACGGGGCCGTTCGGGGTCTGTTTCGAGTTCTCACCCTCTAACGCCATGTTTTTAAGCCTAAGTGTGGAAATAAGCAAATTACCGTCGTACTCTCAAACTGGGACACCCGCGGCTTCGGGGTCAGTTCCTGCGAGTTACGTTGGTCCCGTGGGAGGTGTTGGTTCCACCCACGGGGCCGTTCGGGGTCTGTTTCGAGTTCTCACCCTCTAACGCCATGTTTTTAAGCCTAAGTGTGGAAATAAGCAAATTACCGTCGTACTCTCAAACTGGGACACCCGCGGCTTCGGGGTCAGTTCCAACGAGTTACGTTGGTCCCGTGGGAGGTGTTGGTGCCACCCACGGGGCCGTTCGGGGGCTGTTTCGAGTTCTCACCCTCTAACGCCATGTTTTTAAGCCTAACTGTGGAAATAAGCAAATTACCGTCGTACTCTCCAATCGGGACTCCCGCGGGTTCGGGGTCAGTTCCTACGGGTTACGTTGGTCCCGTGGGAGGTGTTGGGGTCACCCACGGGGCCGTTCGGGGGCTGTTTCGAGTTCTCACCCTCTAACGCCATGTTTTTAAGCCTAAGTGTGGAAATAAGAAAATTACCGTCCTACTCTCAATCCGGGACACCCACGGTTGCGGGGTCAGTTCCTACGAGTTACGTTGGTCCCGTGGGAGGTGTTGGTGCCACCCCCGGGGCAGTTTGGGGGTTGTTTCGAGTTCTCACCCTCTAACGCCATGTTTTTAATCCTAAGTGTGAAAATAAGAAAATTACCGTCGTACTCTCAAACCGGGAGACTTGCGGCTGCGGGGTCAGTTCCTACCAGTTACGTTGGTCCCGTGGGAGGTATTGGTTCCACCCACGGGGCCGTTCGAGGGCTGTTTCGATTTCTCACCCTCTAACGCCATGTTTTTAAGCCTAAGTGTGGAAATAAGCAATTACTGCCGTAGTCTCAAACCGGGAGACCCGCGGCTGCGGGGTCCGTTCCTACGAGTTACGTTGGTCTCGTGGGAGGTGTTGGTGCCAACCACGGGGCCGTTCGGGGGCTGTTTCGAGTTCTCACCCTCTAACGCCATTATTTTACGCCTAAGTGTGAAAATAAGCAAATTACCGTCGTACTCTCCAATCGGGACACCCGCGGCTGCGGGGTCAGTTCCTACGAGTTACGTTGGTCCCGTGGGAGGTGTTGGTGCCACCCACGGGGCCGTTCGGGGGCTTTTTCGAGTTCTCACCATCTAACGCCATGTTTTTAACCCTAAGTGTGGAAATAAGCAAATTACTGCCGTACTCTCAAACCGGGAGGCCCACTGCTGCGGGTTCCATTCCTACGAGTTACGTTGGTCCCGTGGGAGGTGTTGGTGCCACCCACGGGGCCGTTCGGGGGCTGTTTTGAGTTCTCACCCTCTAATGCCATCTTTTCAAGCCTAAGTGTGGAAATTAGAAAATTACCGTCCTACTCTCAAACCGGGACACCCGCGGCTGCGGGGTCAGTTCCTGCGAGTTACGTTGGTCCCGTGGGAGGTGTTGGTTCCACCCACGGGGCCGTTCGGGGTCTGTTTCGAGTTCTCACCCTCTAACGCCATGTTTTTAAGCCTAAGTGTGGAAATAAGCAAATTACTGCCGTACTCTCAAACCGGGAGACCCGCGGCTGCGGGGTCAGTTCCTACGAGTTACGTTGGTCCCGTGGGAGGTGTTGGTGCCACCCACGGGGCCGTTCGGGGGCTGTTTCGAGTTCTCACCCTCTAACGCCATGTTTTTAAGCCTAAGTGTGGAAATAAGCAAATTACTGTCGTACTCTCAAACCGCGAGACCCGCGGCTGCGGGGTCAGTTCCTACGAGTTACGTTGGTCCCGTGGGAGGTGTTCGTGCCACCCACGGGGCCGTTCAAGGGCTGTTTCGAGTTCTCACCCTCTATCGCCATGTTTTTAAGCCTAAGTGTGGAAATAAGCAATTACTGCCGTACTCTCAAATCGGGAGACCCGCGGCTGCGTATCCGTTCCTACGAGTTACGTTGGTCCCGTGGGAGGTGTTGGTGCCACCCACGGGGCCGTTCGGGGGCTGTTTCGAGTTCTCACCCTCTAACGCCATGATTTTAAGCCTAAGTGTAGAAATAAGCAAATTACTGCCGTACTCTCAAATCGGGAGACCCGCGGCTGCGGGGTTAGTTCCTACGATTTACGTTGGTCCCGTGGGAGGTGTGGGTGCCACCCACGGGGCCGTTCGGGGCCTGTTTCAAGTTCTCACCCTCTAACGCCATGTTTTCAAGCCTAAGGGTGGAAATAATCAAATTACCGTCGTACTCTCAAACCGGGACACCCGCGGCTGCGGGGTCAGTTCGTACGAGTTACGTTGGTCCCATGGGAGGTGTTGGTGCCACCCACGGGGCCGTTCGGGGACTGTTTCGAGTTCTCACCCTCTAACACCATGTTTTTAAGCCTAAGTGTGGAAATAAGCAAATTACCTTCCTACTCTCAAACCGGGACACCCGCGGCTGCGGGGTCAGTTGCTACGAGTTACGTTGGTCCCGTGGGAGGTGTTGGTGCCACCCACGGGGCCGTTCAGGGCCTGTTTCAAGTTCTCACCCTCTAACGCCATGTTTTTAAGCCTAAGTGTAGAAATAATCAAATTACCATCGTACTCTCAATCCGGGACACCCGCGGCTGCAGGGTCAGTTCCTACGACTTACGTTGGTCCCGTTGGAGGTGTTGGTGTCACTCACGGGGCCGTTCGGGGGCTGTTTAGAGTTCTCACCCTCTAACGCCATGTTTTTAAGCCTAAGTGTGGAAATAAGAAAATTACTGCCGTACTCTCAAACCGAAAGACCCGCGGCTGCGGGGTCAGTTCCTATGAGTTACGTTGGTCCCGTTGGAGATTTTGGTGCCACCCACGGGGCCGTTCGGGGGGTGTTTCGAGTTCTGACCCTCTAACGCCATGTTTTTAAGCCTAAGTGTGGAAATAAGCAAATTACCATTGTACTCTCAAACTGGGACACCCGCGGCTGCGTGGTCAGTTCCTACGAGTTACGTTGGTCCCGTGGGAGGTGTTGGTGCCACCCACGGGGTCGTTCGGGGGCTGTTTCGAGTTCTCACCCTCTAACGCCATGTCTTTAAGCCTAAGTGTGGAAATAAGCAAATTACCGTCGTACTCTCAAACCGGGACACCCGCGGCTGCGGGGTCAGTTCCTCCGAGTTACATTGGTCCCGTGGGAGGAGTTGGTGCCACCCATGGGGCCGTCCTACTAGTTACGTTGGTCCCGTGGGAGTTGTTGGTGCCACCCACGGGGCCGTTAGGGGGCTATTTCGAGTTCTCGCCCTCTAACGCCATGTTTTTAAGCCTAAGTGTGGAAATAAGCAAATTACTGTCGTACTCTCAAACCGAGAGACCCGTTGCTGCGGGGACCGTTCCTACGAGTTACGTTGGTCCCGTGGGAGGTGTTGGTGCCACCCACGGGGCCGTTCGGGGGCTGTTTCGAGTTCTCACCCTCTAACGCCATGATTTTAAGCCTAAGTGTAGAAATAAGCAAATTACTGCCGTACTCTCAAATCGGGAGACCCGCGGCTGCGGGGTCAGTTCCTACGATTTACGTTGGTCCCGTGGGAGGTGTGGGTGCCACCCACGGGGCCGTTCGGGGCCTGTTTCAAGTTCTCACCCTCTAACGCCATGTTTTCAAGCCTAAGGGTGGAAATAATCAAATTACCGTCGTACTCTCAAACCGGGACACCCGCGGCTGCGGGGTCAGTTCGTACGAGTTACGTTGGTCCCATGGGAGGTGTTGGTGCCACCCACGGGGCCGTTCGGGGACTGTTTCGAGTTCTCACCCTCTAACACCATGTTTTTAAGCCTAAGTGTGGAAATAAGCAAATTACCTTCCTACTCTCAAACCGGGACACCCGCGGCTGCGGGGTCAGTTGCTACGAGTTACGTTGGTCCCGTGGGAGGTGTTGGTGCCACCCACGGGGCCGTTCAGGGCCTGTTTCAAGTTCTCACCCTCTAACGCCATGTTTTTAAGCCTAAGTGTAGAAATAATCAAATTACCATCGTACTCTCAATCCGGGACACCCGCGGCTGCAGGGTCAGTTCCTACGACTTACGTTGGTCCCGTTGGAGGTGTTGGTGTCACTCACGGGGCCGTTCGGGGGCTGTTTAGAGTTCTCACCCTCTAACGCCATGTTTTTAAGCCTAAGTGTGGAAATAAGCAAATTACTGCCGTACTCTCAAACCGGAAGACCCGCGGCTGCGGGGTCAGTTCCTATGAGTTACGTTGGTCCCGTTGGAGATTTTGGTGCCACCCACGGGGCCGTTCGGGGGGTGTTTCGAGTTCTGACCCTCTAACGCCATGTTTTTAAGCCTAAGTGTGGAAATAAGCAAATTACCATTGTACTCTCAAACTGGGACACCCGCGGCTGCGTGGTCAGTTCCTACGAGTTACGTTGGTCCCGTGGGAGGTGTTGGTGCCACCCACGGGGTCGTTCGGGGGCTGTTTCGAGTTCTCACCCTCTAACGCCATGTCTTTAAGCCTAAGTGTGGAAATAAGCAAATTACCGTCGTACTCTCAAACCGGGACACCCGCGGCTGCGGGGTCAGTTCCTCCGAGTTACATTGGTCCCGTGGGAGGAGTTGGTGCCACCCACGGGGCCGTCCTACTAGTTACGTTGGTCCCGTGGGAGTTGTTGGTGCCACCCACGGGGCCGTTAGGGGGCTATTTCGAGTTCTCGGCCTCTAACGCCATATTTTTAAGCCTAAGTGTGGAAATAAGCAAATTACTGTCGTACTCTCAAACCGAGAGACCCGTTGCTGCGGGGACCGTTCCTACGAGTTACGTTGGTCCCGTGGGAGGTGTTGGTGCCACCCACGGGGCCGTTCGGGGGCTGTTTTGAGTTCTCACCCTCTAACGCCATGTTTTCAAACCTAAGTGTGGAAATAAGAAAATTACCGTCATACTCTCAAACCGGGACACCCGCGGCAGCGGGGTCAGTTGCTACGAGTTATGTTGGTCCCGTGGGAGGTGTTGGTGCCACCCACGGGGCCGTTCGGGGTCTGTTTCGAGTTCTCACTCTCTAATGTCATGTTTTTAAGGCTAGATGTGGAAATAAACAAATTATCGTCGTACTCTCAAACCGGGACACCCTCGGCTGTGGGGTCAGTTCCTACGAGTTACGTTGGTCCCGTGGGAGGTGTTGGTGCCACCTACGGGGCCGTTCGGGGGCTGTTTCGAGTTCTCACCCTCTAACGCCATGTTATTAAGCCGTGTGGAAATAAGCAAATTAAAACCGTACTCTGAAATCGGGAGACCCGCGGCTGCGGGGTCAGTTCCTACGAGTTACGTTGGTCCCGTGGGAGGTGTTGGTGCCACCCACGGGGCCGTTCGGGGGCTGTTTCGAGTTCTCACCCTCTAACGCCATGTTTTTAAGCCTAAGTGTGGAAATAAGCAAATTACTGTCGTACTCTCAAACCGGGAGACCCGCGGCTGCGGGGTCAGTTCCTACGAGTTACGTTGGTCCCGTGGGAGGTGTTGGTGCCACCCAAGGGGCCATTCGGGGGCTGTTTCGAGTTCTCACCCTCTAACGCCATGTTTTTAAGCCTAAGTGTGGAAATAAGAAATTACTGCCGTATTCTCAAGCCGGGAGACCCGCGGCTGCGGGGTCGGTTCCTACGAGTTACGTTGGTCCCGCGGGAGGTGTTGGTGCCACCCACGGGGCAGTTCGGGGGCTGTTTCGAGTTCTCACCCTCTAACGCCATGATTTTAAGCCTAAGTGTGGAAATAAGCAAATTACCGTCGTACTCTCAAACCGGGACACCCGCGACTGCGGGGTCAGTTCCTACGAGTTACGTTGGTCCCGTGGGAGGTGTTGGTGCCACCCACGGGGCCGTTCGGGGGCTGTTTCGAGTTCTCACCCTCTAACGCCATGTTTTTAAGCCTAAGTGTGGAAATAAGCAAATTACCGTCGTACTCTCCAATCGGGACTCCCGCGGGTTCGGGGTCAGTTCCTACGGGTTACGTTGGTCCCGTGGGAGGTGTTGGGGTCACCCACGGGGCCGTTCGGGGGCTGTTTCGAGTTCTCACCCTCTAACGCCATGTTTTTAAGCCTAAGTGTGGAAATAAGAAAATTACCGTCCTACTCTCAAACCGGGACACCCACGGTTGCGGGGTCAGTTCCTACGAGTTACGTTGGTCCCGTGGGAGGTGTTGGTGCCACCCCCGGGGCAGTTTGGGGGTTGTTTCGAGTTCTCACCCTCTAACGCCATGTTTTTAATCCTAAGTGTGAAAATAAGAAAATTACCGTCGTACTCTCAAACTGGGAGACTTGCGGCTGCGGGGTCAGTTCCTACCAGTTACGTTGGTCCCGTGGGAGGTATTGGTTCCACCCACGGGGCCGTTCGAGGGCTGTTTCGATTTCTCACCCTCTAACGCCATGTTTTTAAGCCTAAGTGTGGAAATAAGCAATTACTGCCGTACTCTCAAACCGGGAGACCCGCGGCTGCGGGGTCCGTTCCTACGAGTTACGTTGGTCTCGTGGGAGGTGTTGGTGCCAACCACGGGGCCGTTCGGGGGCTGTTTTGAGTTCTCACCCTCTAACGCCATTATTTTACGCCTAAGTGTGAAAATAAGCAAATTACCGTCGTACTCTCCAATCGGGACACCCGCGGCTGCGGGGTCAGTTCCTTCGAGTTACGTTGGTCCCGTGGGAGGTGTTGGTGCCACCCACGGGGCCGTTCGGGGGCTTTTTCGAGTTCTCACCATCTAACGCCATGTTTTTAACCCTAAGTGTGGAAATAAGCAAATTACTGCCGTACTCTCAAACCGGGAGACCCGCTGCTGCGGGGTTCGTTCCTACGAGTTACGTTGGTCCCGTGGGAGGTGTTGGTGCCACCCACGGGGCCGTTCGGGGGCTGTTTTGAGTTCTCACCCTCTAACGCCATGTTTTCAAGCCTAAGTGTGGAAATTAGAAAATTACCGTCCTACTCTCAAACCGGGACACCCGCGGCTGCGGGGTCAGTTCCTGCGAGTTACGTTGGTCCCGTGGGAGGTGTTGGTTCCACCCACGGGGCCGTTCGGGGTCTGTTTCGAGTTCTCACCCTCTAACGCCATGTTTTTAAGCCTAAGTGTGAAAATAAGCAAATTACCGTCGTACTCTCAAACCGGGACACCCGCGACTGCGGGGTCAGTTCCTACGAGTTACGTTGGTCCCGTGGGAGGTGTTGGTGCCACCCACGGGGCCGTTCGGGGGCTGTTTCGAGTTCTCACCCTCTAACGCCATGTTTTTAAGCCTAAGTGTGGAAATAAGCAAATTACTGTCGTTCTCTCAAACCGCGAGACCCGCGGCTGCGGGGTCAGTTCCTACGAGTTACGTTGGTCCCGTGGGAGGTGTTCGTGCCACCCACGGGGCCGTTCGAGGGCTGTTTCGAGTTCTCACCCTCTATCGCCATGTTTTTAAGCCTAAGTGTGGAAATAAGCAATTACTGCCGTACTCTCAAATCGGGAGACCCGCGGCTGCGTATCCGTTCCTACGAGTTACGTTGGTCCCGTGGGAGGTGTTGGTGCCACCCACGGGGCCGTTCGGGGGCTGTTTCGAGTTCTCACCCTCTAACGCCATGATTTTAAGCCTAAGTGTAGAAATAAGCAAATTACTGCCGTACTCTCAAATCGGGAGACCCGCGGCTGCGGGGTCAGTTCCTACGATTTACGTTGGTCCCGTGGGAGGTGTGGGTGCCACCCACGGGGCCGTTCGGGGCCTGTTTCAAGTTCTCACCCTCTAACGCCATGTTTTCAAGCCTAAGGGTGGAAATAATCAAATTACCGTCGTACTCTCAAACCGGGACACCCGCGGCTGCGGGGTCAGTTCGTACGAGTTACGTTGGTCCCATGGGAGGTGTTGGTGCCACCCACGGGGCCGTTCGGGGACTGTTTCGAGTTCTCACCCTCTAACACCATGTTTTTAAGCCTAAGTGTGGAAATAAGCAAATTACCTTCCTACTCTCAAACCGGGACACCCGCGGCTGCGGGGTCAGTTGCTACGAGTTACGTTGGTCCCGTGGGAGGTGTTGGTGCCACCCACGGGGCCGTTCAGGGCCTGTTTCAAGTTCTCACCCTCTAACGCCATGTTTTTAAGCCTAAGTGTAGAAATAATCAAATTACCATCGTACTCTCAATCCGGGACACCCGCGGCTGCAGGGTCAGTTCCTACGACTTACGTTGGTCCCGTTGGAGGTGTTGGTGTCACTCACGGGGCCGTTCGGGGGCTGTTTAGAGTTCTCACCCTCTAACGCCATGTTTTTAAGCCTAAGTGTGGAAATAAGAAAATTACTGCCGTACTCTCAAACCGGAAGACCCGCGGCTGCGGGGTCAGTTCCTATGAGTTACGTTGGTCCCGTTGGAGATTTTGGTGCCACCCACGGGGCCGTTCGGGGGGTGTTTCGAGTTCTGACCCTCTAACGCCATGTTTTTAAGCCTAAGTGTGGAAATAAGAAAATTACCATTGTACTCTCAAACTGGGACACCCGCGGCTGCGTGGTCAGTTCCTACGAGTTACGTTGGTCCCGTGGGAGGTGTTGGTGCCACCCACGGGGTCGTTCGGGGGCTGTTTCGAGTTCTCACCCTCTAACGCCATGTCTTTAAGCCTAAGTGTGGAAATAAGCAAATTACCGTCGTACTCTCAAACCGGGACACCCGCGGCTGCGGGGTCAGTTCCTCCGAGTTACATTGGTCCCGTGGGAGGAGTTGGTGCCACCCACGGGGCCGTCCTACTAGTTACGTTGGTCCCGTGGGAGTTGTTGGTGCCACCCACGGGGCCGTTAGGGGGCTGTTTCGAGTTCTCGCCCTCTAACGCCATGTTTTTAAGCCTAAGTGTGGAAATAAGCAAATTACTGTCGTACTCTCAAACCGAGAGACCCGTTGCTGCGGGGACCGTTCCTACGAGTTACGTTGGTCCCGTGGGAGGTGTTGGTGCCACCCACGGGGCCGTTCGGGGGCTGTTTTGAGTTCTCACCCTCTAACGCCATGTTTTCAAACCTAAGTGTGGAAATAAGAAAATTACCGTCATACTCTCAAACCGGGACACCCGCGGCTGCGGGGTCAGTTGCTACGAGTTATGTTGGTCCCGTGGGAGGTGTTGGTGCCACCCACGGGGCCGTTCGGGGTCTGTTTCGAGTTCTCACTCTCTAATGTCATGTTTTTAAGGCTAAATGTGGAAATAAACAAATTATCGTCGTACTCTCAAATCGGGACACCCTCGGCTGCGGGGTCAGTTCCTACGAGTTACGTTGGTCCCGTGGGAGGTGTTGGTGCCACCTACGGGGCCGTTCGGGGGCTGTTTCGAGTTCTCACCCTCTAACGCCATGTTATTAAGCCGTGTGGAAATAAGCAAATTACTTCCGTACTCTGAAATCGGGAGACCCGCGGCTGCGGGGTCAGTTCCTACGAGTTACGTTGGTCCCGTGGGAGGTGTTGGTGCCACCCACGGGGCCGTTCGGGGCTGTTTCGAGTTCTCACCCTCTAACGCCATGTTTTTAAGCCTAAGTGTGGAAATAAGCAAATTACTGTCGTACTCTCAAACCGGGAGACCCGCGGCTGCGGGGTCAGTTCCTACGAGTTACGTTGGTCCCGTGGGAGGTGTTGGTGCCACCCAAGGGGCCGTTCGGGGGCTGTTTCGAGTTCTCACCCTCTAATGCCATGTTTTTAAGCCTAAGTGTGGAAATAAGAAATTACTGCCGTATTCTCAAGCCGGGAGACCCGCGGCTGCGGGGTCGGTTCCTACGAGTTACGTTGGTCCCGTGGGAGGTGTTGGTGCCACCCACGGGGCCGTTCGGGGGCTGTTTCGAGTTCTCACCCTCTAACGCCATGATTTTAAGCCTAAGTGTGGAAATAAGCAAATTACTGGCGTACTCTCAAACCGGGAGACCCGCGGCTGCGGGGTCAGTTCCTACGAGTTCCGTTGGTCCCGTGGGAGGTGTTGGTGCCACCCTCGGGGCCATTCGGGGCCTGTTTCAATTTCTCACCCTCTAACGCCATGTTTTCAAGCCTAAGTGTGGAAATAAGCAAATTACCGTCGTACTGTCAAACCGGGACACCCGCGGCTGCGGGGTCAGTTCCTACGAGTTACGTTGGTCCCGTGGGAGGTGTTGGTGCCACCCACGGGGCCGTTCGGGATCTATTTCGAGCTCTCACCCTCTAACGCCATGTTTTTAAGCCTAAGTTTGAAAATAAGCAAATTACCGTCGTACTCTCAAACCGGGACACCCGCGGCTGCGGGGTCAGTTCCTAAGAGTTACGTTGGTCCCGTGGGAGGTGTTGTGCCACCCACGGGGCCATTCGGTGGTTGTTTCGAGTTCTCACCCTCTAACGCCATGTTTTTAAGCCTAAGTGTGGAAATAAGCAAATTACTGTCGTACTCTCAAACCGGGAGACCCGCGGCTGCGGGGTCAGTTCCTACGAGTTACGTTGGTCCCGTGGGAGGTGTTGGTGCCACCCAAGGGGCCGTTCGGGGGCTGTTTCGAGTTCTCACCCTCTAACGCCATGTTTTTAAGCCTAAGTGTGGAAATAAGAAATTACTGCCGTATTCTCAAGCCGGGAGACCCGCGGCTGCGGGGTCGGTTCCTACGAGTTACGTTGGTCCCGTGGGAGGTGTTGGTGCCACCCACGGGGCCGTTCGGGGGCTGTTTCGAGTTCTCACCCTCTAACGCCATGATTTTAAGCCTAAGTGTGGAAATAAGCAAATTACTGGCGTACTCTCAAACCGGGAGACCCGCGGCTGCGGGGTCAGTTCCTACGAGTTCCGTTGGTCCCGTGGGAGGTGTTGGTGCCACCCTCGGGGCCGTTCGGGGCCTGTTTCAATTTCTCACCCTCTAACGCCATGTTTTCAAGCCTAAGTGTGGAAATAAGCAAATTACCGTCGTACTGTCAAACCGGGACACCCGCGGCTGCGGGGTCAGTTCCTACGAGTTACGTTGGTCCCGTGGGAGGTGTTGGTGCCACCCACGGGGCCGTTCGGGATCTATTTCGAGCTCTCACCCTCTAACGCCATGTTTTTAAGCCTAAGTTTGAAAATAAGCAAATTACCGTCGTACTCTCAAACCGGGACACCCGCGCCTGCGGGGTCAGTTCCTAAGAGTTACGTTGGTCCCGTGGGAGGTGTTGGTGCCACCCACGGGGCCATTCGGGGGTTGTTTCGAGTTCTCACCCTCTAACGCCATGTTTTTAAGCCTAAGTGTGGAAATAATCAAATTACTATTGTACTCTCAAACCGGGAGACCCGCGGCTGCGGGGTCAGTTCCTACGAGTTACGTTGGTCCCGTGGGAGGTGTTGGTGCCACCCACGGGGCCGTTCGATGGCTGTTTCGAGTTCTCACCCTCTAACGCCATGTTTTTAAGCCTAAGTGTGGAAATAAGCAATTACTGCCGTACTCTCAAACCGGGAGACCCGCGGCTGGGGGTGAGTTCCTACGAGTTACGTTGGTCTCGTGGGAGGTGTTCGTACCAACCACGGGGCCGTTCGGGAGTTGTTTCGAGTTCTCACCCTCTAACGTCATGTTTTTAAGCCTAAGTGTGGAAATAAGCAAATTACTGGCGTACTCTCAAACCGGGAGACCCGCGGCTGCGGGGTCAGTTCCTACGAGTTCCGTTGGTCCCGTGGGAGGTGTTGGTGCCACCCTCGGGGCCGTTCGGGGCCTGTTTCAATTTCTCACCCTCTAACGACATGTTTTCAAGCCTAAGTGTGGAAATAAGAAAATTACCGTCGTACTGTCAAACCGGGACACCCGCGGCTGCGGGGTCAGTTCCTACGAGTTACGTTGGTCCCGTGGGAGGTGTTGGTGCCACCCACGGGGCCGTTCGGGATCTATTTCGAGCTCTCACCCTCTAACGCCATGTTTTTAAGCCTAAGTGTGGAAATAAGCAAATTACTGTCGTACTCTCAAACCGGGAGACCCGCGGCTGCGGGGTCAGTTCCTACGAGTTCCGTTGGTCCCGTGGGAGGTGTTGGTGCCACACTCGGGGCCATTCGGGGCCTGTTTCAATTTCTCACCCTCTAACGCCATGTTTTCAAGCCTAAGTGTGGAAATAAGCAAATTACCGTCGTACTGTCAAACCGGGACACCCGCGGCTGCGGGGTCAGTTCCTACGAGTTACGTTGGTCCCGTGGGAGGTGTTGGTGCCACCCACGGGGCCGTTCGGGATCTATTTCGAGCTCTCACCCTCTAACGCCATGTTTTTAAGCCTAAGTGTGGAAATAAGCAAATTACTGTCGTACTCTCAAACCGGGAGACCCGCGGCTGCGGGGTCAGTTCCTACGAGTTACGTTGGTCCCGTGGGAGGTGTTGGTGCCACCCAAGGGGCCGTTCGGGGGCTGTTTCGAGTTCTCACCCTCTAACGCCATGTTTTTAAGCCTAAGTGTGGAAATAAGAAATTACTGCCGTATTCTCAAGCCGGGAGACCCGCGGCTGCGGGGTCGGTTCCTACGAGTTACGTTGGTCCCGTGGGAGGTGTTGGTGCCACCCACGGGGCCGTTCGGGGGCTGTTTCGAGTTCTCACCCTCTAACGCCATGATTTTAAGCCTAAGTGTGGAAATAAGCAAATTACTGACGTACTCTCAAACCGGGAGACCCGCGGCTGCGGGGTCAGTTCCTACGAGTTCCGTTGGTCCCGTGGGAGGTGTTGGTGCCACCCTCGGGGCCATTCGGGGCCTGTTTCAATTTCTCACCCTCTAACGCCATGTTTTCAAGCCTAAGTGTGGAAATAAGCAAATTACCGTCGTACTGTCAAACCGTGACACCCGCGGCTGCGGGGTCAGTTCCTACGAGTTACGTTGGTCCCGTGGGAGGTGTTGGTGCCACCCACGGGGCCGTTCGGGATCTATTTCGAGCTCTCACCCTCTAACGCCATGTTTTTAAGCCTAAGTGTGGAAATAAGCAAATTACTGTCGTACTCTCAAACCGGGAGACCCGCGGCTGCGGGGTCAGTTCCTACGAGTTACGTTGGTCCCGTGGGAGGTGTTGGTGCCACCCAAGGGGCCGTTCGGGGGCTGTTTCGAGTTCTCACCCTCTAACGCCATGTTTTTAAGCCTAAGTGTGGAAATAAGAAATTACTGCCGTATTCTCAAGCCGGGAGACCCGCGGCTGCGGGGTCGGTTCCTACGAGTTACGTTGGTCCCGTGGGAGGTGTTGGTGCCACCCACGGGGCCGTTCGGGGGCTGTTTCGAGTTCTCACCCTCTAACGCCATGATTTTAAGCCTAAGTGTGGAAATAAGCAAATTACTGGCGTACTCTCAAACCGGGAGACCCGCGGCTGCGGGGTCAGTTCCTACGAGTTCCGTTGGTCCCGTGGGAGGTGTTGGTGCCACCCTCGGGGCCATTCGGGGCCTGTTTCAATTTCTCACCCTCTAACGCCATGTTTTCAAGCCTAAGTGTGGAAATAAGCAAATTACCGTCGTACTGTCAAACCGGGACACCCGCGGCTGCGGGGTCAGTTCCTACGAGTTACGTTGGTCCCGTGGGAGGTGTTGGTGCCACCCACGGGGCCGTTCGGGATCTATTTCGAGCTCTCACCCTCTAACGCCATGTTTTTAAGCCTAAGTTTGAAAATAAGCAAATTACCGTCGTACTCTCAAACCGGGACACCCGCGGCTGCGGGGTCAGTTCCTAAGAGTTACGTTGGTCCCGTGGGAGGTGTTGGTGCCACCCAAGGGGCCGTTCGGGGGCTGTTTCGAGTTCTCACCCTCTAACGCCATGTTTTTAAGCCTAAGTGTGGAAATAAGAAATTACTGCCGTATTCTCAAGCCGGGAGACCCGCGGCTGCGGGGTCGGTTCCTACGAGTTACGTTGGTCCCGTGGGAGGTGTTGGTGCCACCCACGGGGCCGTTCGGGGGCTGTTTCGAGTTCTCACCCTCTAACGCCATGATTTTAAGCCTAAGTGTGGAAATAAGCAAATTACTGGCGTACTCTCAAACCGGGAGACCCGCGGCTGCGGGGTCAGTTCCTACGAGTTCCGTTGGTCCCGTGGGAGGTGTTGGTGCCACCCTCGGGGCCATTCGGGGCCTGTTTCAATTTCTCACCCTCTAACGCCATGTTTTCAAGCCTAAGTGTGGAAATAAGCAAATTACCGTCGTACTGTCAAACCGGGACACCCGCGGCTGCGGGGTCAGTTCCTACGAGTTACGTTGGTCCCGTGGGAGGTGTTGGTGCCACCCACGGGGCCGTTCGGGATCTATTTCGAGCTCTCACCCTCTAACGCCATGTTTTTAAGCCTAAGTTTGAAAATAAGCAAATTACCGTCGTACTCTCAAACCGGGACACCCGCGGCTGCGGGGTCAGTTCCTAAGAGTTACGTTGGTCCCGTGGGAGGTGTTGTGCCACCCACGGGGCCATTCGGTGGTTGTTTCGAGTTCTCACCCTCTAACGCCATGTTTTTAAGCCTAAGTGTGGAAATAAGCAAATTACTGTCGTACTCTCAAACCGGGAGACCCGCGGCTGCGGGGTCAGTTCCTACGAGTTACGTTGGTCCCGTGGGAGGTGTTGGTGCCACCCAAGGGGCCGTTCGGGGGCTGTTTCGAGTTCTCACCCTCTAACGCCATGTTTTTAAGCCTAAGTGTGGAAATAAGAAATTACTGCCGTATTCTCAAGCCGGGAGACCCGCGGCTGCGGGGTCGGTTCCTACGAGTTACGTTGGTCCCGTGGGAGGTGTTGGTGCCACCCACGGGGCCGTTCGGGGGCTGTTTCGAGTTCTCACCCTCTAACGCCATGATTTTAAGCCTAAGTGTGGAAATAAGCAAATTACTGGCGTACTCTCAAACCGGGAGACCCGCGGCTGCGGGGTCAGTTCCTACGAGTTCCGTTGGTCCCGTGGGAGGTGTTGGTGCCACCCTCGGGGCCGTTCGGGGCCTGTTTCAATTTCTCACCCTCTAACGCCATGTTTTCAAGCCTAAGTGTGGAAATAAGCAAATTACCGTCGTACTGTCAAACCGGGACACCCGCGGCTGCGGGGTCAGTTCCTACGAGTTACGTTGGTCCCGTGGGAGGTGTTGGTGCCACCCACGGGGCCGTTCGGGATCTATTTCGAGCTCTCACCCTCTAACGCCATGTTTTTAAGCCTAAGTTTGAAAATAAGCAAATTACCGTCGTACTCTCAAACCGGGACACCCGCGGCTGCGGGGTCAGTTCCTAAGAGTTACGTTGGTCCCGTGGGAGGTGTTGGTGCCACCCACGGGGCCATTCGGGGGTTGTTTCGAGTTCTCACCCTCTAACGCCATGTTTTTAAGCCTAAGTGTGGAAATAATCAAATTACTGTTGTACTCTCAAACCGGGAGACCCGCGGCTGCGGGGTCAGTTCCTACGAGTTACGTTGGTCCCGTGGGAGGTGTTGGTGCCACCCACGGGGCCGTTCGATGGCTGTTTCGAGTTCTCACCCTCTAACGCCATGTTTTTAAGCCTAAGTGTGGAAATAAGCAATTACTGCCGTACTCTCAAACCGGGAGACCCGCGGCTGGGGGTGAGTTCCTACGAGTTACGTTGGTCTCGTGGGAGGTGTTCGTACCAACCACGGGGCCGTTCGGGAGTTGTTTCGAGTTCTCACCCTCTAACGCCATGATTTTACGCCTAAGTGTGAAAATAAGAAAATTACCGTTGTACTCTCAAATCGGGACACCCGCGGCTGCGGGGTCATTTCCTACGAGTTACGTTGGTCCCGAGGGAGGTGTTGGTGCCACCCACGGGGCCGTTCGGGGGCTTTTTCGAGTTCTCACCATCTAACGCCATGTTTTTAACCCTAAGTGTGGAAATAAGCAAATTACTGCCGTACTCTCAAACCGGGAGGCCCACTGCTGCGGGTTCCATTCCTACGAGTTACGTTGGTCCCGTGGGAGGTGTTGGTGCCACCCACGGGGCCGTTCGGGGGCTGTTTTGAGTTCTCACCCTCTAACGCCATGTTTTCAAGCCTAAGTGTGGAAATTAGAAAATTACCATCCTACTCTCAAACCGGGACACCCGCGCCTGCGGGGTCAGTACCTGCGAGTTACGTTGGTCCCGTGGGATGTGTTGGTGCCACCCACGGGGCCGTTCGGGGTCTGTTTCGAGTTCTCACCCTCTAACGCCATGTTTTTAATCCTAAGTGTGGAAATAAGCAAATTACCGTCGTACTCTCAAACCGAGACACCCGCGGCTGCGGGGTCAGTTCCTACGAGTTACGTTGGTCCCGTGAGAGGTGTTGGTGCCACCCACGGGGCCGTTCGGGGGCTGTTTCGAGTTCTCACCCTCTAACGCCATGTTTTTAAGCCTAAGTGTGGAAATAAGCAAATTACTGTCGTACTCTCAAACCGGGAGACCCGCGGCTGCGGGGTCAGTTCCTACGAGTTACGTTGGTCCCGTGGGAGGTGTTGGTGCCACCCACGGGGCCGTTCGAGGGCTGTTTCGAGTTCTCACCCCCTAACGCCATGTTTTTAAGTCTAAGTGCGGAAATAAGCAATTACTGCCGTACTCTCAAACCGGGAGACGCGCGACTGTGGGGTCCGTTCCTACGAGTTACGTTGGTCCCGTTGGAGGTGTTGGTGCCACCCACGGGGCCGTTCGGGGGCTGTTTCGAGTTCTCACCCTCTAACGCCATGATTTTAAGCCTAAGTGTAGAAATAAGTAAATTACTGCCGTACTCTCAAACCGGGAAACCCGCGGCTGCGGGGTCAGTTCCTACGAGTTACCTTGGTCCCGTGGGAGGTGTTGGTGCCACCCACGGGGCCGTTCGGGTCCTGTTTGCAGTTCTCACCCTCTAACGCCATGATTTCAAGCATAAGTGTGGAAATAAGCAAATTAACGTCGTACTCTCAAACCGGGACACCCGCGGCTTCGGGGTCAGTTCCTACGAGTTACGTTGGTCCCGTGGGAGGTGTTGGGGCCACCCACGGGGCCGTTCGGGGGCTGTTTCGAGTTCGCACCCGCTAACGCCACGTTTTTAAGCCTAAGTGTGGAAATTAGAAAATTATCGTCGTACTCTCAAACCGGGACACCCACGGCTGCGGGGTCAGTTCCTACGAGTTACGTTGGTCCCGTGGGAGGTGTTGGTGCCACCCACGGGGCCGTTTGGGGGCTATTTCGAGTTCTCACCCTCTAACGCCATGTTTTTAATCCTAAGTGTGGAAATAAGCAAATTACTGTCGTACTCTCAACCCGGGAGACCCGCGGCTGCGGGGTCAGTTCCTACGAGTTACATTGGTCCCGTGGGAGGGTGTGGTGCCACCCACGGGGCCGTTCGAGGGCTGTTTCGAGTTCTCGCCCTCTAACGCCATGTTTTTAAGCCTAAGTGTGGAAATAAGCAATTACTGCCGTACTCTCAAACCGGGAGACCCGCGGCTGCGGGGTCCGTTCCTACGAGTTACTTTCGTCCCGTGGGAGGTGTTGGTGCCACCCACGGGGCTGTTCGGGGGCTGTTTCGAGTTCTCACCCTCTAACACCATGATTTTAAGCCTAAGTGTGGAAATAAGCAAATTACTGCCATACTCTCAAACCGGGAAACCCGCGACTGCGAGGTGAGTTCCTACGAGTTACGTTGATCCCGTGGGAGGTGTTGGTGCCACCCACGGGGCCGTTCGGGTCCTGTTTCAAGTTCTCACCCTCTAACGCCATCTTTTCAAGCCTAAGTGTGGAAATAAGCAAATTACCGTCGTACTCTCAAACCGGGACACCCGCGGCTTCGGGGTTAGTTCCTACGAGTTACGTTGGTCCCGTGGGAGGTGTTGGTGCCACCCACGGGGCCGTTCGGGGGCTGTTTCGAGTTCTCACCCTCTAACGCCATGTTTTTAAGCCTAATTGTGGAAATAACAAAATTACCGTCGTACTCTCAAACCGGGACACCCACGGCTGCGGGGTCAGTTCCGATGAGGTACGTTGGTCCCGTGGGAGGTGTTGGTGCCACCCACGGGGCCGTTTGGGGGCTGTTTCGAGTTCTCACCCTCTAACGCCATGTTTTTAATCCTAAGTGTGAAAATAAGAAAATTACCGTCGTACTCTCAAACCGGGACACCCGCGGCTGCGGGGTCAGTTCCTAGGCGTTACGTTGGTCCCGTGGGAGGTGTTGGTGTCACCCACGGGGCCGTTCGGGGGCTGTTTCGAGTTCTCACCATCTAACGCCATGTTTTTAAGCCTAAGTGTGGAAATAAGCAAATTACTGCCGTACTCTCCAACCGAAAGACCCGCGGCTACGGGGTCAGTTCCAACGAGTTACGTTGGTCCCGTGGGAGGTGTTGGTGCCACCCACGGGGCCGTTAGGGGGCTGTTACGATTTCTCACCCTCTAACGCCATGTTTTAAAGCTTAAGTGTGGAAATAAGTCAATTACTGCCGTACTCTCAAACCGGGAGACCCGTTGTAGCGGGGTCCATTCCTACGAGTTACGTTGGTCCCGTGGGAGGTGTTGGTGCCACCCACGGGGCCGTTCGGGGGCTGTTTTGAGTTCTCACCCTCTAACGCCATGCTTTCAAGCCAAAGTGTCGAAATAAGAAAATTACCGTCATACTCTCAAACCGGGACACCCGCGGCTGCGGGGTCAGTTCCTACGAGTTACGTTGGTCCCGTGGGAGATGTTGGGGCCACCCACGGGGCCGTTCGGGGTCTGTTTCGAGTTCTCACCCTCTAACGCCATATTTTTAAGCCTAAGTGTGGAAATTAGAAAATTACCGTCGTACTCTCAAACCGGGACACCCACGGCTGCGGGGTAACTTCCTACGAGTTACGTTGGTCCGGTGGGAGGTGTTGGTGCCAACCCCGGGGCCGTTTGGGGGTTGTTTCGAGTTCTCACCCTCTAACGCCATGTTTTTAATCCTAAGTGTGAAAATAAGAAAATTATCGTCGTACTCTCAAACCGTGAGACTTGCTGCTGCGGGGTCAGTTCCTACCAGTTACGTTGGTCCCGTGGGAGGTATTGGTGCCACCCACGGTGCCGTTGGAGGGCTGTTTCGAGTTCTCACTCTCTAACGCCATGTTTTTAAGCCTAAGTGTGGAAATAAGCAATTACTGCTGTACTCTCAAACCGGGAGACCCGCGGCTGCGGGGTCCGTTCCTACGAGTTACTTTGGTCTCGTGGGAGGTGTTGGTGCCAACCACGGGGCCGTTCGGGGGCTGTTTCGAGTTCTCACCCTCTAACGCCATGATTTTACGCCTAAGTGTGAAAATAAGCAAATTACCGTTGTACTCTCAAATCGGGACACCCGCGGCTGCGGGGTCAGTTCCAACGAGTTACGTTGGTCTCGTGGGAGGTGTTGGTGCCACCCACGGGGCCGTTCGGGGGCTTTTTCGAGTTCTCACCATCTAACGCCATGTTTTTAACACTAAGTGTGGAAATAAGCAAATTACTACCGTACTCTCAAACCGGGAGACCCGCTGCTGCGGGGTCCGTTCCTACGAGTTACGTTGGTCCCGTGGGAGGTGTTGGTGCCACCCACGGGGCAGTTCGGGGGATGTTTTGAGTTCTCACCCTCTAACGCCATGTTTTCAAGCCTAAGTGTGGTAATTAGAAAATTACCGTCCTACTCTCAAACCGGGACACCCGTGGCTGCGGGGTCAGTTCCTGCGAGTTACGTTGGTCCCGTGGGAGGTGTTGGTTCCACCCACGGGGCCGTTCGGGGTCTGTTTTGAGTTCTCACCCTCTAACGCCATGTTTTTAAGCCTAAGTGTGGAAATAAGCAAATTATCGTCGTACTCTCAAACCGGGACACCCGCGGCTGCGGGGTCAGTTCCTACGAGTTACGTTGGTCCCGTGGGTGGTGTTGGTGCCACCCACGGGGCCGTTCGGGGGCTGTTTCGAGTTCTCACCCTCTAACGCCATGTTTTTAAGCCTAAGTGTGGAAATAAGCAAATTACCATCGTACTCTCAAACCGGGACTCCCGCGGGTTCGGGGTCAGTTCCTACGAGTTACGTTGGTCCCGTGGGAGGTGTTGGGGCCACCCACCGGGCCGTTCGAGGGCTGTTTCGAGTTCTCACTCTCTAACGCCATGTTTTTAAGCCTAAGTGTGGAAATAAGAAAATTACCATCGTACTCTCAAACCGGGACACCCACGGCTGCGGGGTCAGTTCCTACGAGTTACGTTGGTCCCGTGGGAGGTGTTGGTGCCACCCCCGGGGCCGTTTGGGGGTTGTTTCGAGTTCTCACCCTCTAACGCCATGTTTTTAATCCTAAGTGTGAAAATAAGAAAATTACCGTCGTAGTCTCAAACCGGGAGACTTGCGGCTGCGGGGTCTGTTCCTACCAGTTACGTTGGTCCGGTGGGAGGTATTGGTGCCACCCACGGGGCCGTTCGAGGGCTGTTTCGAGTTTTCACCCTCTAACGCCTTGTTTTTAAGCCTAAGTGTGGAAATAAGCAATTACTGCCGTACTCTCAAACCGGGAGACCCGCGGCTGCGGGGTCCATTCCTACGAGTTACGTTGGTCTCGTGGGAGGTGTTGGTGCCAACAACGGGGCCGTTCGGGGGCTGTTTCGAGTTCTCACCATCTAACGCCATGATTTTACGCCTAAGTGTGAAAATAATCAAATTACCGTCGGACTCTCCAATCGGGACACCCGCGGCTGCGGGGTTAGTTCCTACGAGTTACGTTGGTCCCGTGGGAGGTGTTGGTGCCAGCCACGGGGCCGTTCGGGGTCTTTTTCGAGTTCTCACCATCTAACGCCATGTTTTTAACCCTAAGTGTGGAAATAAGCAAATTACTGCCGTACTCTCAAACCGGGAGACCCGCTGCTGCGGGGTCCGTTCCTACGAGTTACGTTGGTCCCGTGGGAGGTGTTGGTGCCACCCACGGGGCCGTTCGGGGGCTGTTTTGAGTTCTCACCCTCTAACGCCATGTTTTCAAGCCTAAGTGTGGAAATTAGAAATTTACCGTCCTACTCTCAAACCGGGACACCCGCGGCTGCGGGGTCAGTTCTTGCGAGTTACGTTGGTTCCGTGGGAGGTGTTGGTTCCACCCACAGGGCCCTTCGGGGAATGTTTCGAGTTCTCACCCTCTAACGCCATGTTTTTAAGCCTAAGTGTGGAAATAAGCAAATAACCGTCGTACGCTCAAACCGGGACACCCGCGGCTGCGGGGTCAGTTCCTACGAGTTACATTGGTCCCGTGGGAGGTGTTGGTGCCACCCACGGGGCCGTTCGGGGGCTGTTTCGAGTTCTCACCCTCTAACGCCATGTTTTTAAGCCTAAGTGTGGAAATAAGCAAATTACTGTCGTACTCTCAAACCGGGAGACCCGCGGCTGCGGGGTCAGTTCCTACGAGTTACGTTGGTCCCGTGGGAGGTGTTGGTGCCACCGACGGGGCCGTTCGAGGGCTGTTTCGAGTTCTCACTCTCTAACGCCATGTTTGTAAGCCTAAGTGTGGAAATAAGCAATTACTGCCGAACTCTCAAACCGGGAGACCCGCGGCTGCGGGGTCCGTTCCTACGAGTTACGTTGGTCCCGTGGGAGGTGTTGGTGCCACCCACGGGGCTGTTCGGGGGCTGTTTAGAGTTCTCACCCTCTAACGCCATGTTTTTAATCCTAAGTGTAGAAATTAGCAAATTACTGCCGTACTCTCAAACCGGGAGACCCGCGGCTGCGGGGTCAGTTCCTACGATTTACGTTGGTCCCGTGGGAGGTGTGGGTGCCACCCACGGGCCGTTCGGGGCCTGTTTCAAGTTCTCACCCTCTAACGCCATGTTTTCAAGCCTAAGTGTGGAAATAATCAAATTACTGTCGTACTCTCAAACCGAGAGACCCGTTGTTGCGGGGTCAGTTCCTACGAGTTATGTTGGTCCCGTGGGAGGTGTTGGTGCCACCCACGGGGCCATTCGGGGTCTGTTTCGAGTTCTCACCCTCTAACGCCATGTGCTTAAGCCTAAGTGTAGAAATAAGAAAATTACCATCGTACTCTCAAACCGGGACACCCGCGGCTGCAGCGTCAGTTCCTACGACTTACGTTGGTCCCGTTGGAGGTGTTGGTGTCACCCATGGGGCCGTTCGGGGGCTGTTTAGAGTTCTCACCCTCTAACGCCATGATTTTAATCCTAAGTGTGGAAATAAGCATATTACTGCCGTACTCTCAAAACGGGACACCCGCGGCTGCGGGGTCAGTTCCTACGAGTTACGTTGGTCCCATGGGAGGTGTTGGTGCCACCCACGGGGCCGTTCGAGGAGTTTTTCGAGTTCACACCCTCTAACGCCATGTTTTTAAGCCTAAGTGTGGAAATAAGCAAATTACCATCCTACTCTCAAACCGGGACACCCGCGGTTGCGGGGTCAGTTGCTACGAGTTACGTTGGTCCCGTGGGAGGTGTTGGTGCCACCCACGGGGCCGTTCGGGGCCTGTTTCAAGTTCTCACCCTCTAACGCCATGTGCTTAAGCCTAAGTGTAGAAATAAGAAAATTGCCATCGTACTCTCAAACCGGAACACCCGCGGCTACAGCGTCAGTTCCTACGACTTACGTTGGTCCCGTTGGAGGTGTTGGTGTCACCCACGGGGCCGTTCGGGGGCTGTTTAGAGTTCTCACCCTCTAACGCCATGTTTTTAAACCTAAGTGTGGAAATAAGCAAATTACTGCCGTACTCTCAAACCGGAAGACCCGCGGCTGCGGGGTCAGTTCCTATGAGTTACGTTGGTCCCGTTGGAGATTTTGGTGCCACCCACGGTGCCGTTCGGGGGGTGTTTCGAGTTCTGACCCTCTAACGCCATGTTTTTAAGCCTAAGTGTGGAAATAAGCAAATTACCGTCGTACTCTCAAACCGGGACACCCGCGGCTGCGGGGTGAGTTCCTACGAGTTACGTTGGTCCCATGGGAGGTGTTGGTGCCACCCACGGGGTCGTTCGGGGGCTGTTTCGAGATCTCACCCTCTAACGCCATGTCTTTAAGCCTAAGTGTGGAAATAAGCAAATTACCGTCGTACTCTCAAACCGGGACACCCGCGGCTGCGGGGTCAGTTCCTCCGAGTTACATTGGTCCTGTGGGAGGTGTTGGTGCCACCCACGGGGCCGTCCTATGAGTTACATTGGTCCCGTGGGAGTTGTTGGTGCCACCCACGGGGCCGTTAGGGGGCTGTTTCGAGTTCTCAGACTCTAACGCCATGTTTTTAATCCTAAGTGTGGAAATAAGCAAATTACTGTCGTACTCTCAAACCGAGAGACCCGTTGCTGCGGGGTCCGTTCCTACCAGTTACGTTGGTCCCGTGGGAGGTGTTGGTGCCACCCACGGGGCCGTTCGGGGGCTGTTTTGAGTTCTCACCCTCTAACGCCATGTTTTTAAGCCTAAGTGTGGAAATAAGCAAATTACTGTCGTACTCTCAAACCGAGAGACCCGTTGCTGCGGGGTCAGTTCCTACGAGTTATGTTGGTCCCGTGGGAGGTGTTGGTGCCACCCACGGGGCCGTTCGGGGTCTGTTTCGAGTTCTCACCCTCTAATGTCATGTTTTTAAGCCTAAATGTGGAAATAAAAAAATTACCATCGTACTCTCAAACCGGGACACCCTCGGCTGCGGGGTCAGTTCCTACGAGTTACGTTGGTCCCGTGGGAGGTGTTGGTGCCACCCACGGGGCCGTTCGGGGGCTGTTTCGAGTTCTCACCCTCTAACCCCATGTTTTTAAGCCGTGTGGAAATAAGCAAATTTCTTCCATACTCTGAAACCGGGAGACCCGCGGCTGCGGGGTCAGTTCCTACGAGTTACGTTGGTCCCGTGGGAGGTGTTGGTGCCACCCACGGGGCCGTTCGGGGGCTGTTTCGAGTTCGCACCCTCTAACGCCATGTTTTTAAGCCTAAGTGTGGGAATAAGAAATTACTGCCGTACTCTCAAACCGGGAGACCCGCGGCTGCGGAGTCCATTCCTACGAGTTACGTTGGTCCCGTGGGAGGTGTTGGTGCCACCCACGGGGCCGTTCGGGGGCTGTTTCGAGTTCTCACCCTCTAACGCCATGATTTTAAGCCTAAGTGTGGAAATAAGCAAATTACTAGCGTACTGTCAAACCGGGAGACCCGCGGGTACGGGGTCAGTTCCTACGAGTTACGTTGGTCCCGTGGGAGGTGTTGGTACCACCCACGGGGCCGTTCGGGGCCTGTTTCAAGTTCTCACCCTCTAACGCCATGTTTTCAAGCCTAAGTGTGGAAATAAGCGAATTACCGTCGTACTGTCAAACCGAGACACCCGCGGCTGCGGGGTCAGTTCCTACGAGTTACGTTGGTCCCGTGGGAGGTGTTGGTGCCACCCACGGGGCCGTTCGGGGTCTATTTCGAGTTCTCACCCTCTAACGGCATGTTTTTAAGCCTAAGTGTGGAAATAAACAAATTACCGTCGTACTCTCAAACAGGGACACCCGCGGCTGCGGGGTCAGTTCCTAAGAGTTACGTTGGTCTCGTGGGAGGTGTTGGTGCCACCCACGGGGCCGTTCGGGGCTGTTTCGAGTTCTCACCCTCTAACGCCATGTTTTTAAGCCTAAGTGTGGAAATAAGCAAATTACTGTCGTACTCTCAAACCGGGAGACCCGCGGCTGCGGGGTCAGTTCCTACGAGTTACGTTGGTCCCGTGGGAGGTGTTGGTGCCACCCACGGGGCCGTTCGAGGGTTGTTTCGAGTTCTCATCCTCTAACGCCATGTTTTTAAGCCTAAGTGTGGAAATAAGCAATTACTGCCGTACTCTCAAACCGGGAGACCCGCCGCTGCGGGGTGAGTTCCTACGAGTTACGTTGGTCTCGTGGGAGGTGTTGGTGCCAACCACGGGGCCGTTCGGGGGTTGTTTCGAGTTCTCACCCTCTAACGCCATGATTTTACGCCTAATTGTGAAAATAAGCAAATTACCGTCGTACTCTCAAATCGGGACACCCGCGGCTGCGGGGTCAGTTCCTACGAGTTACGTTGGTCCCGTGGGAGGTGTTGGTGCCACCCACGGGGCCGTTCGGGGGCTTTTTCGAGTTCTCACCATCTAACGCCATATTTTTAACCCTAAGTGTGGAAATAAGCAAATTACTGCCGTACTCTAAAACCGGGAGACCCGCTGCTGCGGGGTCCGTTCCTACGAGTTACGTTGGTCCCGTGGGAGGTGTTGATGCCACCCACGCGGCCGTTCGGGGGCTGTTTTGAGTTCTCATCCTCTAATGCCATGTTTTCAAGCCTAAGTGTGGAAATTAGAAAATTACCATCCTACTCTCAAACCGGGACACCCGCGGCTGCGGGGTCAGTTCCTGCGAGTTACGTTGGTCCCGTGGGAGGTGTTGGTGCCACCCACGGGGCCGTTCGGGGTCTATTTCGAGTTCTCACCCTCTAATGCCATGTTTTTAAGCCTAAGTGTGGAAATAAGCAAATTACCGTCGTACTCTCAAACCGGGACACCCGCGGCTGCGGGGTCAGTTCCTAAGAGTTACGTTGGTCCCGTGGGAGGTGTTGGTGCCACCCACGGGGCCGTTCGGGGGCTGTTTCGAGTTCTCACCCTCTAACGCCATGTTTTTAAGGCGTGTGGAAATAAGCAAATTACTTCCGTACTCTAAAACCGGGAGACCCGCGGCTGCGGGGTCAGTTCCTACGAGTTACGTTGGTCCCGTGGGAGGTGTTGGTGCCACCCACGGGGCCGTTCGGGGGCTGTTTCGAGTTCTCACCCTCTAACGCCATGTTTTTAAGCCTAAGTGTGGGAATAAGAAATTACTGCCGTACTCTCAAACCGGGAGACCCGCGGCTGCGGAGTCCATTCCTACGAGTTACGTTGGTCCCGTGGGAGGTGTTGGTGCCACCCACGGGGCCGTTCGGGGGCTGTTTCGAGTTCTCACCCTCTAACGCCATGATTTTAAGCCTAAGTGTGGAAATAAGCAAATTACTAGCGTACTGTCAAACCGGGAGACCCGCGGGTACGGGGTCAGTTCCTACGAGTTACGTTGGTCCCGTGGGAGGTGTTGGTGCCACCCACGGGGCCGTTCGGGGCCTGTTTCAAGTTCTCACCCTCTAACGCCATGTTTTCAAGCCTAAGTGTGAAAATAAGCAAATTACCATCGTACTGTCAAACCGAGACACCCGCGGCTGCGGGGTCAGTTCCTACGAGTTACGTTGGTCCCGTGGGAGGTGTTGGTGCCACCCACGGGGCCGTTCGGGGTCTATTTCGAGTTCTCACCCTCTAACGCCATGTTTTTAAGCCTAAGTGTGTAAATAAACAAATTACCGTCGTACTCTCAAACAGGGACACCCGCGGCTTCGGGGTCAGTTCCTAAGAGTTACGTTGGTCCCGTGGGAGGTGTTGGTGCCACCCACGGGGCCGTTCGGGGGCTGTTTCGAGTTCTCACCCTCTAACGTCATGTTTTTAAGCCTAAGTGTGGAAATAAGCAAATTACTGTCGTACTCTCAAACTGGGAGACCCGCGGCTGCGGGGTCAGTTCCTACGAGTTACGTTGGTCCCGTGGGAGGTGTTGGTGCCACCCACGGGGCCGTTCGAGGGTTGTTTCGAGTTCTCACCCTCTAACGCCATGTTTTTAAGCCTAAGTGTGGAAATAAGCAATTACTGCCGTACTCTCAAACCGGGAGACCCGCGGCTGCGGGGTGAGTTCCTATAAGTTACGTTGGTCTCGTGGGAGGTGTTGGTGCCAACCACGGGGCCGTTCGGGGGTTGTTTCGAGTTCTCACCCTCTAACGCCATGATTTTACGCCTAATTATGAAAATAAGCAAATTACCGTCGTACTCTCAAATCGGGACACCCGCGGCTGCGGGGTCAGTTCCTATGAGTTACGTTGGTCCCGTGGGAGATGTTGGTGCCACCCACGGGGCCGTTCGGGGGCTTTTTCGAGTTCTCACCATCTAACGCCATATTTTTAACCCTAAGTGTGGAAATAAGAAATTACTGCCGTACTCTCAAACCGGGAGACCCGTTGCTGCGGGGTCCGTTCCTACGAGTTACGTTGGTCCCGTGGGAGGTGTTGATGCCACCCACGCGGCCGTTCAGGGGGCTGTTTTGAGTTCTCATCCTCTAACGCCAAGTTTTCAAGCCTAAGTGTGGAAATTAGAAAATTACCATCCTACTCTCAAACCGGGACACCCGCGGCTGCGGGGTCAGTTCCTGCGAGTTACGTTGGTCCCGTGGGAGGTGTTGGTGCCACCCACGGGGCCGTTCGGGGTCTATTTCGAGTTCTCACCCTCTAACGCCATGTTTTTAAGCCTAAGTGTGGAAATAAGCAAATTACCATCGTACTCTCAAACCGGGACACCCGCGGCTGCGGGGTCAGTTCCTAAGAGTTACGTTGGTCCCGTGGGAGGTGTTGGTGCCACCCACGGGGCCGTTCGGGAGCTGTTTCGAGTTCTCACCCTCTAACGCCATGTTTTTAAGCCTAAGTGTGGAAATAAGCAAATTACTGTCGTACTCTCAAACCGGGAGACCTGCGGCTGCGGGGTCAGTTCCTACGAGTTACGTTGGTCCCGTGGGAGGTGTTGGTGCCACCCACGGGGCCGTTCGAGGGCTGTTTCGAGTTCTCACCCTCTAACGCCATGTTTTTAAGCCTAAGTGTGGAAATAAGCAATTACTGCCGTACTCTCAAACCGGGAGACCCGCGGCTGCGGGGTGAGTTCCTACGAGTTACGTTGGTCTCGTGGGAGGTGTTGGTGCCAAACACGGGGCCGTTCGGGGGTTGTTTCGAGTTCTCACCCTCTAACGCCATGATTTTACGCCTAATTGTCAAAATAAGCAAATTACCGTCGTACTCTCAAATCGGGACACTCGCGGCTGCGGGGTCAGTTCCTACGAGTTACGTTGGTCCCGTGGGAGGTGTTGGTGCCACCCACGGGGCCGTTCGGGGGCTTTTTCGAGTTCTCACCATCTAACGCCATGTTTTTAACCCTAAGTGTGGAAATAAGATATTACTTCCGTACTCTCAAACCGGGAGACCCACTGCTGCGGGGTCCATTACTACGAGTTACGTTGGTCCCGTGGGAGGTGTTGGTGCCACCCACGGGGCCGTTCGGGGGCTATTTTGAGTTCTCATCCTCTAACGCCATGTTATCAAGCCTAAGTGTGGAAATTAGAAAAATACCATCCTACTCTCAAACCGGGACACCCGCGGCTGCGGGGTCAGTTCCTGCGAGTTACGTTGGTCCCGTGGGAGGTGTTGGTGCCACCCACGGGGCCGTTCGGGGTCTGTTTCGAGTTCTCACCCTCTAACGCCATGTTTTTAAGCCTAAGTGTGGAAATAAGCAAATTACCGTCGTACTCTCAAACCGGGACACCCGCGGCTGCGGGGTCAGTTCCTACGAGTTACGTTGGTCCCGTGAGAGGTGTTGGTGCCACACACGGGGCCGTTCGGGGGCTGTTTCGAGTTCTCACCCTCTAACGCCATGTTTTTAAGCCGAAGTGTGGAAATAAGCAAATTACTGTCGAACTCTCAAACCGGGAGACCCGCGGCTGCGGGGTCAGTTCCTACGAGTTACGTTGGTCCCGTGGGAGGTGTTGGTGCCACCCACGGGGCCGTTCGAGGGCTGTTTCGAGTTCTCACCCTCTAACGCCATGTTTTTAAGCCTAAGTGTGGAAATAAGCAATTACTGCCGTACTCTCAAACCGGGAGACCCGCGGCTGCGGGGTGAGTTCCTACGAGTTACGTTGGTCTCGTGGGAGGTGTTGGTGCCAACCACGGGGCCGTTCGGGGTTGTTTCGAGTTCTCACCCTCTAACGCCATGATTTTACGCCTAATTGTGAAAATAAGCAAATTACCATCGTACTCTCAAATCGGGACACCCGCGGCTGCGGGGTCAGTTCCTACGAGTTACGTTGGTCCCGTGGGAGGTGTTGGTGCCACCCACGGGGCCGTTCGGGGGCTTTTTCGAGTTCTCACCATCTAACGCCATGTTTTTAACCCTAAGTGTGGAAATAAGCAAATTACTTCCGTACTCTCAAACCGGGAGACCCGCTGCTGCGGGGTCCGTTCCTACGAGTTACGTTGGTCCCGTGGGAGGTGTTGGTGCCACCCACGGGGCCGTTCGGGGTCTGTTTTGAGTTCTCATCCTCTAACGCCATGTTTTCAAGCCTAAGTGTGGAAATTAGAAAATTACCATCCTACTCTCAAACCGGGACACCCGCGGCTGCGGGGTCAGTTCCTGCGAGTTACGTTGGTCCCATGGGAGGTGTTGCTGCCACCCACGGGGCCGTTCGGGGTCTGTTTCGAGTTCTCACCCTCTAACGCCATGTTTTTAAGCCTAAGTGTGGAAATAAGCAAATTACCGTCGTACTCTCAAACCGGGACACCCGCGGCTGCGGGGTCAGTTCCTACGAGTTACGTTGGTCCCATGGGAGGTGTTGGTGCCACCCACGGGGCCGTTCGGGGACTTTTTCGAGTTCACACCCTCTAACGCCATGTTTTTAAGCCTAAGTGTGGAAATAAGCAAATTACCATCCTACTCTCAAACCGGGACACCCGCGGCTGCGGGGTCAGTTACTACGAGTTACGTTGGTCCCGTGGGAGGTGTTGGTGCCACCCACGGGGCCGTTCGGGGCCTGTTTCAAGTTCTCACCCTCTAACGCCATGTTTTTAAGCCTAAGTGTAGAAATAAGAAAATTACCATCGTACTCTCAAACCGGGACACCCGCGGCTGCAGGGTCAGTTCCTACGACTTACGTTGGTCCCGTTGGAGGTGTTGGTGTCACCCACGGGGCCGTTCGGGGGCTGTTTAGAGTTCTCACCCTCTAACGCCATGTTTTTAAACCTAAGTGTGGAAATAAGCAAATTACTGCCGTACTCTCAAACCGGAAGACCCGCGGCTGCGGGGTTAGTTTCTATGAGTTACGTTGGTCCCGTTGGAGATTTTGGTGCCACCCACGGTGCCGTTCGGGGGGTGTTTCGAGTTCTGACCCTCTAACGCCATGTTTTTAAGCCTAAGTGTGGAAATAAGCAAATTACCGCCGTACTCTCAAACCGGGACACCCGTGGCTGCGGGGTCAGTTCCTACGAGTTACGTTGGTACCATGGGAGGTGTTGGTGCCACCCACGGGGTCGTTCGGGGGCTGTTTCGAGATCTCACCCTCTAACGCCATGTCTTTCAGCCTAAGTGTGGAAATAAGCAAATTACCGTCGTACTCTCAAACCGGGACACCCGCGGCTGCGGGGTCAGTTCCTCCGAGCTACATTGGTCCTGTGGGAGGTGTTGGTGCCACCCACGGGGCCGTCCTACGAGTTACATTGGTCCCGTGGGAGTTGTTGGTGCCACCCACGGGGCCGTTAGGGGGCTGTTTCGAGTTCTCAGCCTCTAACGCCATGTTTTTAATCCTAAGTGTGGAAATAAGCAAATTACTGTCGTACTCTCAAACCGAGAGACCCGTTGCTGCGGGGTCCGTTCCTACGAGTTACGTTGGTCCCGTGGGAGGTGTTGGTACCACCCACGGGGCCGTTCGGGGGCTGTTTTGAGTTCTCACCCTCTAACGCCATGTTTTTAAGCCTAAGTGTGGAAATAAGCAAATTACTGTCGTACTCTCAAACCGAGAGACCCGTTGCTGCGGGGTCAGTTCCTACGAGTTATGTTGGTCCCGTGGGAGGTGTTGGTGCCACCCACGGGGCCGTTCGGGGTCTGTTTCGAGTTCTCACCCTCTAATGTCATGTTTTTAAGCCTAAATGTGGAAATAAACAAATTACCATCGTACTCTCAAACCGGGACACCCTCGGCTGCGGGGTCAGTTCCTACGAGTTACGTTGGTCCCGTGGGAGGTGTTGGTGCCACCCACGGGGCCGTTCGGGGGCTGTTTCGAGTTCTCACACTCTAACGCCATGATTTTAAGCCTAAGTGTGGAAATAAGCAAATTACTAGCGTACTGTCAAACCGGGAGACCCGCGGGTACGGGGTCAGTTCCTACGAGTTACGTTGGTCCCGTGGGAGGTGTTGGTGCCACCCACGGGGCCGTTCGGGGCCTGTTTCAAGTTCTCACCCTCTAACGCCATGTTTTCAAGCCTAAGTGTGGAAATAAGCAAATTACCATCGTACTGTCAAATCGAGACACCCGCGGCAGCGGGGTCAGTTCCTACGAGTTACGTTGGTCCCGTGGGAGGTGTTGGTGCCACCCACGGGGCCGTTCGGGGTCTATTTCGAGTTCTCACCCTCTAACGCCATGTTTTTAAGCCTAAGTGTGGAAATAAACAAATTACCGTCGTACTCTCAAACAGGGACACCCGCGGCTGCGGGGTCAGTTCCTAAGAGTTACGTTGGTCCCGTGGGAGGTGTTGGTGCCACCCACGGGGCCGTTCGGGGGTTGTTTCGAGTTCTCACCCTCTAACGCCATGTTTTTAAGCCTAAGTGTGGAAATAAGCAATTTACTGTCGTACTCTCAAACCGGGAGACCCGCGGCTGCGGGGTCAGTTCCTACGAGTTACGTTGGTCCCGTGGGAGGTGTTGGTGCCACCCACGGGGCCGTTCGAGGATTGTTTCGAGTTCTCACCCTCTAACGCCATGTTTTTAAGCCTAAGTGTGGAAATAAGCAATTACTGCCGTACTCTCAAACCGGGAGACCCGCGGCTGCGGGGTGAGTTCCTACGAGTTACGTTGGTCTCGTGGGAGGTGTTGGTGCCAACCACGGGGCCGTTTGGGGGTTGTTTCGAGTTCTCACCCTCTAACGCCATGATTTTACGCCTAATTGTGAAAATAAGCAAATTACCGTCGTACTCTCAAATCGGGACACCCGCGGCTGCGGGGTCAGTTCCTACGAGTTACGTTGGTCCCGTGGGAGGTGTTGGTGCCACCCACGGGGCCGTTCGGGGGCTTTTTCGAGTTCTCACCATCTAACGCCATGTTTTTAACCCTAAGTGTGGAAATAAGCAAATTACTTCCGTACTCTCAAACCGGGAGACCCGCTGCTGCGGGGTCCGTTCCTACGAGTTACGTTGGTCCCGTGGGAGGTGTTGGTGCCACCCACGGGGCCGTTCGGGGGCTGTTTTGAGTTCTCATCCTCTAACGCCATGTTTTCAAGCCTAAGTGTGGAAATTAGAAAATTACCATCCTACTCTCAAACCGGGACACCCGCGGCTGCGGGGTCAGTTCCTGCGAGTTACGTTGGTCCCATGGGAGGTGTTGGTGCCACCCACGGGGCCGTTCGGGGGCTGTTTTGAGTTCTCATCCTCTAACGCCATGTTTTCAAGCCTAAGTGTGGAAATAAGCAAATTACCATCGTACTGTCAAATCGAGACACCCGCGGCTGCGGGGTCAGTTCCTACGAGTTACGTTGGTCCCGTGGGAGGTGTTGGTGCCACCCACGGGGCCGTTAGGGGGCTGTTTCGAGTTCTCAGCCTCTAACGCCATGTTTTTAATCCTAAGTGTGGAAATAAGCAAATTACTGTCGTACTCTCAAACCGAGAGACCCGTTGCTGCGGGGTCAGTTCCTACGAGTTATGTTGGTCCCGTGGGAGGTGTTGGTGCCACCCACGGGGCCGTTCGGGGTCTGTTTCGAGTTCTCACCCTCTAATGTCATGTTTTTAAGCCTAAATGTGGAAATAAACAAATTACCATCGTACTCTCAAATCGGGACACCCTCGGCTGCGGGGTCAGTTCCTACGAGTTACGTTGGTCCCGTGGGAGGTGTTGGTACCACCCACGGGGCCGTTCGGGGACTGTTTCGAGTTCTCACCCTCTAACGCCATGTTTTTAAGCCTAAGTGCGGAAATAAGCAAATTACCGTCGTACTCTCAAACCAGGACACCCGCGGCTGCGGGGTCAGTTCCTACGAGTTACGTTGGTCCCGTGGGAGGTGTTGGTGCCACCCACGGGGCCGTTCGGGGGCTGTTTCGAGTTCTCACCCTCTAACGCCATGTTTTTAAGCCTAAGTGTGGAAATAAGCAAATTACTGTCGTACTCTCAAACCGGGAGACCCGCGGCTGCGGGGTCAGTTCCTACGAGTTACGTTGGTCCCGTGGGAGGTGTTGGTGCCACCCACGGGGCCGTTCGGGGGCTGTTTAGAGTTCTCACCCTCTAACGCCATGTTTTTAAGCTTAAGTGTGGGAATAAGAAATTACTGCCGTACTCTCAAATCGGGAGACCCGCGGCTGCGGAGTCCATTCCTACGAGTTACGTTGGTCCCGTGGGAGGTGTTGGTGCCACCCACGGGGCCGTTCGGGGGCTGTTTCGAGTTCTCACCCTCTAACGCCATGATTTTAAGCCTAAGTGTGGAAATAAGCAAATTACTAGCGTACTGTCAAACCGGGAGACCCGCGGGTACGGAGTCAGTTCCTACGAGTTACGTTGGTCCCGTGGGAGGTGTTGGTGCCACCCACGGGGCCGTTCGGGGCCTGTTTCAAGTTCTCACCCTCTAACGCCATGTTTTCAAGCCTAAGTGTGGAAATAAGCAAATTACCATCGTACTGTCAAATCGAGACACCCGCGGCAGCGGGGTCAGTTCCTACGAGTTACGTTGGTCCCGTGGGAGGTGTTGGTGCCACCCACGGGGCCGTTCGGGGTCTATTTCGAGTTCTCACCCTCTAACGCCATGTTTTTAAGCCTAAGTGTGGAAATAAACAAATTACCGTCGTACTCTCAAACAGGGACACCCGCGGCTGCGGGGTCAGTTCCTAAGAGTTACGTTGGTCCCGTGGGAGGTGTTGGTGCCACCCACGGGGCCGTTCGGGGGCTGTTTCGAGTTCTCACCCTCTAACGCCATGTTTTTAAGCCTTAGTGTGGAAATAAGCAAATTACTATCGTACTCTCAAACCGGGAGACCCGCGGCTGTGGGGTCAGTTCCTACGAGTTACGTTGGTCCCGTGGGAGGTGTTGGTGCCACCCACGGGGCCGTTCGAGGGTTGTTTCGAGTTCTCACCCTCTAACGCCATGTTTTTAAGCCTAAGTGTGGAAATAAGCAATTACTGCCGTACTCTCAAACCGGGAGACCCGCGGCTGCGGGTTGAGTTCCTACGAGTTACGTTGGTCTCGTGGGAGGTGTTGGTGCCAACCACGGGGCCGTTCGGGGGTTATTTCGAGTTCTCACCCTCTAACGCCATGATTTTACGCCTAATTGTGAAAATAAGCAAATTATCGTCGTACTCTCAAATCGGGACACCCGCGGCTGCGGGGTCAGTTCCTACGAGTTACGTTGGTCCCGTGGGAGGTGTTGGTGCCACCCACGGGGCCGTTCGGGGGCTTTTTCGAGTTCTCACCATCTAACGCCATGTTTTTAACCCTAAGTGTGGAAATAAGCAAATTACTTCCGTACTCTCAAACCGGGAGACCCGCTGCTGCGGGGTCCGTTCCTACGAGTTACGTTGGTCCCGTGGGAGGTGTTGGTGCCACCCACGGGGCCGTTCGGGGGCTGTTTTGAGTTCTCATCCTCTAACGCCATGTTTTCAAGCCTAAGTGTGGAAATTAGAAAATTACCATCCTACTCTCAAACCGGGACACCCGCGGCTGCGGGGTCAGTTCCTGCGAGTTACGTTGGTCCCATGGGAGGTGTTGGTGCCACCCACTGGGCCGTTCGAGGTCTGTTTCGAGTTCTCACCCTCTAACGCCATGTTTTTAAGCCTAAGTGTGGAAATAAGCAAATTACCGTCGTACTCTCAAACCGGGACACCCGCGGCTGCGGAGTCAGTTCCTACGAGTTACGTTGGTCCCATGGGAGGTGTTGGTGCCACCCACGGGGCCGTTCGGGGACTTTTTCGAGTTCACACCCTCTAACGCCATGTTTTTAAGCCTAAGTGTGGAAATAAGCAAATTACCATCCTACTCTCAAACCGGGACACCCGCGGCTGCGGGGTCAGTTGCTACGAGTTACGTTGGTCCCGTGGAAGGTGTTGGTGCCACCCACGGGGCCGTTCGGGGCCTGTTTCAAGTTCTCACCCTCTAACGCCATGTTTTTAAGCCTAAGTGTAGAAATAAGAAAATTACCATCGTACTCTCAAACCGGGACACCCGCGGCTGCAGGGTCAGTTCCTACGACTTACGTTGGTCCCGTTGGAGGTGTTGGTGTCACCCACGGGGCCGTTCGGGGGCTGTTTAGAGTTCTCACCCTCTAACGCCATGTTTGTAAACCTAAGTGTGGAAATAAGCAAATTACTGCCGTACTATCAAACCGGAAGACCCGCGGCTGCGGGGTAAGTTCCTATGAGTTACGTTGGTCCCGTTGGAGATTTTGGTGCCACCCACGGTGCCGTTCGGGGGGTGTTTCGAGTTCTGACTCTCTAACGCCATGTTTTTAAGCCTAAGTGTGGAAATAAGCAAATTACCGCCGTACTCTCAAACCGGGACACCCGCGGCTGCGGGGTCAGTTCCTACGAGTTACGTTGGTCCCATGGGAGGTGTTGGTGCCACCCACGGGGTCGTTCGGGGGCTGTTTCGAGATCTCACCCTCTAACGCCATGTCTTTAAGCCTAAGGGTGGAAATAAGCAAATTACCGTCGTACTCTCAAACCGGGACACCCGCGGCTGCGGGGTCAGTTCCTCCGAGTTACATTGGTCCTGTGGGAGGTGTTGGTGCCACCCACGGGGCCATCCTACGAGTTACATTGGTCCTGTGGGAGTTGTTGGTGCCACCCACGGGGCCGTTAGGGGCTGTTTCGAGTTCTCAGCCTCTAACGCCATGTTTTTAATCCTAAGTGTGGAAATAAGCAAATTACTGTCGTACTCTCAAACCGAGAGACCCGTTGCTGCGGGGTCCGTTCCTACGAGTTACGTTGGTCCCGTGGGAGGTGTTGGTGCCACCCACGGGGCCGTTCGGGGGCTGTTTTGAGTTCTCACCCTCTAACGCCATGTTTTTAAGCCTAAGTGTGGAAATAAGCAAATTACTGTCGTACTCTCAAACCGAGAGACCCGTTGCTGCGGGGTCAGTTCCTACGAGTTATGTTGGTCCCGTGGGAGGTGTTGGTGCCACCCACGGGGCCGTTCGGGGTCTGTTTCGAGTTCTCACCCTCTAATGTCATGTTTTTAAGCCTAAATGTGGAAATAAACAAATTACCATCGTACTCTCAAACCGGGACACCCTCGGCTGCGGGGTCAGTTCCTACGAGTTACGTTGGTCCCGTGGGAGGTGTTGGTGCCACCCACGGGGCCGTTCGGGGGTTGTTTCGAGTTCTCACCCTCTAACGCCATGTTTTTAAGTCGTGTGGAAATAAGCAATTTACTTCCGTACTCTGAAACCGGGAGACCCGCGGCTGCGGGGTCAGTTCCTACGAGTTACGTTGGTCCCGTGGGAGGTGTTGGTGCCACCCACGGGGCCGTTCGGGGGCTGTTTCGAGTTCTCACCCTCTAACGCCATGTTTTTAAGCCTAAGTGTGGAAATAAGCAAATTACTGTCGTACTCTCAAACCGGGAGACCCGCGGCTGCGGGGTCAGTTCCTACGAGTTACGTTGGTCCCGTGGGAGGTGTTGGTGCCACCCACGGGGCCGTTCGGGGGCTGTTTCGAGTTCTCACCCTCTAACGCCATGTTTTTAAGCCTAAGTGTGGGAATAAGAAATTACTGCCGTACTCTCAAACCGAGAGACCCGCGGCTGCGGAGTCCATTCCTACGAGTTACGTTGGTCCCGTTGGAGGTGTTGGTGCCACCCACGGGGCCGTTCGGGGGCTGTTTCGAGTTCTCACTCTCTAACGCCATGATTTTAAGCCTAAGTGTGGAAATAAGCAAATTACTAGCGTACTGTCAAACCGGGAGACCCGCGGGTACGGGGTCAGTTCCTACGAGTTACGTTGGTCCCGTGGGAGGTGTTGGTGCCACCCACGGGGCCGTTCGGGGCCTGTTTCAAGTTCTCACCCTCTAACGCCATGTTTTCAAGCCTAAGTGTGGAAATAAGCAAATTACCGTCGTACTGTCAAACCGAGACACCCGCGGCTGCGGGGTCAGTTCCTACGAGTTACGTTGGTCCCGTGGGAGGTGTTGGTGCCACCCACGGGGCCTTTCGGGGTCTATTTCGAGATCTCACCCTCTAACGCCATGTTTTTAAGCCTAAGTTTGGAAATAAATAAATTACCGTCGTACTCTCAAACAGGGACACCCGCGGCTGCGGGGTCAGTTCCTAAGAGTTACGTTGGTCCCGTGGGAGGTGATGGTGCCATCCACGGGGCCGTTCGGGGGCTGTTTCGAGTTCTCACCCTCTAACGCCATGTTTTTAAGCCTAAGTGTGGAAATAAGCAAATTACTGTCGTACTCTCAAACCGGGAGACCCGCGGCTACGGGGTCAGTTCCTACGAGTTACGTTGGTCCCGTGGGAGGTGTTGGTGCCACCCACGGGGCCGTTCGGGGGCTGTTTCGAGTTCTCACCCTCTAACGCCATGTTTTTAAGCCTAAGTGTGGGAATAAGAAATTACTGCCGTACTCTCAAACCGGGAGACCCGCGGCTGCGGAGTCCATTCCTACGAGTTAGGTTGGTCCCGTGGGAGGTGTTGGTGCCACCCACGGGGCCGTTCGAGGGCTGTTTCGAGTTCTCACCCTCTAACACCATGTTTTTAAGCCTAAGTGTGGAAATAAGCAATTACTGCCGTACTCTCAAACCGGGAGACCCGCGGCTGCGGGGTGAGTTCCTACGAGTTACGTTGGTCTCGTGGGAGGTGTTGGTGCCAACCACGGGGCCGTTCGGGGGTTGTTTCGAGTTCTCACCCTCTAACGCCATGATTTTACGCCTAATTGTGAAAATAAGCAAATTACCGTCGTACTCTCAAATCGGGACACCCGCGGCTGCGGGGTCAGTTCCTACGAGTTACGTTGGTCCTGTGGGAGGTGTTGGTGCCACCCACGGGGCCGTTCGGGGGCTTTTTCGAGTTCTCACCATCTAACGCCATGTTTTTAACCCTAAGTATGGAAATAAGCAAAATTACTTCCGTACTCTCAAACCGGGAGACCCGCTGCTGCGGGGTCCATTCCTACGAGTTACGTTGGTCCCGTGGGAGGTGTTGGTGCCACCCACGGGGCCGTTCGGGGGCTGTTTTGAGTTCTCATCCTCTAACGCCATGTTTTCAAGCCTAAGTGTGGAAATTAGAAAATTACCATCCTACTCTCAAATCGGGACACCCGCGGCTGCGGGGTCAGTTCCTGCGAGTTACGTTGGTCCCGTGGGAGGTGTTGGTGCCACCCACGGGGCCGTTCGGGGTCTGTTTCGAGTTCTCACCCTCTAACGGCATGTTTTTAAGCCTAAGTGTGGAAATAAGTAAATTACCGTCGTACTCTCAAACCGGGACACCCGCGGCTGCGGGGTCAGTTCCTACGAGTTACGTTGGTCCCGTCAGAGGTGTTGGTGCCACACACGGGTCCGTTCGGGGGCTGTTTCGAGTTCTCACCCTCTAACGCCATGTTTTTAAGCCTAAGTGTGGAAATAAGCAAATTACTGTCGTACTCTCAAACCGGGAGACCCGCGGCTGCGGGGTCAGTTCCTATGAGTTACGTTGGTCCCGTGGGAGGTGTTAGTGCCACCCACGGGGCCGTTCGAGGGCTGTTTCGAGTTCTCACCCTCTAACGCCATGTTTTTAAGCCTAAGTGTTGAAATAAGCAATTACTGTCGTACTCTCAAACCGGGGGACCCGCGGCTGCGGGGTCCGTTCCTACGAGTTACGTTGGTCCCGTTGGAGGTGTTGGTGCCACCCTCGGGGCCGTTCGGGGGCTGTTTCGAGTTCTCACCCTCTAACGCCATGTTTTTAAGCCTAAGTGTGGGAATAAGAAATTACTGCCGTACTCTCAAACCGGGAGACCCGCGGCTGCGGAGTCCATTCCTACGAGTTACGTTGGTCCCGTGGGAGGTGTTGGTGCCACCCACGGGGCCGTTCGGGGGCTGTTTCGAGTTCTCACCCTCTAACGCCATGATTTTAAGCCTAAGTGTGGAAATAAGCAAATTACTGTCGTACTCTCAAACCGGGAGACCCGCGGCTACGGGGTCAGTTCCTACGAGTTACGTTGGTCCCGTGGGAGGTGTTGGTGCCACCCACGGGGCCGTTCGGGGGCTGTTTCGAGTTCTCACCCTCTAACGCCATGTTTTTAAGCCTAAGTGTGGGAATAAGAAATTACTGCCGTACTCTCAAACCGGGAGACCCGCGGCTGCGGAGTCCATTCCTACGAGTTAGGTTGGTCCCGTGGGAGGTGTTGGTGCCATCCACGGGGCCGTTCGGGGGCTGTTTCGAGTTCTCACCCTCTAACGCCATGTTTTTAAGCCTAAGTGTGGAAATAAGCAAATTACTGTCGTACTCTCAAACCGGGAGACCCGCGGCTGCGGGGTCAGTTCCTACGAGTTACGTTGGTCCCGTGGGAGGTGTTGGTGCCACCCACGGGGCCGTTCGGGGGCTGTTTCGAGTTCTCACCCTCTAACGCCATGTTTTTAAGCCTAAGTGTGGGAATAAGAAATTACTGCCGTACTCTCAAACCGGGAGACCCGCGGCTGCGGAGTCCATTCCTACGAGTTATGTTGGTCCCGTGGGAGGTGTTGGTGCCACCCACGGGGCCGTTCGAGGGCTGTTTCGAGTTCTCACCCTCTAACGCCATGTTTTTAAGCCTAAGTGTGGAAATAAGCAATTACTGCCGTACTCTCAAACTGGGAGACCCGCGGCTGCGGGGTGAGTTCCTACGAGTTACGTTGGTCTCGTGGGAGGTGTTGGTGCCAACCACGGGTCCGTTCGGGGGTTGTTTCGAGTTCTCACCCTCTAACGCCATGATTTTACGCCTAATTGTGAAAATAAGCAAATTACCGTCGTACTCTCAAATCGGGACACCCGCGGCTGCGGGGTCAGTTCCTACGAGTTACGTTGGTCCCGTGGGAGGTGTTGGTGCCACCCTCGGGGCCGTTCGGGGGCTTTTTCGAGTTCTCACCATCTAACGCCATGTTTTTAACCCTAAGTGTGGAAATAAGCAAATTACTTCCGTACTCTCAAACCGGGAGACCCGCTGCTGCGGGGTCCATTCCTACGAGTTACGTTGGTCCCGTGGGAGGTGTTGGTGCCACCCACGGGGCCGTTCGGGGGCTGTTTTGAGTTCTCATCCTCTAACGCCATGTTTTCAAGCCTAAGTGTGGAAATTCGAAAATTACCATCCTACTCTCAAACCGGGACACCCGCGGCTGCGGGGTCAGTTCCTGCGAGTTACGTTGGTCCCGTGGGAGGTGTTGGTGCCACCCACGGGGCCGTTCGGGGTCTGTTTCGAGTTCTCACCCTCTAACGCCATGTTTTTAAGCCTAAGTGTGGAAATAAGCAAATTACCGTCGTACTCTCAAACCGGGAAACCCGCGACTGCGGGGTCGGTTCCTTCGAGTTACGTTGGTCCCGTCAGAGGTGTTGGTGCCACACACGGGTCCGTTCGGGGGCTGTTTCGAGTTCTCACCCTCTAACGCCATGTTTTTAAGCCTAAGTGTGGAAATAAGCAAATTACTGTCGTACTCTCAAACCGGGAGACCCGCGGCTGCGGGGTCAGTTCCTACGAGTTACGTTGGTCCCGTGGGAGGTGTTAGTGCCACCCACGGGGCCGTTCGAGGGCTGTTTCGAGTTCTCACCCTCAAACGCCATGTTTTTAAGCCTAAGGGTGGAAATAATCAATTACTGCCGTACTCTCAAACCGGGAGACCCGCGGCTGCGGGGTCCGTTCCTACGAGTTACGTTGGTCCCGTTGGAGGTGTTGGTGCCACCCTCGGGGCCGTTCGGGGGCTGTTTCGAGTTCTCACCCTCTAATGCCATGTTTTTAAGCCTAAGTGTGGGAATAAGAAATTACTGCCGTACTCTCAAACCGGGAGACCCGCGGCTGCGGAGTCCATTCCTACGAGTTACGTTGGTCCCGTGGGAGGTGTTGGTGCCACCCACGGGGCCGTTCGGGGGCTGTTTCGAGTTCTCACCCTCTAACGCCATGATTTTAAGCCTAAGTGTGGAAATAAGCAAATTACTGTCGTACTCTCAAACCGGGAGACCCGCGGCTACGGGGTCAGTTCCTACGAGTTACGTTGGTCCCGTGGGAGGTGTTGGTGCCACCCACGGGGCCGTTCGGGGGCTGTTTCGAGTTCTCACCCTCTAACGCCATGTTTTTAAGCCTAAGTGTGGGAATAAGAAATTACTGCCGTACTCTCAAACCGGGAGACCCGCGGCTGCGGAGTCCATTCCTACGAGTTAGGTTGGTCCCGTGGGAGGTGTTGGTGCCACCCACGGGGCCGTTCGAGGGCTGTTTCGAGTTCTCACCCTCTAACACCATGTTTTTAAGCCTAAGTGTGGAAATAAGCAATTACTGCCGTACTCTCAAACCGGGAGACCCGCGGCTGCGGGGTGAGTTCCTACGAGTTACGTTGGTCTCGTGGGAGGTGTTGGTGCCAACCACGGGGCCGTTCGGGGGTTGTTTCGAGTTCTCACCCTCTAACGCCATGATTTTACGCCTAATTGTGAAAATAAGTAAATTACCGTCGTACTCTCAAATCGGGACACCCGCGGCTGCGGGGTCAGTTCCTACGAGTTACGTTGGTCCTGTGGGAGGTGTTGGTGCCACCCACGGGGCCGTTCGGGGGCTTTTTCGAGTTCTCACCATCTAACGCCATGTTTTTAACCCTAAGTGTGGAAATAAGCAAATTACTTCCGTACTCTCAAACCGGGAGACCCGCTGCTGCGGGGTCCATTCCTACGAGTTACGTTGGTCCCGTGGGAGGTGTTGGTGCCACCCACGGGGCCGTTCGGGGGCTGTTTTGAGTTCTCATCCTCTAACGCCATGTTTTCAAGCCTAAGTGTGGAAATTAGAAAATTACCATCCTACTCTCAAACCGGGACACCCGCGGCTGCGGGGTCAGTTCCTGCGAGTTACGTTGGTCCCGTGGGAGGTGTTGGTGCCACCCACGGGGCCGTTCGGGGTCTGTTTCGAGTTCTCACCCTCTAACGCCATGTTTTTAAGCCTAAGTGTGGAAATAAGTAAATTACCGTCGTACTCTCAAACCGGGACACCCGCGGCTGCGGGGTCAGTTCCTACGAGTTACGTTGGTCCCGTCAGAGGTGTTGGTGCCACACACGGGTCCGTTCGGGGGCTGTTTCGAGTTCTCACCCTCTAACGCCATGTTTTTAAGCCTAAGTGTGGAAATAAGCAAATTACTGTCGTACTCTCAAACCGGGAGACCCGCGGCTGCGGGGTCAGTTCCTATGAGTTACGTTGGTCCCGTGGGAGGTGTTAGTGCCACCCACGGGGCCGTTCGAGGGCTGTTTCGAGTTCTCACCCTCTAACGCCATGTTTTTAAGCCTAAGTGTGGAAATAAGCAAATTACTGTCGTACTCTCAAACCGGGAGACCCGCGGCTGCGGGGTCAGTTCCTACGAGTTACGTTGGTCCCGTGGGAGGTGTTAGTGCCACCCACGGGGCCGTTCGAGGGCTGTTTCGAGTTCTCACCCTCTAACGCCATGTTTTTAAGCCTAAGGGTGGAAATAATCAATTACTGCCGTACTCTCAAACCGGGAGACCCGCGGCTGCGGGGTCCGTTCCTACGAGTTACGTTGGTCCCGTTGGAGGTGTTGGTGCCACCCTCGGGGCCGTTCGGGGGCTGTTTCGAGTTCTCACCCTCTAACGCCATGTTTTTAAGCCTAAGTGTGGGAATAAGAAATTACTGCCGTACTCTCAAACCGGGAGACCCGCGGCTGCGGAGTCCATTCCTACGAGTTACGTTGGTCCCGTGGGAGGTGTTGGTGCCACCCACGGGGCCGTTCGGGGGCTGTTTCGAGTTCTCACCCTCTAACGCCATGTTTTCAAGCCTAAGTGTGGAAATAAGCAAATTACCGTCGTACTGTCAAACCGAGACACCCGCGGCTGCGGGGTCAGTTCCTACGAGTTACGTTGGTCCCGTGGGAGGTGTTGGTGCCACCCACGGGGCCGTTCGGGGTCTATTTCGAGTTCTCACCCTCTAACGCCATGTTTTTAAGCCTAAGTGTGGAAATAAACAAATTACCGTCGTACTCTCAAACAGGGACACCCGCGGCTGCGGGGTCAGTTCCTAAGAGTTACGTTGGTCCCGTGGGAGGTGATGGTGCCATCCACGGGGCCGTTCGGGGGCTGTTTCGAGTTCTCACCCTCTAACGCCATGTTTTTAAGCCTAAGTGTGGAAATAAGCAAATTACTGTCGTACTCTCAAACCGGGAGACCCGCGGCTGCGGGGTCAGTTCCTACGAGTTACGTTGGTCCCGTGGGAGGTGTTGGTGCCACCCACGGGGCCGTTCGGGGGCTGTTTCGAGTTCTCACCCTCTAACGCCATGTTTTTAAGCCTAAGTGTGGGAATAAGAAATTACTGCCGTACTCTCAAACCGGGAGACCCGCGGCTGCGGAGTCCATTCCTACGAGTTATGTTGGTCCCGTGGGAGGTGTTGGTGCCACCCACGGGGCCGTTCGAGGGCTGTTTCGAGTTCTCACCCTCTAACGCCATGTTTTTAAGCCTAAGTGTGGAAATAAGCAATTACTGCCGTACTCTCAAACCGGGAGACCCGCGGCTGCGGGGTGAGTTCCTACGAGTTACGTTGGTCTCGTGGGAGGTGTTGGTGCCAACCATGGGGCCGTTCGGGGGTTGTTTCGAGTTCTCACCGTCTAACGCCATGATTTTACGCCTAATTGTGAAAATAAGCAAATTACCGTCGTACTCTCAAATCGGGACACCCGCGGCTGCGGGGTCAGTTCCTACGAGTTACATTGGTCCCGTGGGAGGTGTTGGTGCCACCCACGGGGCCGTTCGGGGGCTTTTTCGAGTTCTCACCATCTAACGCCATGTTTTTAACCCTAAGTGTGGAAATAAGCAAATTACTTCCGTACTCTCAAACCGGGAGACCCGCTGCTGCGGGGTCCATTCCTACGAGTTACGTTGGTCCCGTGGGAGGTGTTGGTGCCACCCACGGGGCCGTTCGGGGGCTGTTTTGAGTTCTCATCCTCTAACGCCATGTTTTCAAGCCTAAGTGTGGAAATTAGAAAATTACCATCCTACTCTCAAACCGGGACACCCGCGGCTGCGGGGTCAGTTCCTGCGAGTTACGTTGGTCCCGTGGGAGGTGTTGGTGCCACCCACGGGGCCGTTCGGGGTCTGTTTCGAGTTCTCACCCTCTAACGCCATGTTTTTAAGCCTAAGTGTGGAAATAAGCAAATTACCGTCATACTCTCAAACCGGGACACCCGCGGCTGCGGGGTCAGTTCCTACGAGTTACGTTGGTCCCGTGAGAGGTGTTGGTGCCACACAAGGGTCCGTTCGGGGGCTGTTTCGAGTTCTCACCCTCTAACGCCATGTTTTTAAGCCTAAGGGTGGAAATAATCAATTACTGCCGTACTCTCAAACCGGGAGACCCGCGGCTGCGGGGTCCGTTCCTACGAGTTACGTTGGTCCCGTTGGAGGTGTTGGTGCCACCCTCGGGGCCGTTCGGGGGCTGTTTCGAGTTCTCACCCTCTAACGCCATTTTTTTAAGCCTAAGTGTGGGAATAAGAAATTACTGCCGTACTCTCAAACCGGGAGACCCGCGGCTGCGGAGTCCATTCCTACGAGTTACGTTGGTCCCGTGGGAGGTGTTGGTGCCACCCACGGGGCCGTTCGGGGGCTGTTTCGAGTTCTCACCCTCTAACGCCATGTTTTTAAGCCTAAGTTTGGAAATAAATAAATTACCGTCGTACTCTCAAACAGGGACACCCGCGGCTGCGGGGTCAGTTCCTAAGAGTTACGTTGGTCCCGTGGGAGGTGATGGTGCCATCCACGGGGCCGTTCGGGGGCTGTTTCGAGTTCTCACCCTCTAACGCCATGTTTTTAAGCCTAAGTGTGGAAATAAGCAAATTACTGTCGTACTCTCAAACCGGGAGACCCGCGGCTACGGGGTCAGTTCCTACGAGTTACGTTGGTCCCGTGGGAGGTGTTGGTGCCACCCACGGGGCCGTTCGGGGGCTGTTTCGAGTTCTCACCCTCTAACGCCATGTTTTTAAGCCTAAGTGTGGGAATAAGAAATTACTGCCGTACTCTCAAACCGGGAGACCCGCGGCTGCGGAGTCCATTCCTACGAGTTAGGTTGGTCCCGTGGGAGGTGTTGGTGCCACCCACGGGGCCGTTCGAGGGCTGTTTCGAGTTCTCACCCTCTAACACCATGTTTTTAAGCCTAAGTGTGGAAATAAGCAATTACTGCCGTACTCTCAAACCGGGAGACCCGCGGCTGCGGGGTGAGTTCCTACGAGTTACGTTGGTCTCGTGGGAGGTGTTGGTGCCAACCACGGGGCCGTTCGGGGGTTGTTTCGAGTTCTCACCCTCTAACGCCATGATTTTACGCCTAATTGTGAAAATAAGTAAATTACCGTCGTACTCTCAAATCGGGACACCCGCGGCTGCGGGGTCAGTTCCTACGAGTTACGTTGGTCCTGTGGGAGGTGTTGGTGCCACCCACGGGGCCGTTCGGGGGCTTTTTCGAGTTCTCACCATCTAACGCCATGTTTTTAACCCTAAGTGTGGAAATAAGCAAATTACTTCCGTACTCTCAAACCGGGAGACCCGCTGCTGCGGGGTCCATTCCTACGAGTTACGTTGGTCCCGTGGGAGGTGTTGGTGCCACCCACGGTGCCGTTCGGGGGCTGTTTTGAGTTCTCATCCTCTAACGCCATGTTTTCAAGCCTAAGTGTGGAAATTAGAAAATTACCATCCTACTCTCAAACCGGGACACCCGCGGCTGCGGGGTCAGTTCCTGCGAGTTACGTTGGTCCCGTGGGAGGTGTTGGTGCCACCCACGGGGCCGTTCGGGGTCTGTTTCGAGTTCTCACCCTCTAACGCCATGTTTTTAAGCCTAAGTGTGGAAATAAGTAAATTACCGTCGTACTCTCAAACCGGGACACCCGCGGCTGCGGGGTCAGTTCCTACGAGTTACGTTGGTCCCGTCAGAGGTGTTGGTGCCACACACGGGTCCGTTCGGGGGCTGTTTCGAGTTCTCACCCTCTAACGCCATGTTTTTAAGCCTAAGTGTGGAAATAAGCAAATTACTGTCGTACTCTCAAACCGGGAGACCCGCGGCTGCGGGGTCAGTTCCTATGAGTTACGTTGGTCCCGTGGGAGGTGTTAGTGCCACCCACGGGGCCGTTCGAGGGCTGTTTCGAGTTCTCACCCTCTAACGCCATGTTTTTAAGCCTAAGTGTTGAAATAAGCAATTACTGTCGTACTCTCAAACCGGGGGACCCGCGGCTGCGGGGTCCGTTCCTACGAGTTACGTTGGTCCCGTTGGAGGTGTTGGTGCCACCCTCGGGGCCGTTCGGGGGCTGTTTCGAGTTCTCACCCTCTAACGCCATGTTTTTAAGCCTAAGTGTGGGAATAAGAAATTACTGCCGTACTCTCAAACCGGGAGACCCGCGGCTGCGGAGTCCATTCCTACGAGTTACGTTGGTCCCGTGGGAGGTGTTGGTGCCACCCACGGGGCCGTTCGGGGGCTGTTTCGAGTTCTCACCCTCTAACGCCATGTTTTCAAGCCTAAGTGTGGAAATAAGCAAATTACCGTCGTACTGTCAAACCGAGACACCCGCGGCTGCGGGGTCAGTTCCTACGAGTTACGTTGGTCCCGTGGGAGGTGTTGGTGCCACCCACGGGGCCGTTCGGGGTCTATTTCGAGTTCTCACCCTCTAACGCCATGTTTTTAAGCCTAAGTGTGGAAATAAACAAATTACCGTCGTACTCTCAAACAGGGACACCCGCGGCTGCGGGGTCAGTTCCTAAGAGTTACGTTGGTCCCGTGGGAGGTGATGGTGCCATCCACGGGGCCGTTCGGGGGCTGTTTCGAGTTCTCACCCTCTAACGCCATGTTTTTAAGCCTAAGTGTGGAAATAAGCAAATTACTGTCGTACTCTCAAACCGGGAGACCCGCGGCTGCGGGGTCAGTTCCTACGAGTTACGTTGGTCCCGTGGGAGGTGTTGGTGCCACCCACGGGGCCGTTCGGGGGCTGTTTCGAGTTCTCACCCTCTAACGCCATGTTTTTAAGCCTAAGTGTGGGAATAAGAAATTACTGCCGTACTCTCAAACCGGGAGACCCGCGGCTGCGGAGTCCATTCCTACGAGTTATGTTGGTCCCGTGGGAGGTGTTGGTGCCACCCACGGGGCCGTTCGAGGGCTGTTTCGAGTTCTCACCCTCTAACGCCATGTTTTTAAGCCTAAGTGTGGAAATAAGCAATTACTGCCGTACTCTCAAACCGGGAGACCCGCGGCTGCGGGGTGAGTTCCTACGAGTTACGTTGGTCTCGTGGGAGGTGTTGGTGCCAACCATGGGGCCGTTCGGGGGTTGTTTCGAGTTCTCACCGTCTAACGCCATGATTTTACGCCTAATTGTGAAAATAAGCAAATTACCGTCGTACTCTCAAATCGGGACACCCGCGGCTGCGGGGTCAGTTCCTACAAGTTACATTGGTCCCGTGGGAGGTGTTGGTGCCACCCACGGGGCCGTTCGGGGGCTTTTTCGAGTTCTCACCATCTAACGCCATGTTTTTAACCCTAAGTGTGGAAATAAGCAAATTACTTCCGTACTCTCAAACCGGGAGACCCGCTGCTGCGGGGTCCATTCCTACGAGTTACGTTGGTCCCGTGGGAGGTGTTGGTGCCACCCACGGGGCCGTTCGGGGGCTGTTTTGAGTTCTCATCCTCTAACGCCATGTTTTCAAGCCTAAGTGTGGAAATTAGAAAATTACCATCCTACTCTCAAACCGGGACACCCGCGGCTGCGGGGTCAGTTCCTGCGAGTTACGTTGGTCCCGTGGGAGGTGTTGGTGCCACCCACGGGGCCGTTCGGGGTCTGTTTCGAGTTCTCACCCTCTAACGCCATGTTTTTAAGCCTAAGTGTGGAAATAAGCAAATTACCGTCATACTCTCAAACCGGGACACCCGCGGCTGCGGGGTCAGTTCCTACGAGTTACGTTGGTCCCGTGAGAGGTGTTGGTGCCACACAAGGGTCCGTTCGGGGGCTGTTTCGAGTTCTCACCCTCTAACGCCATGTTTTTAAGCCTAAGTGTGGAAATAAGCAAATTACTGTCGTACTCTCAAACCGGGAGACCCGCGGCTGCGGGGTCAGTTCCTACGAGTTACGTTGGTCCCGTGGGAGGTGTTAGTGCCACCCACGGGGCCGTTCGAGGGCTGTTTCAAGTTCTCACCCTCTAACGCCATGTTTTTAAGCCTAAGTGTGGAAATAAGCAATTACTGCCGTACTCTCAAACCGGGAGACCCGCGGCTGCGGGGTCCGTTCCTACGAGTTACGTTGGTCCCGTTGGAGGTGTTGGTGCCACCCTCGGGGCCGTTCGGGGGCTGTTTCGAGTTCTCACCCTCTAACGCCATGTTTTTAAGCCTAAGTGTGGGAATAAGAAATTACTGCCGTACTCTCAAACCGGGAGACCCGCGGCTGCGGAGTCCATTCCTACGAGTTACGTTGGTCCCGTGGGAGGTGTTGGTGCCACCCACGGGGCCGTTCGGTGGCTGTTTCGAGTTCTCACCCTCTAACGCCATGATTTTAAGCCTAAGTGTGGAAATAAGCAAATTACTAGCGTACTGTCAAACCGGGAGACCCGCGGGTACGGGGTCAGTTCCTACGAGTTACGTTGGTCCCGTGGGAGGTGTTGGTGCCACCCACGGGGCCGTTCGGGGCCTGTTTCAAGTTCTCACCCTCTAACGCCATGTTTTCAAGCCTAAGTGTGGAAATAAGCAAATTACCGTCGTACTGTCAAACCGAGACACCCGCGGCTACGGGGTCAGTTCCTACGAGTTACGTTGGTCCCGTGGGAGGTGTTGGTGCCACCCACGGGGCCGTTCGGGGTCTATTTCGAGTTCTCACCCTCTAACGCCATGTTTTTAAGCCTAAGTGTGGAAATAAACAAATTACCGTCGTACTCTCAAACAGGGAGACCCGCGGCTGCGGGGTCAGTTCCTAAGAGTTACGTTGGTCCCGTGGGAGGTGATGGTGCCATCCACGGGGCCGTTCGGGGGCTGTTTCGAGTTCTCACCCTCTAACGCCATGTTTTTAAGCCTAAGTGTGGAAATAAGCAAATTACTGTCGTACTCTCAAACCGGGAGACCCGCGGCTGCGGGGTCAGTTCCTACGAGTTACGTTGGTCCCGTGGGAGGTGTTGGTGCCACCCACGGGGCCGTTCGGGGGCTGTTTCGAGTTCTCACCCTCTAACGCCATGTATTTAAGCCTAAGTGTGGGAATAAGAAATTACTGCCGTACTCTCAAACCGGGAGACCCGCGGCTGCGGAGTCCATTCCTACGAGTTATGTTGGTCCCGTGGGAGGTGTTGGTGCCACCCACGGGGCCGTTCGAGGGCTGTTTCGAGTTCTCACCCTCTAAAGCCATGTTTTTAAGCCTAAGTGTGGAAATAAGCAATTACTGCCGTACTCTCAAACCGGGAGACCCGCGGCTGCGGGGTGAGTTCCTCCGAGTTACGTTGGTCTCGTGGGAGGTGTTGGTGCCAACCACGGGGCCGTTCGGGGGTTGTTTCGAGTTCTCACCCTCTAACGCCATGATTTTACGCCTAATTGTGAAAATAAGCAAATTACCGTCGTAATCTCAAATCGGGACACCCGCGGCTGCGGGGTCAGTTCCTACGAGTTACGTTGGTCCCGTGGGAGGTGTTGGTGCCACCCACGGGGCCGTTCGGGGGCTTTTTCGAGTTCTCACCATCTAACGCCATGTTTTTAACCCTAAGTGTGGAAATAAGCAAATTACTTCCGTACTCTCAAACCGGGAGACCCGCTGCTGCGGGGTCCATTCCTACGAGTTACGTTGGTCCCGTGGGAGGTGTTGGTGCCACCCACGGGGCCGTTCGGGGGCTGTTTTGAGTTCTCATCCTCTAACGCCATGTTTTCAAGCCTAAGTGTGGAAATTAGAAAATTACCATCCTACTCTCAAACCGGGACACCCGCGGCTGCGGGGTCAGTTCCTGCGAGTTACGTTGGTCCCGTGGGAGGTGTTGGTGCCACCCACGGGGCCGTTCGGGGTCTGTTTCGAGTTCTCACCCTCTAACGCCATGTTTTTAAGCCTAAGTGTGGAAATAAGCAAATTACCGTCATACTCTCAAACCGGGACACCCGCGGCTGCGGGGTCAGTTCCTACGAGTTACGTTGGTCCCGTGGGAGGTGTTGGTGCCACCCACGGGGCCGTTCGGGGTCTGTTTCGAGTTCTCACCCTCTAACGCCATGTTTTTAAGCCTAAGTGTGGAAATAAGTAAATTACCGTCGTACTCTCAAACCGGGACACCCGCGGCTGCGGGGTCAGTTCCTACGAGTTACGTTGGTCCCGTCAGAGGTGTTGGTGCCACCCACGGGGCCGTTCGGGGGCTTTTTCGAGTTCTCACCATCTAACGCCATGTTTTTAACCCTAAGTGTGGAAATAAGCAAATTACTTCCGTACTCTCAAACCGGGAGACCCGCTGCTGCGGGGTCCATTCCTACGAGTTACGTTGGTCCCGTGGGAGGTGTTGGTGCCACCCACGGTGCCGTTCGGGGGCTGTTTTGAGTTCTCATCCTCTAACGCCATGTTTTCAAGCCTAAGTGTGGAAATTAGAAAATTACCATCCTACTCTCAAACCGGGACACCCGCGGCTGCGGGGTCAGTTCCTGCGAGTTACGTTGGTCCCGTGGGAGGTGTTGGTGCCACCCACGGGGCCGTTCGGGGTCTGTTTCGAGTTCTCACCCTCTAACGCCATGTTTTTAAGCCTAAGTGTGGAAATAAGTAAATTACCGTCGTACTCTCAAACCGGGACACCCGCGGCTGCGGGGTCAGTTCCTACGAGTTACGTTGGTCCCGTCAGAGGTGTTGGTGCCACACACGGGTCCGTTCGGGGGCTGTTTCGAGTTCTCACCCTCTAACGCCATGTTTTTAAGCCTAAGTGTGGAAATAAGCAAATTACTGTCGTACTCTCAAACCGGGAGACCCGCGGCTGCGGGGTCAGTTCCTATGAGTTACGTTGGTCCCGTGGGAGGTGTTAGTGCCACCCACGGGGCCGTTCGAGGGCTGTTTCGAGTTCTCACCCTCTAACGCCATGTTTTTAAGCCTAAGTGTTGAAATAAGCAATTACTGTCGTACTCTCAAACCGGGGGACCCGCGGCTGCGGGGTCCGTTCCTACGAGTTACGTTGGTCCCGTTGGAGGTGTTGGTGCCACCCTCGGGGCCGTTCGGGGGCTGTTTCGAGTTCTCACCCTCTAACGCCTTGTTTTTAAGCCTAAGTGTGGGAATAAGAAATTACTGCCGTACTCTCAAACCGGGAGACCCGCGGCTGCGGAGTCCATTCCTACGAGTTACGTTGGTCCCGTGGGAGGTGTTGGTGCCACCCACGGGGCCGTTCGGGGGCTGTTTCGAGTTCTCACCCTCTAACGCCATGTTTTCAAGCCTAAGTGTGGAAATAAGCAAATTACCGTCGTACTGTCAAACCGAGACACCCGCGGCTGCGGGGTCAGTTCCTACGAGTTACGTTGGTCCCGTGGGAGGTGTTGGTGCCACCCACGGGGCCGTTCGGGGTCTATTTCGAGTTCTCACCCTCTAACGCCATGTTTTTAAGCCTAAGTGTGGAAATAAACAAATTACCGTCGTACTCTCAAACAGGGACACCCGCGGCTGCGGGGTCAGTTCCTAAGAGTTACGTTGGTCCCGTGGGAGGTGATGGTGCCATCCACGGGGCCGTTCGGGGGCTGTTTCGAGTTCTCACCCTCTAACGCCATGTTTTTAAGCCTAAGTGTGGAAATAAGCAAATTACTGTCGTACTCTCAAACCGGGAGACCCGCGGCTGCGGGGTCAGTTCCTACGAGTTACGTTGGTCCCGTGGGAGGTGTTGGTGCCACCCACGGGGCCGTTCGGGGGCTGTTTCGAGTTCTCACCCTCTAACGCCATGTTTTTAAGCCTAAGTGTGGGAATAAGAAATTACTGCCGTACTCTCAAACCGGGAGACCCGCGGTTGCGGAGTCCATTCCTACGAGTTATGTTGGTCCCGTGGGAGGTGTTGGTGCCACCCACGGGGCCGTTCGAGGGCTGTTTCGAGTTCTCACCCTCTAACGCCATGTTTTTAAGCCTAAGTGTGGAAATAAGCAATTACTGCCGTACTCTCAAACCGGGAGACCCGCGGCTGCGGGGTGAGTTCCTACGAGTTACGTTGGTCTCGTGGGAGGTGTTGGTGCCAACCATGGGGCCGTTCGGGGGTTGTTTCGAGTTCTCACCGTCTAACGCCATGATTTTACGCCTAATTGTGAAAATAAGCAAATTACCGTCGTACTCTCAAATCGGGACACCCGCGGCTGCGGGGTCAGTTCCTACAAGTTACATTGGTCCCGTGGGAGGTGTTGGTGCCACCCACGGGGCCGTTCGGGGGCTTTTTCGAGTTCTCACCATCTAACGCCATGTTTTTAACCCTAAGTGTGGAAATAAGCAAATTACTTCCGTACTCTCAAACCGGGAGACCCGCTGCTGCGGGGTCCATTCCTACGAGTTACGTTGGTCCCGTGGGAGGTGTTGGTGCCACCCACGGGGCCGTTCGGGGGCTGTTTTGAGTTCTCATCCTCTAACGCCATGTTTTCAAGCCTAAGTGTGGAAATTAGAAAATTACAATCCTACTCTCAAACCGGGACACCCGCGGCTGCGGGGTCAGTTCCTGCGAGTTACGTTGGTCCCGTGGGAGGTGTTGGTGCCACCCACGGGGCCGTTCGGGGTCTGTTTCGAGTTCTCACCCTCTAACGCCATGTTTTTAAGCCTAAGTGTGGAAATAAGCAAATTACCGTCATACTCTCAAACCGGGACACCCGCGGCTGCGGGGTCAGTTCCTACGAGTTACGTTGGTCCCGTGAGAGGTGTTGGTGCCACACAAGGGTCCGTTCGGGGGCTGTTTCGAGTTCTCACCCTCTAACGCCATGTTTTTAAGCCTAAGTGTGGAAATAAGCAAATTACTGTCGTACTCTCAAACCGGGAGACCCGCGGCTGCGGGGTCAGTTCCTACGAGTTACGTTGGTCCCGTGGGAGGTGTTAGTGCCACCCACGGGGCCGTTCGAGGGCTGTTTCGAGTTCTCACCCTCTAACGCCATGTTTTTAAGCCTAAGTGTGGAAATAAGCAATTACTGCCGTACTCTCAAACCGGGAGACCCGCGGCTGCGGGGTCCGTTCCTACGAGTTACGTTGGTCCCGTTGGAGGTGTTGGTGCCACCCTCGGGGCCGTTCGGGGGCTGTTTCGAGTTCTCACCCTCTAACGCCATGTTTTTAAGCCTAAGTGTGGGAATAAGAAATTACTGCCGTACTCTCAAACCGGGAGACCCGCGGCTGCGGAGTCCATTCCTACGAGTTACGTTGGTCCCGTGGGAGGTGTTGGTGCCACCCACGGGGCCGTTCGGTGGCTGTTTCGAGTTCTCACCCTCTAACGCCATGATTTTAAGCCTAAGTGTGGAAATAAGCAAATTACTAGCGTACTGTCAAACCGGGAGACCCGCGGGTACGGGGTCAGTTCCTACGAGTTACGTTGGTCCCGTGGGAGGTGTTGGTGCCACCCACGGGGCCGTTCGGGGCCTGTTTCAAGTTCTCACCCTCTAACGCCATGTTTTCAAGCCTAAGTGTGGAAATAAGCAAATTACCGTCGTACTGTCAAACCGAGACACCCGCGGCTACGGGGTCAGTTCCTACGAGTTACGTTGGTCCCGTGGGAGGTGTTGGTGCCACCCACGGGGCCGTTCGGGGTCTATTTCGAGTTCTCACCCTCTAACGCCATGTTTTTAAGCCTAAGTGTGGAAATAAACAAATTACCGTCGTACTCTCAAACAGGGAGACCCGCGGCTGCGGGGTCAGTTCCTAAGAGTTACGTTGGTCCCGTGGGAGGTGATGGTGCCATCCACGGGGCCGTTCGGGGGCTGTTTCGAGTTCTCACCCTCTAACGCCATGTTTTTAAGCCTAAGTGTGGAAATAAGCAAATTACTGTCGTACTCTCAAACCGGGAGACCCGCGGCTGCGGGGTCAGTTCCTACGAGTTACGTTGGTCCCGTGGGAGGTGTTGGTGCCACCCACGGGGCCGTTCGGGGGCTGTTTCGAGTTCTCACCCTCTAACGCCATGTATTTAAGCCTAAGTGTGGGAATAAGAAATTACTGCCGTACTCTCAAACCGGGAGACCCGCGGCTGCGGAGTCCATTCCTACGAGTTATGTTGGTCCCGTGGGAGGTGTTGGTGCCACCCACGGGGCCGTTCGAGGGCTGTTTCGAGTTCTCACCCTCTAAAGCCATGTTTTTAAGCCTAAGTGTGGAAATAAGCAATTACTGCCGTACTCTCAAACCGGGAGACCCGCGGCTGCGGGGTGAGTTCCTACGAGTTACGTTGGTCTCGTGGGAGGTGTTGGTGCCAACCACGGGGCCGTTCGGGGGTTGTTTCGAGTTCTCACCCTCTAACGCCATGATTTTACGCCTAATTGTGAAAATAAGCAAATTACCGTCGTACTCTCAAATCGGGACACCCGCGGCTGCGGGGTCAGTTCCTACGAGTTACGTTGGTCCCGTGGGAGGTGTTGGTGCCACCCACGGGGCCGTTCGGGGGCTTTTTCGAGTTCTCACCATCTAACGCCATGTTTTTAACCCTAAGTGTGGAAATAAGCAAATTACTTCCGTACTCTCAAACCGGGAGACCCGCTGCTGCGGGGTCCATTCCTACGAGTTACGTTGGTCCCGTGGGAGGTGTTGGTGCCACCCACGGGGCCGTTCGGGGGCTGTTTTGAGTTCTCATCCTCTAACGCCATGTTTTCAAGCCTAAGTGTGGAAATTAGAAAATTACCATCCTACTCTCAAACCGGGACACCCGCGGCTGCGGGGTCAGTTCCTGCGAGTTACGTTGGTCCCGTGGGAGGTGTTGGTGCCACCCACGGGGCCGTTCGGGGTCTGTTTCGAGTTCTCACCCTCTAACGCCATGTTTTTAAGCCTAAGTGTGGAAATAAGCAAATTACCGTCATACTCTCAAACCGGGACACCCGCGGCTGCGGGGTCAGTACCTACGAGTTACGTTGGTCCCGTGAGAGGTGTTGGTGCCACACACGGGTCCGTTCGGGGGCTGTTTCGAGTTCTCACCCTCTAACGCCATGTTTTTAAGCCTAAGTGTGGAAATAAGCAAATTACTGTCGTACTCTCAAACCGGGAGACCCGCGGCTGCGGGGTCACTTCCTACGAGTTACGTTGGTCCCGTGGGAGGTGTTAGTGCCAACCACGGGGCCGTTCAAGGGCTGTTTCGAGTTCTCACCCTCTAACGCCATGTTTTTAAGCCTAAGTGTGGAAATAAGCAATTACTGCCGTACTCTCAAACCGGGAGACCCGCGGCTGCGGGGTCCGTTCCTACGAGTTACGTTGGTCCCGTTGGAGGTGTTGGTGCCACCCTCGGGGCCGTTCGGGGGCTGTTTCGAGTTCTCACCCTCTAACGCCATGATTTTAAGCCAAAGTGTAGAAATAAGCAAATTACTGCCGTACTCTCAAACCGGGAAACCCGCGGCTGCGGGGTCAGTTCCTACGAGTTACCTTGGTCCCGTGGGAGGTGTTGGTGCCACCCACGGGGCCGTTCGGGTCCTGTTTGAAGTTCTCATCCTCTAACGCCATGTTTTCAAGCCTAAGTGTGGAAATAAGCAAATTACCGTCGTACTCTCAAACCGGGACACCCGCGGCTTCGGGGTCAGTTCCTACGAGTTACGTTGGTCCCGTGGGAGGTGTTGGGGCCACCCACGGGGCCGTTCGGGGGCTGTTTCGAGTTCTCACCCTCTAACGCCATGTTTTTAAGCCTAAGTGTGGAAATTAGAAAATTACGGTCGTACTCTAAAACCGGGAGACCCGCGGCTGCGGGGTCAGTTCCTACGAGTTACGTTGGTCCCGTGGGAGGTGTTGGTGCCACCCACGGGGCCGTTTGGGGGTTGTTTCGAGTTCTCACCCTCTAACGCCATGTTTTTAATCCTAAGTGTGAAAATAAGCAAATTACCATCGTATTCTCAAACCGGGAGACCCGCGGCTTCGGGGTCAGTTCCTACGAGTTACGTTGGTCCCGTGGGAGGTGTTGGTGCCACCCACGGGGCCGTCCGGCGTCTGTTTCGAGTTCTCACCCTCTAACGCCGTCTTTTTAATCCTAAGTGTGAAAATAAGAAAATTACCGTCGTACTCTCAAACCGGGAGACACGCAGCTGCGGGGTCAGTTCCTACGAGTTACGTTGGTCCCGTGGGAGGTGTTGGTGCCACCCACGGGGCCGTTCGAGGGCTGTTTCGAGTTCTCACCCTCTAACGCCATGATTTTAAGCCAAAGTGTGGAAATAAGCAATTACTGACGTACTCTCAAACCGGGAGACCCGCGGCTGCGGGGTCAGTTCCTACCTGTTACGTTGGTCCCGTGGGAGGTGTTGGGGCCACCCACGGGGCCATTCGTGGGCTGTTTCGAGTTCTCACCCTCTAACGCCATGTTTTTAAGCCAAAGTGTGGAAATAAGAAAATTACCGTCATACTCTCAAACCGGGACACCCGCGGCTGTGGGGTCAGTTCCTACGAGTTACGTTGGTCCCGTGGGAGGTATTGGTGCCACCCACGGGGCCGTTCGGGGGCTGTTTCGAGTTCTCACCCTCTAACGCCATGTTTTTAAGCCTAAGTGTGGAAATAAGCAAATTACTGTCGTACTCTCAAACCGGGAGACCCGCGGCTGCGGGGTCAGTTCCTACGAGTTACGTTGGTCCCGTGGGAGGTGTTGGTGCCACCCACGGGGCCGTTCGGGGGCTGTTTCGAGTTCTCACCCTCTAATGCCATGTTTTTAAGCCTAATTGTGGAAATAAGAAAATTACCGTCGTACTCTCAAACCGAGAAACCCGCGACTGCGGGGTCAGTTCCTACGAGTTACGTTGGTCCCGTGGGAGGTGTTGGCGCCACCCACGGGGCCGTTCGGGTCCTGTTTCAAGTTCTCACCCTCTAACGCCATGTTTTCAAGCCTAAGTGTGGAAATAAGCAAATTACCGTCGTACTCTCAAATCGGGACACCCGCGGCTTCGGGGTCAGCTCCTACGAGTTACGTTGGTCCCGTGGGAGGTGTTGGGGCCACCCACGGGGCCGTTCGGGGGCTGTTTCGAGTTCTCACCCTCTAACGCCATGTATTTAATCCTAAGTGTGAAAATTTGAAAATTACCGTCGTACTCTCAATCCGGGAGACCCGCGGCTGCGGGGCCAGTTCCTACGAGTTACGTTGGTCCCGTGGGAGGTGTTGGTGCCACCCACGGGGCCGTTTGGGGGCTGTTTCGAGTTCTCACCCTCTAACGCCATGTTTTTAATCCTAAGTGTGAAAATAACCAAATTACCGTCGTACTCACAAACCGTGAGACCCGCGGCTGCGGGGTCAGTTCCTACGAGTTACGTTGGTCCCGTGGGAGGTGTTGGTGCCACCCACGGGGCCGTTCGAGGGCTGTTTCGAGTTCTCATCCTCTAACGCCATGTTTTTAAGCCTAAATGTGGAAATAAGCAATTACTGCCGTACTCTCAAACCGGGAAACCCGCGGCTGCGGGGTCCGTTCCTACGAGTTACGTTGGTCCCGTGGGAGGTGCTGGTGCCACCCACGGGGCCGTTCGGGGGCTGTTTCGAGTTCTCACCCTCTAATGCCATGATTTTAAGCCTAAGTGTGGAAATAAGCAAATTACTGCCGTACTCTCAAACCTGGTAACCCGCGGCAGCGGGGTCAGTTCCTACGAGTTACGTTGGTCCCGTGGGAGGTGTTGGTGCCACCCACGGGGCCGTTCGGGTCCTGTTTCAAGTTCTCACCCTCTAACGCCATGTTTTTAAGCCTAAGTGTGGAAATAAGAAAATTACCGTCGTACTCTCAAACCGGGACACCCATGGCTGCGGCGTCAGTTCCTACGAGTTACGTTGGTCCCGTGGGAGGTGTTGGTGCCAGCCACGGGGCCGTTTGGGGGCTGTTTCGAGTTCTCACCCACTAACGCCATGTTTTTAATCCTAAGTGTGAAAATAACCAAATTACCATCGTACTCTCAAACCGGGAGACACGCGGCTGTGGGGTCAGTTCCTACGAGTTACGTTGGTCCCGTGGGAGGTGTTGGTGCCACCCACGGGGCCGTTCGAGGGCTGTTTCGAGTTCTCACCCTCTAACGCCATGTTTTTAAGCCTAAGTGTGGAAATAAGCAATTACTGCCGTACTCTCAAACCGGGAGACCCGCAGCTGCGGGGTCAGTTCCTACCTGTTACGTTGGTCCCGTGGGAGGTGTTGGTGCCACCCACGGGGCCGTTCGTGGGTTGTTTCGAGTTCTCACCCTCTAACGCCATGATTTTAAGCCTAAGTGTGGAAATAAGCAAATTACTGCCATATTCTCAAACCGGGAAACCCGCGGCTGCGGGGTCAGTTCCTACGAGTTACGTTGTTCCCGTGGGAGGTGTTGGCGCCACCCACGGGGCCGTTCGGGTCCTGTTTCAAGTTCTCACCCTCTAACGCCATGTTTTCAAGCCTAAGTGTGGAAATAAGCAAATTATCGTCGTACTCTCAAATCGGGACACCCGCGGCTTCGGGGTCAGTTCCTACGAGTTACGTTGGTCCCGTGGGAGGTGTTGGGGCCACCCACGGGGCCGTTCGGGGGATGTTTCGAGTTATCACCCTCTAATGCCATGTTTTTAAGCCTAATTGTGGAAATAAGAAAATTACCGTCGTACTCTTAAACCGGGACACCCACGGCTGCGGTGTCAGTTCCTACGAGTTACGTTGGTCCCGTGGGAGGTGTTGGTGCCACCCACGGGGCCGTTTGGGGGCTGTTTCGAGTTTTCACCCTCTAACCCCACGTTTGTAATCCTAAGTGTGAAAATAAGAAAATTACCGTCGTACTCTCAAACCGGGAGACCCGCGGCTGCGGGGTCAGTTCCTACGAGTTACGTTGGTCCCGTGGGAGGTGTTGGTGCCACCCACGGCGCCGTTTGGGGGTTGTTTCGAGTTCTCACCCTCTAACGCCATGTTTTTAATCCTAAGTGTGAAAATAAGCAAATTACCATCGTACTCTCAAACCGGGAGACCCGCGGCTTCGGGGTCAGTTCCTACGAGTTACGTTGGTCCCGTGGGAGGTGTTGGTGCCGCCCACGGGGCCGTCCGGGGTCTGTTTCGAGTTCTCACCCTCTAACGCCGTGTTTTTAATCCTAAGTGTGAAAATAAGAAAATTACCGTCGTACTCTCAAACCGGGAGACACGCGGCTGCGGGGTCAGTTCCTACGAGTTACGTTGGTCCCGTGGGAGGTGTTGGTGCCACCCACGGGGCCGTTCGAGGGCTGTTTCGAGTTCTCACCCTCTAACGCCATGTTTTTAAGCCTAAGTGTGGAAATAAGCAATTACTGACGTACTCTCAAACCGGGAGACCCGCGATTGCGGGGTCAGTTCCTACCTGTTACGTTGGTCCCGTGGGAGGTGTTGGTGCCACCCACGGGGCCGTTCGTGGGCTGTTTCGAGTTCTCACCCTCTAACGCCATGTTTTTAAGCCAAAGTGTGGAAATCAGAAAATTACCGTCGTACTCTCAAACCGGGACACCCGCGGCTGTGGGGTCAGTTCCTACGAGTTACGTTGGTCCCGTGGGAGGTATTGGTGCCACCCACGGGGCCGTTCGGGGGCTGTTTCGAGTTCTCACCCTCTAACGCCATGTTTTTAAGCCTAAGTGTGGAAATAAGCAAATTACTGTCGTACTCACAAACCGGGAGACCCGCGGCTGTGGAGTCAGTTCCTACGAGTTACGTTGGTCCCGTGGGAGGTGTTGGTGCCACCCACGGGGCCGTTCGGGGGCTGTTTCGAGTTCTCACCCTCTAACGCCATGTTTTTAAGCCTAAGTGTGGAAATAAGCAAATTACTGTCGTAGTCTCAAACCGGGAGACCCGCGGCTGCGGGGTCAGTTCCTACGAGTTAGGTTGGTCCCGTGGGAGGTGTTGGTGCCACCCACGGGGCCGTTCGGGGGCTGTTTCGAGTTCTCACCCTCTAATGCCATGTTTTTAAGCCTAATTGTGGAAATAAGAAAATTACCGTCGTACTCTTAAATCGAGAAACCCGCGGCTGTGGGGTCAGTTCCTACGAGTTACGTTGGTCCCGTGGGAGCTGTTGGCGCCACCCACGGGGCCGTTCGGGTCCTGTTTCAAGTTATCACCCTCTAACGCCATGTTTTCAAGCCTAAGTGTGGAAATAAGCAAATTACCGTCGTACTCTCAAACCGGGACACCCGCGGCTTTGGGGTCAGTTCCTACGAGTTACGTTGGTCCCGTGGGAGGTGTTGGGGCCACCCACGGGGCCGTTCGGGGGCTGTTTCGAGTTCTCACCCTCTAATGCCATGTTTTTAAACCTAATTGTGGAAATAAGAAAATTACCGTCGTACTCTCAAACCGGGAAACCCGCGGCTGCGGGGTCAGTTCCTACGAGTAACGTTGGTCCCGTGGGAGGTGTTGGCGCTACCCACGGGGCCGTTCGGGTCCTGTTTCAAGTTCTCACCCTCTAACGCCATGTTTTCAAGCCTAAGTGTGGAAATAAACAAATTATCGTCGTACTCACAAACCGGGACACCCGCGGCTTCGGGGTCAGTTCCTACGAGTTACGTTGGTCCCGTGGGAGGTGTTGGGGCCACCCACAGGGCCGTTCGGGGGCTGTTTCGAGTTCTCAGCCTCTAATGCCATGTTTTTAAGCCTAATTGTGGAAATAAGAAAATTACCGTCGTACTCTCAAACCGGGACACCCACGGCTGCGGGGTCAATTCCTACGAGTTACTATGGTCCCGTGGGAGGTGTTGGTGCCACCCACGGGGCCGTTTGGGGGCTGTTTCGAGTTTTCACCCTCTAACGCCATGTTTTTAATCCTAAGTGTGAAAATAAGAAAATTACCATCGTACTCTCAAACCGGGAGACCCGCGGCTGCGGGGTCAGTTCCTACGAGTTACGTTGGTCCCGTGGGAGGTGTTGGTGCCACCCATGGGGCCGTTTGGGGGCTGTTTCGAGTTCTCACCCTCTAACGCCATGTTTTTAATCCTAAGTGTGAAAATAAGAAAATTACCATCGTACTCTCAAACCGGGAGACCCGCGGCTGCGGGGTCAGTTCCTACGAGTTACGTTGGTCCCGTGGGATGTGTTGGTGCCACCCACGGGGCCGTTCGGGGGATGTTTCGAGTTCTCACCCTCTAACGCCATGTTTTTAAGCCTAAGTGTGAAAATAAGCTAATTACTGTCGTACTCTCAAACCGGGAGACCCGCGGCTGAGGGATCAGTTCCTACGAGTTACGTTGGTCCAATGGGAGGTGTTGGTGCCACCCACGGGGCCGTTCGAGGGCTGTTTCGAGTTCTCACCCTCTAACGCCATGTTTTTAAGCCTAAGTGTGGAAATAAGAAATTACTGCCGTACTCTCAAACCGGGAGACCCGCGGCTGCGGGGTCCATTCCAACGAGTTACGTTGGTCCCGTGGGAGGTGTTGGTGCCTCCCACGGGGCCGTTCGGGGGCTGTTTTGAGTTCTCACCCTCTAACGCCATGATTTTAAGCCTAAGTGTGGAAATAAGCAAATTACTGCCGTACTCTCAAACCGGGAAACCCGTGGCTGCAGGGTCAGTTCCTACGAGTTACGTTGGTCCCGTGGGAGGTGTTGGTGCCACCCACAGGGCCGTTCGGGTCCTGTTTCTAGTTCTCACCCTCTAACGCCATGTTTTCAAGCCTAAGTGTGGAAATCAGCAAATTACCGTCGTACTCTCAAACCAGGAGACCCGTGGCTGCGGGGTCAGTTCCTACAAATTACGTTGGTCCCGTGGGAGGTGTTGGTGCCACCCACGGGGCCATTCGAGGGCTGTTTCGAGTTCTCACCCTCTAACGCCATGTTTTTAAGCCTAAGTGTGGAAATAAGCAATTACTGCCGTACTCTCAAAACGGGAGACCCGCGGCTGCGGGGTCCATTCCTACGAGTTACGTTGGTCCCGTGGGAGGTGTTGGTGCCACCCACGGGGCCGTTCGGGTGCTGTTTCGAGTTCTCACCCTCTAACGCCATGATTTTAAGCCTAAGTGTGGAAATAAGCAAATTACTGCCGTACTCTCAAATCGGGAAACCCGCGGCTGCGGGATCAAATCCTACGAGTTACGTTGGTCCCGTGAGAGGTGTTGGTGCCACCCACGGGGCCGTTCGGGTCCTGTTTCAAGTTCTCACCCTCTAACGCCATGTTTTCAAACCTAAGTGTGGAAATAAGCAAATTACCATCGTACTCTCAAACCGGGACACCCGCGGCTTTGGGGTCAGTTCCTACGAGTTACGTTGGTCCCGTGGGAGGTGTAGGTGCCACCCACGGGGCCGTTCGGGGGCTGTTTCGAGTTCTCACCCTCTAACGCCATGTTTTAAAGCCTAAGTGTGGAAATAAGAAAATTACCGCCGTACTCTCAAACCGGGACACCCACGGCTGCGGGGCCAGTTCCTACGAGTTACGTTGGTCCCGTGGGAGGTGTTGGTGACACCCACGGGGCCGTTTGGGGGCTGTTTCGAGTTCTCACCCTCTAACGCCATGTTTTTAGTCCTAAGTGTGAAAATAAGAAAATTACCGTCGTACTCTCAAACCGGGAGATCGGCGGCTGCGGGGTCAGTTCCTACGAGTTACGTTGGTCCCGTGGGAGGTGTTGGGGCCACCCACGGGGCCGTTCGGGGGCTGTTTCGAGTTCTCACCTACTAACGCCATGTTTTTAAGCTTAAGTGTGGAAATAAGAAAATTACCGTCGTACTCTCAAACCGGGACACCCACGACTGCGGGGTCGGTTCCTACGAGTTAGTTGGTCCCGTGGAAGGTGTTGGTGCCACCCACGGGGCCGTTCGGGGGCTGTTTCGTGTTCTCACCCTCTAACGCCATGTTTTTAATCCTAAGTGTGAAAATAAGAAAATTACCGTCGTACTCCCAAACCGGGACACCCGTTTTTGCGGGGTCAGTTCCTACGAGTTACGTTGGTCCCGTGGGAGGTGTTGGTGTCACCCACGGGGCCGTTCGGGGGCTGTTTCGAGTTCTCACCCTCAAATGCCATGTTTTTAAGCCTAAGTGTGGAAATAAGCAATTACTTCCGTACTCTCAAACCGGGAGACCCGCGGCTGCGGGGTCCGTTCCTACGTGTTACTTTGGTCCCGTGGGAGGTGTTGGTGCCACCCACGGGGCCGTTCGGGGGTTGTTTCGAGTTCTCACCCTCTAACGCCATGATTTTTAGCCTAAGTGTGGAAATAAGCAAATTACTGTCGTACTCTCAAACCGGGAAACCCGCGGCTGCGGGGTCAGTTCCTACGAGTTACGTTGGTCCCGTGGGAGGTGTTGGTGCCACCCACGGGGCCGTTCGGGTCCTGTTTCGAGTTCTCACCCTCTAACGCCATGTTTTAAAGCCTAAGTGTGGAAATAAGCAAAATTACCGCCGTACACTCAAACCGGGACACCCGCGGCTTCGGGGTCAGTTCCTACGAGTTACGTTGGTCCCGTGGGAGGTGTTGGGGCCACCCACGGGGCCGTTCGGTGGCTGTTTCGAGTTCTCACCCTCTAACGCCATGTTTTTAAGCCTAAGTGTGGAAATAAGAAAATTACCGTCGTACTCTAAAACCGGTACACCCGCGGCTGCGGGGTCAGTTCCTACGAGTTACGTTGGTCCCGTGGGAGGTGTAGGTGCCACCCACGGGGCCGTTCGGGGGCTGTTTCGAGTTCTCACCCTCTAACGCCATGTTTTAAAGCCTAAGTGTGGAAATAAGAAAATTACCGCCGTACTCTCAAACCGGGACAGCCACGGCTGCGGGGCCAGTTCCTACGAGTTACGTTGGTCCCGTGGGAGGTGTTGGTGCCACCCACGGGGCCGTTTGGGGGCTGTTTCGAGTTCTCACCCTCTAACGCCATGTTTTTAGTCCTAAGTGTGAAAATAAGAAAATTACCGTCGTACTCTCAAACCGGGAGATCGGCGGCTGCGGGGTCAGTTCCTACGAGTTACGTTGGTCCCGTGGGAGGTGTTGGGGCCACCCACGGGGCCGTTCGGGGGCTGTTTCGAGTTCTCACCTACTAACGCCATGTTTTTAAGCTTAAGTGTGGAAATAAGAAAATTACCGTCGTACTCTCAAACCGGGACACCCACGACTGCGGGGTCGGTTCCTACGAGTTAGTTGGTCCCGTGGAAGGTGTTGGTGCCACCCACGGGGCCGTTCGGGGGCTGTTTCGTGTTCTCACCCTCTAACGCCATGTTTTTAATCCTAAGTGTGAAAATAAGAAAATTACCGTCGTACTCCCAAACCGGGAGACCCGTTTTTGCGGGGTCAGTTCCTACGAGTTACGTTGGTCCCGTGGGAGGTGTTGGTGTCACCCACGGGGCCGTTCGGGGGATGTTTCGAGTTCTCACCCTCAAATGCCATGTTTTTAAGCCTAAGTGCAGAAATAAGCAAATTACCATCGTACTCTCAAACCGGGACACCCGCGGCTGCGGGGTCAGTTCCTACGAGTTACGTTGGTCCCGTGGGAGGTGTTGGTGCCACCCACGGGGCCGTTCGGGGGCTGTTTCGAGTTCACACCCTCTAACGCCATGTTTTTAAACCTTAGTGTGGAAATAAGCAAATTACGGCCGTACTCTCCAACCGGGAGACCCGCGGCTGCGGGGTCAGTTCCTACGAGTTACGTTGGTCCCGTGGGATGTGTTGGTGCCACCCACGGGGCCGTTCGGGGGATGTTTCGAGTTCTCACCCACTAACGCCATGTTTTTAAGCCTAAGTGTGGAAATAAGAAAATTACCGTCGTACTCTCAAACCGGGAGACCCGCGGCTGCGGGGTCCGTTCCTACGAGTTACGTTGGTCCCGTGGGAGGTGTTGGTGCCACCCACGGGGCCGTTCGGGGGCTGTCTCGAGTTCTCACCCTCTAACGCCATGATTTCAAGCCTAAGTGTGGAAATAAGCAAATTACTGCCGTACTCTCAAACCGGGAAACCCGCGGCTGCGGGGTCAGTTCCTACGAGTTACGTTGGTCCCGTGGGAGGTGTTCGTGCCACCCACGGGGCCGTTCGAGGGCTGTTTCGAGTTCTCACCCTCTAACGCCATGTTTTTAAGCCTAAGTGTGGAAAAAAGCAATTACTTCCGTACTCTCAAACCGGGAGACCCGCGGCTGCGGGGTCCGTTCCTACGTGTTACTTTGGTCCCGTGGGAGGTGTTGGTGCCACCCACGGGGCCGTTCGGGGGTTGTTTCGAGTTCTCACCCTCTAACGCCATGATTTTCAGCCTAAGTGTGGAAATAAGCAAATTACTGTCGTACTCTCAAACCGGGAAACCCGCGGCTGCGGGGTCAGTTCCTACGAGTTACGTTGGTCCCGTGGGAGGTGTTGGTGCCACCCACGGGGCCGTTCGGGTCCTGTTTCGAGTTCTCACCCTCTAACGCCATGTTTTCAAGCCTAAGTGTGGAAATAAGCAAAATTACCGTCGTACACTCAAACCGGGACACCCGCGGCTTCGGGGTCAGTTCCTACGAGTTACGTTGGTCCCGTGGGAGGTGTTGGGGCCACCCACGGGGCCGTTCGGTGGCTGTTTCGAGTTCTCACCCTCTAACGCCATGTTTTTAAGCCTAAGTGTGGAAATAAGAAAATTACCGTCGTACTCTAAAACCGGTACACCCGCGGCTGCGGGGTCAGTTCCTACGAGTTACGTTGGTCCCGTGGGAGGTGTTGGTGCCACCCACGGGGCCGTTCGGGGGCTGTTTCGAGTTCTCACCCTCTAACGCCATGTTTTTAATCCTAAGTGTGAAAATAAGAAAATTACCGTCGTACTCTCAAACCGGGAGACCCGCGGCTGCGGGGCCAGTTCCTACGAGTTACGTTGGTCCCGTGGGAGGTGTTGGTGCCACCCACGGGGCCGTTTGGGGGCTGTTTCGAGTTCTCACCCTCTAACGCCATGTTTTTAATCCAAAGTGTGAAAATAAAAAAATTACCGTCGTACTCTCAAACCGGGAGATCGGCGGCTGCGGGGCCAGTTCCTACGAGTTACGTTGCTCCCGTGGGAGGTGTTGGTGCCACCCACGGGGCCTTTTGGGGGCTGTTTCGAGTTCTCACCCTCTAACGCCATGTTTTTAATCCTAAGTGTGAAAATAAGCAAATTACCGTTGTACTCTCAAACCGGAAAAACCCGCGGCTGCGGGGTTAGTTCCTACGAGTTACGTTGGTCCCGTGGGAGGTGTTGGTGCCACCCACGGGGCCGTTCGAGCGCTGTTTCGAGTTCTCACCCTCTAACGCCATGTTTTTAAGCCTAAGTGTGGAAATAAGCAATTACTGCCGTACTCTCAAACCGGGAGACCCGCGGCTGCGGGGTTCGTTCCTACGAGTTACGTTGGTCCCGTGAGAGGTGTTGGTGCCACCCACGGGGCCGTTCGAGGGCTGTTTCGAGTTCTCACCCTCTAACGCCATGTTTTTAAGCCTAAGTGTGGAAATAAGCAATTACTGCCGTACTCTCAAACCGGGAGACCTGCGGCTGCGGGGTCCGTTCCTACGAGTTACGTTGGTCCCGTGGGAGGTGTTGGTGCCACCCACGGGTCCGTTCGGGGGCTGTCTCGAGTTCTCACCCTCTAACGCCATGATTTCAAGCCTAAGTGTGGAAATAAGCAAATTACTGCCGTACTCTCAAACCGGGAAACCCGCGGCTGCGGGGTCAGTTCCTACGAGTTACGTTGGTCCCGTGGGAGGTGTTCGTGCCACCCACGGGGCCGTTCGAGGGCTGTTTCGAGTTCTCACCCTCTAACGCCATGTTTTTAAGCCTAAGTGTGGAAATAAGCAATTACTTCTGTACTCTCAAACCGGGAGACCCGCGGCTGCGGGGTTCGTTCCTACGAGTTACGTTGGTCCCGTGAGAGGTGTTGGTGCCACCCACGGGGCCGTTCGAGGGCTGTTTCGAGTTCTCAACCTCTAACGCCATGTTTTTAAGCCTAAGTGTGGAAATAAGCAATTACTGCCGTACTCTCAAACCGGGAGACCCGCGGCTGCGGGGTCCGTTCCTACGAGTTACGTTGGTCCCGTGGGAGGTGTTGGTGCCACCCACGGGGCCGTTCGGGGGCTGTCTCGAGTTCTCACCCTCTAACGCCATGATTTCAAGCCTAAGTGTGGAAATAAGCAAATTACTGCCGTACTCTCAAACCGGGAAACCCGCGGCTGCGGGGTCAGTTCCTACGAGTTACGTTGGTCCCGTGGGAGGTGTTCGTGCAACCCACGGGGCCGTTCGAGGGCTGTTTCGAGTTCTCACCCTCTAACGCCATGTTTTCAAGCCTAAGTGTGGAAATAAGCAATTACTTCCGTACTCTCAAACCGGGAGACCCGCGGCTGCGGGGTCCGTTCCTACGTGTTACTTTGGTCCCGTGGGAGGTGTTGGTGCCACCCACGGGGCCGTTCGGGGGTTGTTTCGAGTTCTCACCCTCTAACGCCATGATTTTCAGCCTAAGTGTGGAAATAAGCAAATTACTATCGTACTCTCAAACCGGGAAACCCGCGGCTGCGGGGTCAGTTCCTACGAGTTACGTTGGTCCCGTGGGAGGTGTTGGTGCCACCCACGGGGCCGTTCGGGTCCTGTTTCGAGTTCTCACCCTCTAACGCCATGTTTTCAAGCCTAAGTGTGGAAATAAGCAAAATTACCGTCGTACACTCAAACCGGGACACCCGCGGCTTCGGGGTCAGTTCCTACGAGTTACGTTGGTCCCGTGGGAGGTGTTGGGGCCACCCACGGGGCCGTTCGGTGGCTGTTTCGAGTTCTCACCCTCTAACGCCATGTTTTTAAGCCTAAGTGTGGAAATAAGAAAATTACCGTCGTACTCTAAAACCGGGACACCCGCGGCTGCGGGGTCAGTTCCTACGAGTTACGTTGGTCCCGTGGGAGGTGTTGGTGCCACCCACGGGGCCGTTCGGGGGCTGTTTCGAGTTCTCACCCTCTAACGCCATGTTTTTAATCCTAAGTGTGAAAATAAGAAAATTACCGTCGTACTCTCAAACCGGGAGACCCGCGGCTGCGGGGCCAGTTCCTACGAGTTACGTTGGTCCCGTGGGAGGTGTTGGTGCCACCCACGGGGCCGTTTGGGGGCTGTTTCGAGTTCTCACCCTCTAACGCCATGTTTTTAATCCAAAGTGTGAAAATAAAAAAATTACCGTCGTACTCTCAAACCGGGAGATCGGCGGCTGCGGGGCCAGTTCCTACGAGTTACGTTGCTCCCGTGGGAGGTGTTGGTGCCACCCACGGGGCCTTTTGGGGGCTGTTTCGAGTTCTCACCCTCTAACGCCATGTTTTTAATCCTAAGTGTGAAAATAAGCAAATTACCGTTGTACTCTCAAACCGGAAAAACCCGCGGCTGCGGGGTTAGTTCCTACGAGTTACGTTGGTCCCGTGGGAGCTGTTGGTGCCACCCACGGGGCCGTTCGAGCGCTGTTTCGAGTTCTCACCCTCTAACGCCATGTTTTTAAGCCTAAGTGTGGAAATAAGCAATTACTGCCGTACTCTCAAACCGGAGACCCGCGGCTGCGGGGTTCGTTCCTACGAGTTACGTTGGTCCCGTGAGAGGTGTTGGTGCCACCCACGGGGCCGTTCGAGGGCTGTTTCGAGTTCTCACCCTCTAACGCCATGTTTTTAAGCCTAAGTGTGGAAATAAGCAATTACTGCCGTACTCTCAAACCGGGAGACCCGCGGCTGCGGGGTCCGTTCCTACGAGTTACGTTGGTCCCGTGGGAGGTGTTGGTGCCACCCACGGGGCCGTTCGGGGGCTGTCTCGAGTTCTCACCCTCTAACGCCATGATTTCAAGCCTAAGTGTGGAAATAAGCAAATTACTGCCGTACTCTCAAACCGGGAAACCCGCGGCTGCGGGGTCAGTTCCTACGAGTTACATTGGTCCCGTGGGAGGTGTTGGTGCCACCCACGGGGCCGTTCGGGTCCTGTTTCGAGTTCTCACCCTCTAACGCCATGTTTTCAAGCCTAAGTGTGGAAATAAGCAAATTACCATCGTACACTCAAACCGGGACATCCGCGGCTTCTGGGTCAGTTCCTACGAGTTACGTTGGTCCCGTGGGAGGTGTTGGGGCCACCCACGGGGCCGTTCGGTGGCTGTTTCGAGTTCTCACCCTCTAACGCCATGTTTTTAAGCCTAAGTGTGGAAATAAGAAAATTACCGTCGTACTCTAAAACCGGAACACCCGCGGCTGCGGGGTCAGTGCCTACGAGTTACGTTGGTCCCGTGGGAGGTGTTGGTGCCACCCACGGGGCCGTTCGGGGGCTGTTTCGAGTTCTCACCCTCTAACGCCATGTTTTTAATCCTAAGTGTGAAAATAAGAAAATTACCGTCGTACTCTCAAACCGGGAGACCCGCGGCTGCGGGGCCAGTTCCTACGAGTTAAGTTAGTCTCGTGGGAGGTGTTGGTGCCACCCACGGGGCCGTCCGGGGTCTGTTTCGAGTTCTCACCCTCTAACGCCATGTTTTTAAGCCTAAGTGTGGAAATAAGAAAATTACCGTCGTACTCTAAAACCGGGACACCCGCGGCTGCGGGGTCAGTTCCTACGAGTTACGTTGGTCCCGTGGGAGGTGTTGGTGCCACCCACGGGGCCGTTCGGGGGCTGTTTCCAGTTCTCACCCTCTAACGCCATGATTTTAAGCCTAAGTGTGGAAATAAAAAAATTACTGCCGTACTCTCAAACCGGATAACCCGCGGCTGCGGGGTCAGTTCCTACGAGTTACGTTGGTCCCGTGGGAGGTGTTGGTGCCACCCACGGGGTCGTTCGGGTCCTGTTTCAAGTTCTCACCCTCTAACGCCATGTTTTCAAGCCTAAGTGGGGAAATAAGCAAATTACCAACGTACTCTCAAACCGGGACACCCGCGGCTTCGGGGTCAGTTCCTACGAGTTACGTTGGTCCCGTGGGAGGTGTTGGGGCCACCCACGGGGCCGTTCGGGGGCTGTTTCGAGTTCTCACCTACTAACGCCATGTTTTTATGCCTAAGTGTGGAAATAAGAAAATTACCGTCGTACTCTCAAACCGGGACACCCACGACTGCGGGGTCGGTTCCTACGAGTTAGTTGGTCCCGTGGAAGGTGTTGGTGCCACCCACGGGGCCGTTCGGTGGCTGTTTCGTGTTCTCACCCTCTAACGCCATGTTTTTAATCCTAAGTGTGAAAATAAGTAAATTACCGTCGTACTCCCAAACCGGGACACCCGTTTTTGCGGGGTCAGTTCCTACGAGTTACGTTGGTCCTGTGGGAGGTGTTGGTGTCACCCATGGGGCCGTTCGGGGGCTGTTTCAAGTTCTCACCCTCAAATGCCATGTTTTTAAGCCTAAGTGCAGAAATAAGCAAATTACCATCGTACTCTCAAACCGGGACACCCGCGGCTGCGGGGTCAGTTCCTACGAGTTACGTTGGTCCCGTGGGATGTGTTGGTGCCACCCACGGGGCCGTTCGGGGGCTGTTTCGAGTTCTCACCCTCTAACGCCATGTTTTTAAGCCTAAGTGTGGAAATAAGCAAAATACTGCAGTACTCTCAAATCGGGAGACCCGTGGCTGCGGGGTCAGTTCCTACGAGTAACGTTGGTCCCGTGAGAGGTGTTGGTGCCACCCACGGGCCGTTCGGGGGCTGTTTCGAGTGCTCACACTCTAACGCCATGTTTTTAAGCCTAAGTGTGGAAATAAGAAAGTTACCGTCATACTCTCAAACCGGGACACCCGCGGCTGCGGGGTTAGTTTCTACGAGTTACGTTGGTCCCGTGAGAGGTGTTGGTGCCACCCACGGGGCCGTTCGGGGGCTGTTTCGAGTTCTCACCCTCTAACGCCATGTTTTTAAGCCTAAGTGTGGAAATAAGCAAATTACCGTCCTACTCTCGAACCGGGAGACCCGCGGCTGCGAGGTCAGTTCCTACGAGTTACGTTGGTCCCGTGGGAGGTGTTGGTGCCACCCACGGGGCCGTTCGAGGCATGTTTCAAGTTCTCACCCTCTAACGCCATGTTTTTAAGCCTAAGTGTAGAAATAAGCAAATTACCGTCGTACTCTCAAACCGGGACACCCGCGGCTGCGGGGTCAGTTCCTACGAGTTATGTTGGTCCCGTTGGAGCTGTTGGTGTCACCCACGGGGCCGTTCGGGGGATGTTTAGAGTTCTCACCCTCTAACGCCATGTTTGGAAGCCTAAGTGTGGAAATAAGCAAATTACTGCCGTACTCTCAAACCGGGACACCCGCGGCTTCGGGGTCAGTTCCTACGAGTTACGTTGGTCCCGTGGGAGGTGTTGGTGCCACCCACGGGGCCGTTCGGGTCCTGTTTCAAGTTCTCACACTCTAACGCCATGTTTTCAAGCCTAAGTGTGGAAATAAGCAAATTACTGCCGTACTCTCAAACCGGGACACCCGCGGCTGCGGGGTCCGTTCCTACGAGTTACGTTGGTCCCGTGGGAGGTGTTGGTGCCACCCACGGGGCCGTTCGGGGGCTGTTTCGAGTTCTCACCCTCTAACGCCATGATTTTAAGCCTAAGTGTGGAAATAAGCAAATTACCGTCGTACTCTCAAATCGGGAAACCTCCGGCTGCAGGGTCAGTTCCTACGAGTTACATTGGTCCCGTGGGAGGTGTTGGTGCCACCCACGTGGCCGTTCGGGTCCTGTTTCAAGTTCTCACCCTCTAACGACATGTTTTCAAGCCTAAGTGTGGAAATAAGCAAATTACTGCTGTACTCTCAAACCGGGACACCCGCGGCTGCGGGGTCCGTTCCTACGAGTTACGTTGGTCCCGTATGAGGTGTTGGGGCCACCCACGGGGCCGTTCCGGGGCTGTTTCGAGTTCTCACCCTCTAATGCCAAGATTTTAAGCCTAAGTGTGAAATAAGCAAATTACTGCCGTACTCTCAAACCGGGACACCCGCGGCTTCGGGGTCAGTTCCTACGAGTTACGTTGGTCCCGTGGGAGGTGTTGGTGCCACCCACGGGGCCGTTCGGGGGATGTTTCAAGTTCTCACCGTCTAACGCCATGTTTTTAAGCCTAAGTGTAGAAATAAGCAAATTATTGTCGTACTCTCAAACCGGGACACCCGCGGGTGCGGCGTCAGTTCCTACGAGTTACGTTGGCCCCGTGAGAGGTGTTGGTGCCACCCACGGGCCGTTCGGGGGCTGTTTCGAGTTCTCACACTCTAACGCCATGTTTTTAAGCCTAAGTGTGGAAATAAGAAAGTTACCGTCATACTCTCAAATCGGGACACCCGCGGCTGCGGGGTTAGTTCCTACGAGTTACGTTGGTCCCGTGAGAGGTGTTGGTGCCACCCACGGGGCCGTTCGGGGGTTGTTTCGAGTTCTCACCCTCTAACGCCATGTTTTTAAGCCTAAGTGTGGAAATAAACAAATTACTGCCGTACTCTCAAACCGGGAGACCCGCGGCTGCGGGGTCAGTTCCTATGAGTTACGTTGGTCCCGTGGGAGGTGTTGGTGCCACCCACGGGGCCGTTCGGGGGCTGTTTTGAGTTCTCACCCTCTAACGCCATGTTTTCATGCCTAAGTGTGGAAATAAGAAAATTACCGTCATACTCTCAAACGGGGACACCCGCGGCTGCGGGGTCAGTTCCTACGAGTTACGTTGGTCCCGTTGGAGGTGTTTGTGCCACCCACGGGGCCGTTCGGGGTCTGTTTCGAGTTCTCACCCTCTAACGCCATGTTCTTAAGCCTAAGTGTGGAAATAAGCAAATTACCGTCCTACTCTCAAACCGGGAGACCCGCTGCTGTGGGGTCCGTTCCTACAAGTTACGTTGGTCCCGTGGGAGGTGTTGGTGCCACCCACGGGGCCGTTCGGGTCCTGTTTCGAGTTCTCACCCTCTAACGGCATGATTTTAATCCTAAGTGTGGAAATAAGCATATTACTGCCGTACTCTCAAACCGGGAAACCCGCGACTGCGAGGTCAGTTCCTACGAGCTACGTTGGTCCCGTGGGAGGTGTTGGTGCCACCCACGGGGACGTTCGGGTCCTGTTTCAAGTTCTCACACTCTAACGCCATGTTTTCAAGCCTAAGTGTGGAAATAAGCAAATTACTGTCGTACTCTCAAACCGGGACACCCGCGGCAGCGGGGTCCGTTCCTACGAGTTACGTTGGTCCCGTGGGAGGTGTTGGTGCCACCCACGGGGCCGTTCGGGGGATGTTTCAAGTTCTCACCCTCTAACGCCATGTTTTTAATCTTAAGTGTAGAAATAAGCAAGTTACCGTCGTACTCTCAAACCGGGACACCCGCGGTTGAGGGGTCAGTTACTAAGAGTTACGTTGGTCCCGTGGGAGGTGTTGGTGCCACCCACGGGGCCGTTCGGGGGCTGTTTCGTGTTCTCACCCTCTAACGCCATGTTTTTAGTCCTAAGTGTGAAAATAAGCAAATTACCGTCGTACTCCCAAACCGGGACACCCGTTGTTGCAGGGTCAGTTCCTACGAGTTACGTTGGTCCCGTGGCAGGTGTCGGTGTCACCCACGGGGCCGTTCGGTGGCTGTTTTGAGTTCTCACCCTCAAAGGCCATGTTTTTAAGCCTAAGTGCAGAAATAAGCAAATTACCATCGTACTCTCAAACCGGGACACCCGCGGCCGCGGGGTCAGTTCCGACGAGTTACGTTGGTCCCGTGGGATGTGTTGGTGCCACCCACGGGGCCGTTCGGGGGCTGTTTCGAGTTCTCACACTCTAACGCCATGTTTTTAACCCTAAGTGTGGAAATAAGGAAAATACTGTAGTACTCTCAAATCGGGAGACCCGCGGCTGCGGGGTCAGTTCCTACGAGTTACGTTGGTCCCGTGAGAGGTGTTGGTGCCACCCACGGGGCCGTTCGGGGGTTGTTTCGAGTTCTCACACTCTAACGCCATGTTTTTAAGCCTAAGTGTTGAAATAATCAAATTACTGCCGTACTCTCAAACCGGGAGACCCGCTATTGCGGGGTCCGTTCCTACGAGTTACGTTGGTCCCGTGGGAGGTGTTGGTGCCACCCACGGGGCCGTTCGGGGGCTATTTCGAGTTCTCACCCTCTAATGCCATGTTTTCATTCCTAAGTGTGGAAATAAGAAAATTACCGTCATACTCTCAACCGGGACACCCGCGGCTGCGGGGTCAGTTCCTACGAGTTATGTTGGTCCCGTTGGAGGTGTTGGTGTCACCCACGGGGCCGTTCGGGGGATGTTTAGAGTTCTCACCCTCTAACGCCATTTTTGGAAGCCTAAGTGTGGAAATAAGCAAATTACTGTCGTACTCTCAAACCGGGACACCCGCGGCTTCGGGGTCAGTTCCCACGAGTTACGTTGGTCCCGTGGGAGGTGTTTGTGCCACCCACGGGGACGTTCGGGTCCTGTTTCAAGTTCTCACACTCTAACGCCATGTTTTCAAGCCTAAGTGTGGAAATAAGCAAATTACTGCCGTACTCTCAAACCGGGACACCCGCGGCTGCGGGGTCCGTTCCTACGAGTTACGTTGGTCCCGTGGGAGGTGTTGGTGCCACCCACGGGGCCGTTCGGGGGCTGTTTCGAGTTCTCACCCTCTAACGCCATGATTTTAAGCCTAAGTGTGGAAATAAGCAATTTACCGTCGTACTCTCCAACCGGGAAACCCGCGGCTGCGGGGTCAGTTCCTACGAGTTACATTGGTCCCGTGGGAGGTGTTGGTGCCACCCACGGGGCCGTTCGGGTCCTGTTTCAAGTTCTCACCCTCTAACGCCATGTTTTCAAGCCTAAGTGTGGAAATAAGCAAATTACTGCTGTACTCTCAAACCGGGACACCCGCGGCTGCGGGGTCCGTTCCTACGAGTTACGTTGGTCCCGTGGGAGGTGTTGGGGCCACCCACGGTGCCGTTCGGGGGCTGTTTCGAGTTCTCACCCTCTAATGCCAAGATTTTAAGCCTAAGTGTGAAATAAGCAAATTACTGCCGTACTCTCAAACCGGGACACCCGCGGCTTCGGGGTCAGTTCCTACGAGTTACGTTGGTCCCGTGGGAGGTGTTTGTGCCACCCACGGGGCTGTTCAGGGGATGTTTCAAGTTCTCACCCTCTAACGCCATGTTTTTAAGCCTAAGTGTAGAAATAAGCAAATTACTGTCGTACTCTCAAACCGGGACACCCGCGGGTGCGAGGTCAGTTAATACGAGTTGCGTTGGCCCCGTGAGAGGTGTTGGTGCCACCCACGGGCCGTTCGGGGGCTGTTTCGAGTTCTCACACTCTAACGCCATGTTTTTAAGCCTAAGTGTGGAAATAAGAAAGTTACCGTCATACTCTCAAATCGGGACACCCGCGGCTGCGGGGTCAGTTCCTACGAGTTACGTTGGTCCCGTGAGAGGTGTTGGTGCCACCCACGGGGCCGTTCGGGGGTTGTTTCGAGTTCTCACCCTCTAACGCCATGTTTTTAAGCCTAAGTGTGGAAATAAGCAAATTACTACCGTACTCTCAAACCGGGAGACCCGCGGCTGCGGGGTCAGTTCCTATGAGTTACGTTGGTCCCGTGGGAGGTGTTGGTGCCACCCACGGGGCCGTTCGGGGGCTGTTTTGAGTTCTCACCCTCTAACGCCATGTTTTCATGCCTAAGTGTGGAAATAAGAAAATTACCGTCATACTCTCAAACGGGGACACCCGCGGCTGCGGGGTCAGTTCCTACGAGTTACGTTGGTCCCGTTGGAGGTGTTTGTGCCACCCACGGGGCCGTTCGGGGTCTATTTCGAGTTCTCACCCTCTAACGCCATGTTCTTAAGCCTAAGTGTGGAAGTAAGCAAATTACCGTCCTACTCTCAAACCGGGAGACCCGCAGCTGCGGGGTCCGTTCCTACGAGTTACGTTGGTCCCGTGGGAGGTGGTGGTGCCACCCACGGGGCCGTTCGCGGCCTGTTTCGAGTTCTCACCCTCTAACGGCATGATTTTAATCCTAAGTGTGGAAATAAGCATATTACTGCCGTACTCTCAAACCGAGAAACCCGCGGCTGCGGGGTCAGTTCCTACGAGTTACGTTGGTCCCGTGGGAGGTGTTTGTGCCACCCACGGGGCCGTTCGGGGCCTGTTTCAAGTTCTCACCCTCTAACGCCATGTTTTTAAGCCAAAGTGTAAAAATAAGCAAATTACCGTCGTACTCTCAAACCGGGACACCAGCGGCTGCGGGGTCGGTTCCTACGAGTTATGTTGGTCCGGTTGGAGGTGTTGGTGTCACCCACGGGGCCGTTCGGGGGATGTTTAGAGTTCTCACCCTCTAACGCCATTTTTGGAAGCCTAAGTGTGGAAATAAGCAAATTACTGCCGTACTCTCAAACCGGGACACCCACGGCTTCGGGGTCAGTTCCTACGAGTTATGTAGGTCCCGTGGGAGGTGTTTGTGCCACCCACGGGGACGTTCGGGTCCTGTTTCAAGTTCTCACACTCTAACGCCATGTTTTCAAGCCTAAGTGTGGAAATAAGAAAATTACTGTCGTGCTCTCAAACCGGGACACCCGCGGCTGCGGGGTCCGTTCCTACGAGTTACGTTGGTCCCGTGGGAGGTGTTGGTGCCACCCACGGGGCCGTTTGGGGGCTGTTTCGAGTTCTCACCCTCTAACGCCATGATTTTAAGCCTAAGTGTGGAAATAAGCAAATTACCGTCATACTCTCAAACCGGGAAACCCGCGGCTGCGGGGTCAGTTCCTACGAGTTACATTGGTCCCGTGGGAGGTGTTGGTGCCACCCACGGGGCCGTTCGGGTCCTGTTTCAAGTTCTCACCCTCTAACGCCATGTTTTCAAGCCTAAGTGTGGAAATAAGCAAATTACTGCTGTACTCTCAAACCGGGACACCCGCGGCTGCGGGGTCTGTTCCTACGAGTTACGTTGGTCCCGTGGGAGGTGTTGGGGCCACCCACGGTGCCGTTCGGGGGCTGTTTCGAGTTCTCACCCTCTAATGCCAAGATTTTAAGCCTAAGTGTGAAATAAGCAAATTACTGCCGTACTCTCAAACCGGAACACCCGCGGCTTCGGGGTCAGTTCCTACGAGTTACGTTGGTCCCGTGGGAGGTGTTGGTTCCACCCACGGGGCCGTTCGGGGGATGTTTCAAGTTCTCACCCTCTAACGCCATGTTTTTAAGCCTAAGTGTAGAAATAAGCAAATTACTGTCGTACTCTCAAACCGGGACACCCGCGGGTGCGGGGTCAATTCCTACGAGTTACGTTGGCCCCGTGAGAGGTGTTGGTGCCACCCATGGGCCGTTCGGGGGCTGTTTCGAGTTCTCACACTCTAACGCCATGTTTTTAAGCCTAAGTGTGGAAATAAGAAAGTTACCGTCATACTCTCAAACCGGGACACCCGCGGCTGCGGGGTCAGTTCCTACGAGTTACGTTGGTCCCGTGAGAGGTGTTGGTGCCACCCACGGGGCCGTTCGGGGGTTGTTTCGAGTTCTCACCCTCTAACGCCATGTTTTTAAGCCTAAGTGTGGAAATAAGCAAATTACTGCCGTACTCTCAAACCGGGAAACCCGCGGCTCCGGGGTCTGTTCCTATGAGTTACGTTGGTCCCGTGGGAGGTGTTGGTGCCACCCACGGGGCCGTTCGCGGGCTGTTTCGAGTTCTCACCCTCTAACGGCATGATTTTAATCCTAAGTGTGGAAATAAGCATATTACTGCCGTACTCTCAAACCGGGAAACCCGCGGCTGCGGGGTCAGTTCCTACGAGTTACGTTGGTCCCGTGGGAGATGTTGGTGCCACCCACGGGGCCGTTCGGGTCCTGTTTCAAGTTCTCACCCTCTAATGCCATGTTTTCAAGCCTAAGTGTGGAAATAAGCAAATTACCGTCGTACTCTCAAACCGGGAGACCCGAGGCTGCGGGGTCAGTTCCTACGAGATACGTTGGTCCCGTGGGAGGTGTTGGTGCCACCCACGGGGCCGTTCGGGGGCTGTTTCGAGTTCTCACCCTCTAACGCCATGTTTTTAAGCCTAAGTGTGGAAATAAGCAAAATACTGCAGTGCTCTCAAATCGGGAGACCCGCGGCTGTGGGGTCAGTTCCTACGAGTTACGTTGGTCCCGTGAGAGGTGTTGGTGCCACCCACGGGGCCGTTGGGGACTGTTTCGAGTTCTCACACTCTAACGCCATGTTTTTAAGCCTAAGTGTGGAAATAAGAAAATTACCGTCATACTCTCAAACCGGGACACCCGCAGCTGCGGGGTCAGTTCCTACGAGTTACGTTGGTGCCGTGGGAGGTGTTGGTGCCACCCATGGGGCCGTTCGGGGGCTGTTTCGGGTTCTCACCCTCTAACGCCATGTTTTTAAGCCTAAGTGTGGAAATAAGCAAATTACGGCCGTACTCTCAAACCGGGAGACCCGCGGCTACGGGTTCAGTTCCTACGAGTTACGTTGGTCCCGTGGGATGTGTTGGTGCCACCCACGGGGCCGTTCGGGGGCTGTTTCGAGTTCTCACCCTCTAACGCCATGTTTTTAAGCCTAAATGTGGAAATAAGAAAAATACTGCAGTACTCTCAAATCGGGAGACCCGCGGCTGCGGGGTCAGTTCCTACGAGTTACGTTGGTCCCCTGAGAGGTGTTGGTGCCACCCACGGGCCGTTCGGGGGCTGTTTCGAGTTCTCACACTCTAACGCCTTGTTTTTAAGCCTAAGTGTGGAAATAAGAAAGTTACCGTCATACTCTCAAACCGGGACACCGGCGGCTACGGGGTCAGTTCCTACGAGTTACGTTGGTCCCGTGAGAGGTGTTGGTGCCACCCACGGGGCCGTTCGGGGGTTGTTTCGAGTTCTCACCCTCTAACGCCATGTTTTTAAGCCTAAGTGTGGAAATAAACAAATTAATGCCGTACTCTCAAACCGGGAGACCCGCGGCTGCGGGGTCAGTTCCTACGAGTTACGTTGGTCCCGTGGGAGGTGTTAGTGCCACCCACGGGGCCGTTCGGGGCTTGTTTCAAGTTCTCACCCACTAACGCCATGTTTTTAAGCCTAAGTATAGAAATAAGCAAATTACCGTCGTACTCTCAAACCGGGACACCCGCGGATGCGGGGTCAGTTCCTACGAGTTATGTTGGTCCCGTTGGAGGTGTTGGTGTCACCCACGGGGCCGTTCGGGGGATGTTTAGAGTTCTCACCCTCTAACGCCATGTTTGGAAGCCTAAGTGTGGAAATAAGCAAATTACTGCTGTACTCTCAAATCGGGACACCCGCGGCTGCGGGGTCCGTTCCTACGAGTTACGTTTGTCCCGTGGGAGGTGTTGGTGCCACCCACGGGGCCGTTCGGGGGCTGTTTCGAGTTCTCACCCTCTAATGCCAAGATTTTAAGCCTAAGTGTGAAATAAGCAAATTACTGCCGTACTCTCAAACCGGGACACCCGCGGCTTCGGGGTCAGTTCCTACGAGTTACGTTGGTCCTGTGGGAGGTGTTGGTGCCACCCACGGGGCCGTTCGGGGGATGTTTCAAGTTCTCACCCTCTAACACCATGTTTTTAAGCCTAAGTGTAGAAATAAGCAAATTACTGTCGTACTCTCAAACCGGGACACTCGCGGGTGCGGGGTCAGTTCCTATGAGTTACGTTGGCCCCGTGAGAGGTGTTGGTGCCACCCACGGGCCGTTCGGGGGCTGTTTCGCGTTCTCACACTCTAACGCCATGTTTTTAAGCCTAAGTGTGGAAATAAGAAAGTTACCGTCATACTCTCAAACCGGGACACCCGCGGCTGCGGGGTCAGTTCCTACGAGTTACGTTGGTCCCGTGAGAGGTGTTGGTGCCACCCACGGGGCCGTTCGGGGGTTGTTTCGAGTTCTCACCCTCTAACGCCCTGTTTTTAAGCCTAAGTGTGGAAATAAGCAAATTACTGCCGTACTCTCAAATCGGGAGACCCGCGGCTGCGGGGTCAGTTCCTACGAGTTACGTTGGTCCCGTGGGAGGTGTTGGTGCCACCCACGGGGCCGTTCGGGGGCTATTTTGAGTTCTCACCCTCTAACGCCATGTTTTCATGCCTAAGTGTGGAAATAAGAAAATTACCGTCATACTCTCAAACGGGGACACCCGCGGCTGCGGGGTCAGTTCCTACGAGTTACGTTGGTCCCGTGGGAGGTGTTGGTGCCACCCACGGGGCCGTTCGGGGGCTATTTTGAGTTCTCACCCTCTAACGCCATGTTTTCATGCCTAAGTGTGGAAATAAGAAAATTACCGTCATACTCTCAAACGGGGACACCCGCGGCTGCGGGGTCAGTTCCTACGAGTTACGTTGGTCCCGTTGGAGGTGTTTGTGCCACCCACGGGGCCGTTCGGGGTCTGTTTCGAGTTCTCACCCTCTAACGCCATGTTCTTAAGCCTAAGTGTGGAAATAAGCAAATTACCGTCCTACTCTCAAATCGGGAGACCCGCAGCTGCGGGGTCCGTTCCTACGAGTTACGTTGGTCCCGTGGGAGGTGTTGGTGCCACCCACGGGGCCGTTCGCGGGCTGTTTCGAGTTCTCACCCTCTAACGGCATGATTTTAATCCTAAGTGTGGAAATAAGCATATTACTGCCGTACTCTCAAACCGGGAAACCCGCGGCTGCGGGGTCAGTTCCTACGAGTTACGTTGGTCCCGTGGGAGATGTTGGTGCCACCCACGGGGCCGTTCGGGTCCTGTTTCAAGTTCTCACCCTCTAATGCCATGTTTTCAAGCCTAAGTGTGGAAATAAGCAAATTACCGTCGTACTCTCAAACCGGGAGACCCGAGGCTGCGGGGTCAGTTCCTACGAGATACGTTGGTCCCGTGGGAGGTGTTGGTGCCACCCACGGGGCCGTTCGGGGGCTATTTCGAGTTCTCACCCTCTAACGCCATGTTTTTAAGCCTAAGTGTGGAAATAAGCAAATTAATGCCGTACTCTCAAACCGGGAGACCCGCGGCTGCGGGGTCAGTTCCTACGAGTTACGTTGGTCCCGTGGGAGGTGTTAGTGCCACCCACGGGGCCGTTCGGGGCCTGTTTCAAGTTCTCACCATCTAACGCCATGTTTTTAAGCCTAAGTGTAGAAATAAGCAAATTACCATCGTACTCTCAAACCGGGACACCCGCGGCTGCGGGGTCAGTTCCTACGAGTTATGTTGGTCCCGTTGGAGGTGTTGGTGTCACCCACGGGGCCGTTCGGGGGATGTTTAGAGTTCTCACCCTCTAACGCCATGTTTGTAAGCCTAAGTGTGGAAATAAGCAAATTACTGCCATACTCTCAAACCGGGACACCCGCGGCTGCGGGGTCCGTTCCTACGAGTTACGTTGGTCCCGTGGGAGGTGTTGGTGCCACCCACGGGGCCGTTCGGGGGCTGTTTCGAGTTCTCACCCTCTAACGCCATGATTTTAAGCCTAAGTGTGGAAATAAGCAAATTACCGTCGTACTCTCAAACCGGGAAAGCCACGGCTGCGGGGTCAGTTCCTACGAGTTACGTTGGTCCCGTGGGAGGTGTTGGTGCCACCCACGGGGCCGTTCGGGTCCTGTTTCAAGTTCTCACCCTCTAACGCCATGTTTTCAAGAGTAAGTGTGGAAATAAGCAAATTACTGTTGTACTCTCAAACCGGGACACCCGCGGCTGCGGGGTCCATTCTTACGAGTTACGTTGGTCCCGTGGGAGGTGTTGGTGCCACCCTCGGGGCCGTTCGGGGGATGTTTCAAGTTCTCACCCTCTAACGCCATGTTTTTAAGCCTAAGTGTAGAAATAAGCAAGTTACCGTCGTACTCTCAAACCGGGACACCCGCGGCTGCGGGGTCAGTTACTAAGAGTTACGTTGGTCCCGTGGGAGGTGTTGGTGCCACCCACGGGGCCGTTCGGGGGCTGTTTCGAGTTCTCACCCTCTAACGCCATGTTTTTAAGCCTAAGTGTGGAAATAAGCAAAATACTGCAGTACTCTCAAATCGGGAGACCCGCGGCTGTGGGGTCAGTTCCTACGAGTTACGTTGGTCCCGTGAGAGGTGTTGGTGCCACCCACGGGGCCGTTGGGGACTGTTTCGAGTTCTCACACTCTAACGCCATGTTTTTAATCCTAAGTGTGGAAATAAGAAAATTACCGTCATACTCTCAAACCGGGACACCCGCAGCTGCGGGGTCAGTTCCTACGAGTTACGTTGGTGCCGTGGGAGGTGTTGGTGCCACCCACGGGGCCGTTCGGGGGCTGTTTCGGGTTCTCACCCTCTAACGCCATGTTTTTAAGCCTAAGTGTGGAAATAAGCAAATTACGGCCGTACTCTCAAACCGGGAGACCCGCGGCTACGGGTTCAGTTCCTACGAGTTACGTTGGTCCCGTGGGATGTGTTGGTGCCACCCACGGGGCCGTTCGGGGGCTGTTTCGAGTTCTCACCCTCTAACGCCATGTTTTTAAGCCTAAATGTGGAAATAAGAAAAATACTGCAGTACTCTCAAATCGGGAGACCCGCGGCTGCGGGGTCAGTTCCTACGAGTTACGTTGGTCCCCTGAGAGGTGTTGGTGCCACCCACGGGCCGTTCGGGGGCTGTTTCGAGTTATCACACTCTAACGCCTTGTTTTTAAGCCTAAGTGTGGAAATAAGAAAGTTACCGTCATACTCTCAAACCGGGACACCGGCGGCTACGGGGTCAGTTCCTACGAGTTACGTTGGTCCCGTGAGAGGTGTTGGTGCCACCCACGGGGCCGTTCGGGGGTTGTTTCGAGTTCTCACCCTCTAACGCCATGTTTTTAAGCCTAAGTGTGGAAATAAACAAATTAATGCCGTACTCTCAAACCGGGAGACCCGCGGCTGCGGGGTCAGTTCCTACGAGTTACGTTGGTCCCGTGGGAGGTGTTAGTGCCACCCACGGGGCCGTTCGGGGCTTGTTTCAAGTTCTCACCCACTAACGCCATGTTTTTAAGCCTAAGTGTAGAAATAAGCAAATTACCGTCGTACTCTCAAACCGGGACACCCGCGGCTGCGGGGTCAGTTCCTACGAGTTATGTTGGTCCCGTTGGAGGTGTTGGTGTCACCCACGGGGCCGTTCGGGGGATGTTTAGAGTTCTCACCCTCTAACGCCATGTTTGGAAGCCTAAGTGTGGAAATAAGCAAATTACTGCCGTACTCTCAAACCGGGACACCCGCGGCTTCGGGGTCAGCTCCTACGAGTTACGTTGGTCCCGTGGGAGGTGTTGGTGCCACCCACGGGGACGTTCGGGTCCTGTTTCAAGTTCTCACACTCTAATGCCATGTTTTCAAGCCTAAGTGTGGAAATAAGCAAATTACTGCCGTACTCTCAAACCGGGACACCCGCGGCTGCGGGGTCCGTTCCTACGAGTTACGTTGGTCTCGTGGGAGGTGTTGGTGCCACCCAGGGGACCGTTCGGTGGCTGTTTCGAGTTCTCACCCTCTAATGCCAAGATTTTAAGCCTAAGTGTGACATAAGCAAATGACTGCCGTACTCTCAAACCAGGAAACCCGCGGCTGCGAGGTCAGTTCCTACGAGTTACGTCGGTCCCGTGGGAGGTGTTGGTGCCACCCACGGGGACATTCGGGTCCTGTTTCAAGTTCTCACACTCTAACGCCATGTTTTCAAGCCTAAGTGTGGAAATAAGCAAATTACTGCCGTACTCTCAAACCTGGACACCCGCGGCTGCGGGGTCCATTCCTACAAGTTACGTTGGTCCCGTGGGAGGTGTTGGTGCCACCCACGGGGCCGTTCGGGGGCGGTTTCGAGTTCTTACCCTCTAACGCCATGATTTTAAGCCTAAGTGTGGAAATAAGCAAATTACCGTCATACTCTCAAACCGGGAAACCCGCGGCTGCGGGGTCAGTTCCTACGAGTTACATTGGTCCCGTGGGAGGTGTTGGTGCCACCCACGGGGCCTTTCGGGTCCTGTTTCAAGTTCTCACCCTCTAACGCCATGTTTTCAAGCCTAAGTGTGGAAATAAGCAAATTACTGCTGTACTCTCAAACCGGGATACCCGCGGCTGCGGGGTCCGTTCCTACGAGTTACGTTGGTACCGTGGGAGGTGTTGGTGCCACCCACGGGGCCGTTCGGGGGCTGTTTCGAGTTCTCACCCTCTAATGCCAAGATTTTAAGCCTAAGTGTGAAATAAGCAAATTACTGCCGTACTCTCAAACCGGGACACCCGCGGCTTCGGGGTCAGTTCCTACGAGTTACGTTGGTCCCGTGGGAGGTGTTGGTGCCACCCACGGGGCCGTTCGGGGGATGTTTCAAGTTCTCACCCTCTAACGCCATGTTTTTAAGCCTAAGTGTAGAAATAAGCAAATTACTGTCGTACTCTCAAACCGGGACACCCGCGGGTGCGGGGTCAGTTCCTACGAGTTACGTTGGCCCAGTGAGAGGTGTTGGTTCCACCCACGGGCCGTTCGGGGGCTGTTTCGAGTTCTCACACTCTAACGCCATGTTTTAAGCCTAAGTGTGGAAATAAGAAAGTTACCATCATACTCTCAAATCGGGACACCCGCGGCTGCGGGGTCAGTTCCAACGAGTTACGTTGGTCCCGTGAGAGGTGTTGGTGCCACCCACGGGGCCGTTCGGGGGTTGTTTCGAGTTCTCACCCTCTAACGCCATGTTTTTAAACCTAAGTGTGGAAATAAGCAAATTACTGCCGTACTCTCAAACCGGGAGACCCGCGGCTGCGGGGTCAGTTCCTACGAGTTACGGTTGTCCCGTGGGAGGTGTTGGTGCCACCCATGGGGCCGTTCGGGGGCTGTTTTGAGTTGTCACCCTCTAACGCCATGTTTTCATGCCTAAGTGTGGAAATAAGAAAATTACCATCATACTCTCAAACGGGGACACCCGCGGCTACGGGGTCAGTTCCTACGAGTTACGTTGGTCCCGTTGGAGGTGTTTGTGCCACCCACGGGGCCGTTCGGGGTCTGTTTCGAGTTCTCACCCTCTAACGCCATGTTCTTAAGCCTAAGTGTGGAAATAAGCAAATTACCGTCCTACTCTCAAACCGGGAGACCCGCAGCTGCGGGGTCCGTTCCTACGAGTTACGTTGGTCCCGTGGGAGGTGTTGGTGCCACCCACGGGGCCGTTCGCGGGCTGTTTCGAGTTCTCACCCTCTAACGGCATGATTTTAATCCTAAGTGTGGAAATAAGCATATTACTGCCGTACTCTCAAACCGGGAAACCCGCGGCTGCGGGGTCATTTCCTACGAGTTACGTTGGTCCCGTGGGAGGTGTTGGTGCCACCCACGGGGCCGTTCGGGTCCTGTTTCAAATTCTCACCCTCTAATGCCATGTTTTCAAGCCTAAGTGTGGAAATAAGAAAATTACCGTCGTACTCTCAAACCGGGAGACCCGATGCTGCGGGGTCAGTTCCTACGAGATACGTTGGTCCCGTGGGAGGTGTTGGTTCCACCCACGGGGCCGTTCGGAGGCTGTTTCGAGTTCTCACCCTCTAACGCCATGTTTTTAAGCCTAAGTGTGGAAATAAGCAAATTATTGCCGTACTCTCAAACCGGGAGACCCGCGGCTGCGGGGTCAGTGCCTACGAGTTACGTTGGTCCCGTGGGAGGTGTTAGTGCCACCCACGGGGCCGTTCGAGGCCTGTTTCAAGTTCTCACCCTCTAACGCCATGTTTTTAAGCCTAAGTATAGAAATAAGCAAATTATCGTCGTACTCTCAGACCGGGACACCCGCGGCTGCGGGGTCAGTTCCTACGAGTTATGTTGGTCTCGTTGGAGGTGTTGGTGTCACCCACGGGGCCGTTCGGGGGATGTTTAGAGTTCTCACCCTCTAACGCCATGTTTGTAAGCCTAAGTGTGGAAATAAGCAAATTACTGCCATAATGTCAAACCGGGACACCCGCGGATGCGGGGTCCGTTCCTACGAGTTACGTTGGTCCCGTGGGAGGTGTTGGTGCCACCCACGGGGCCGTTCGGGGGCTGTTTCGAGTTCTCACCCTCTAATGCCAAGATTTTAAGCCTAAGTGTGAAATAAGCAAATTACTGCTGTACTCTCAAACCAGGAAACCCGCGGCTGCGGGGTCAGTTCCTACGACTTGCGTTGGTCCCGTGGGAGGTGTTGGTGCCACCCACGGGGACGTTCGGGTCCTGTTTCAAGTTCTCACACTCTAACGCCATGTTTTCAAGCTTAAGTGTGGAAATAAGCAAATTACTGCCGTACTCTCAAACCGGGACACCCGCGGCTGCGGGGTCCGTTCCTACGAGTTACGTTGGTCCCGTGGGAGGTGTTGGTGACACCCACGGGGCCGTTCGGGGGCTGTTTCGAGTTCTCACCCTCTAACGCCATGATTTTAAGCCTAAGTGTGGAAATAAGCAAATTACCGTCGTACTCTCAAACCGGGAAAGCCACGGCTGCGGGGTCAGTTCCTACGAGTTACGTTGGTCCCGTGGGAGGTGTTGGTGCCACCCACGGGGCCGTTCGGGTCCTGTTTCAAGTTCTCACCCTCTAACGCCATGTTTTCAAGAGTAAGTGTGGAAATAAGCAAATTACTGTTGTACTCTCAAACCGGGACATCCGCGGCTGCGGGGTCCATTCTTACGAGTTACGTTGGTCCCGTGGGAGGTGTTGGTGCCACCCTCGGGGCCGTTCGGGGGATGTTTCAAGTTCTCACCCTCTAACGCCATGTTTTTAAGCCTAAGTGTAGAAATAAGCAAGTTACCGTCGTACTCTCAAACCGGGACACCCGTGGCTGCGGGGTCAGTTACTAAGAGTTACGTTGGTCCCGTGGGAGGTGTCGGTGCCACCCACGGGGCCGTTCGGGGGATGTTTCGAGTTCTCACCCTCTAACGCCATGCTTTTAAGCCTAAGTGTGGAAATAAGCAAATTATTTCCGTACTCTCAAACCGGGAGACCCGCGGCTGCGGGGTCCGTTCCTACGAGTTACGTTGGTCCTGTGGGAGGTGTTGGTGCCACCCACGGCGCCGTTCGGGGGCTGTTTCGAGTTCTCACACTCTAACGCCATGTTTTTAAGCCTAAGTGTGGAAATAAGCAAATTACGGTCGTACTCTCAAACCGGGAGACCCGCGGCCGCGGGATCAGTTCCTACGAGTTACGTTGGTCCCGTGGGAGGTGTGGGTGCCACCCACGGGCCGTTCGGGGGCTGTTTCGAGTTCTCACCCTCTAACGCCATGTTTTTAAGCCTAAGTGTGGAAATAAGAAATACTGATGTACTCTCAAATCGGGATACCCGCTGCTGCGGGGTCAGTTCCTACGAGTTACGTTGGTCCCGTGAGAGGTGTTGGTGCCACGCACGGGGCCGTTCGGGGGCTGTTTCGAGTTCTCACACTCTAACGCCATGTTTTTAAGCCTAAGTGTGGAAATAAGCAAATTATTGTAGTACTCCCCAACCGGGAGACCCGCTGCTGCGGGGTCCGTTCCTACGAGTTACGTTGGTCCCGTGGGAGGTGTTGGTGCCACCCACGGGGCCGTTCGGGGGCGGTTTTGAGTTCTCACCCTCTAACGCCATGTTTTCAAGCCTAAGTGTGGAAATAAGAAAATTATCGTCATACTCTCAAACCGGGACACCCGCGGCTGCTGGGTCAGTTCCAACGAGTTACGTTGGTCCCGTGGGAGGTGTTGGTGCCACCCACGGGGCCGTTCGGGGGCTGTTTCGAGTTCTCACCCTCTAACGCCATGTTTTTAAGCCTAAGGGTGGAAATAAGCAAATTACAGCCGTACTCTCAAACCGGGAGACCCGCGGTTGCGGGGTCAGTTCCTACGAGTTACGTTTGTCCCGTGGGAGGTGTTGGTGACACCCACGGGGCCGTTCGGGGGCTGTTTCGAGTTCTCACCCTCTAACGCCATGTTTTTAAGCCTAAGTGTGGAAATAATAAATTACTGCCGTACTCTCAAACCGGGAGACCCGCGGCTGCGGGGTCCGTTCCTACGAGTTACGTTAGTCCCGTGGGAGGTGTTGGTGCCACCCAAGGGGCCGTTCGGGGGCTGGTTCGAGTTCTAACCCTCTAACGCCATGTTTTTAAGCCTGAGTGTGGAAATAAGCAAATTACCGTCGTACTCTCAAACCGGGACACCCGCGACTGCGGGGTCAGTTCCTACGAGTTACGTTGGTCCCGTGGGAGGTGTTGGTGCCACCCACGGGACTGTTCGGGGGCTGTTTTGAGTTCTCATCCTCTAACGCCATGTTTTTAAGCCTAAGTGTGGAAATAAGCAAATTACGGTCGTACTCTCAAACCGGGAGACCCACGGCTGTGGGGTCAGTTCCTACGAGTTACGTTGGTCCCGTGGGAGGTGTGGGTGCCACCCACGGGGCCGTTCGGGGGCTGTTTTGAGTTCTCACCCTCTAACGCCATGTTTTTAAGCCTAAGTGTGGAAATAAGCAAAATACTGCAGTACTCTCAAATCGGGAGACCCGCTGCTGCGGGGTCCGTTCGTACGAGTTACGTTGGTCCCGTGGGAGGTGTTGGTGCCACCCACGGAGCCGTTCGGGGGTTGTTTTGAGTTCTCACCATCTAACGCCATGTTTTCAAGTCTAAGTGTGAAAATAAGAAAATTACCGTCATACTCTCAAACCGGGACACCCGCGGCTGCGGGGTCAGTTCCTACGAGTTGCGGTTGTCCCGTGGGAGGTGTTGGTGCCACCCACGGGGCGGTTTGGGGGCTGTTTCGAGTTCTCACCCTCTAACGCCATGTTTTTAAGCCTAAGTGTGGAAATAAGCAAAATACTGCCGTACTCACAAACCGGGAGACCCGCTGCTGCGGGGTCCGTTCGTACGAGTTACGTTGGTCCCGTGGGAGGTGTTGGTGCCACCCACGGGGCCGTTCGGGGGCTGTTTTGAGTTCTCACCCTCTAACGCCATGTTTTTAAGCCTAAGGGTGGAAATAAGTAAATTTCTGCCGTACTCTCAAACCAGGACACCCGCGGCTGCGGGGTCAGTTCCTATGAGTTACGTTGGTCCCGTGGGAGGTGTTGGTGTCACCCACGGGGCCGTTCGGGGGCTGTTTCGAGTTCTCACCCTCTAACGCCATGTTTTTAAGCCTAAGTGTGGAAATAATCAATAACTGTCGTACTCTCAAACCGGGAGACCCGCGACTGCGGGGTCCGTTCCTACGAGTTACGTTGATACCGTGGGAGGTGTTGGTGCCACCCACGGGGCCGTTCGGGTGCTGGTTCGAGTTCTAACCCTCTAACGCCATGTTTTTAAGCCTGAGTGTGGAAATAAGCAAATTACCGTCGTACTCTCAAACCGGGACACCCGCGGCTGCGGGGTCAGTTCCTATGAGTTACGTTGGTCCCGTGGGAGGTGTTGGTGCCACCCACGGGACCGTTCGGGGGCTGTTTCGAGTTCTCACCCTCTAACGCCATGTTTTTAAGTCTAAGTGTGGAAATAATCAAATTACTGCCGTACTCTCAAACCGGGAGACCCACGGCTGTGGGGTCAGTTCCTATGAGTTACGTTGGTCCCCTGGGAGGTGTTGGTGCCACCCACGGGGCCGTTCGAGGGCTGTTTCGAGTTCTCACCCTCTAACGCCATGTTTTTAAGCCTAAGTGTGGAAATAATCCATTACTGTCGTACTCTCAAAGCGGGAGACCCGCGGCTGCGGGGTCCGTTCATACGAGTTACGTTGGTCCCGTAGGAGGTGTTGGTGCCACCCACGGGGCCGTTCGGGGGATGGTTCGAGTTCTAACCCTACAACGCCATGTTTTTAAGCCTGAGTGTGGAAATAAGCAAATTACCGTCGTACTCTCAAACCGGGACACCCGCGACTGCGGGGTCAGTTCCTACGAGTTACGTTGGTCCCGTGGGAGGTGTTGCCCACGGAGCCGTTCGGGGGCTGTTTCGAGTTCTCACCCTCTAACGCCATGTTTTTAAGCCTAGGTGTGGAAATAAGCAAATTACCGTCGTACTCTCAAATCGGGACACCCGCGGCTGCTGGGTCAGTTCCTACGAATTACGTTGGTCCCGTGGGAGGTGTTGGTGCCACCCACGGGGCCGTTCGGGGGCTGTTTCGAGTTCTCACCCTCTAACACCATGTTTTCAAGCCTAAGTGTGGAAATAAGCAAATTACCGTCGTACTCTCAAACCGGGACAGCCGCGGCTGCGGGGTCAGTTCCAACGAGTTACGTTGGTCCCGTGGGAGGTGTTGGTGCCACCCACGGGGCCGTTCGGTGGCTGTTTCGAGTTCTCACCCTCTAACGCTATGTTTTTAAGCCTAAGTGTGGAAATAAGCAAATTACTACCGTACTCTCAAACCGGGACACCCCCGGCTGCGGGGTCAGTTCCTACGAGTTAAGTTGGTCCCGTGGGAGATGTTGGTGCCACCCATGGGGCCGTTCGGGAGTTGTTTCGAGTTCTCACCCTCCAACGCCATGTTTTTAAGCCTCAGTGTGGAAATAAGCAAATAACTTCCGTACTCTCAAACCGGGAGACCCGGTGCTGCGGGGTCAGTTCCTACGAGTTACGTTGGTCCCGTGGGAGGTGTTGGTGCCACCCACGGGGCCGTTCGGGGGCTGTTTTGAGTTCTCACCCTCTAACGCCATGTTTGCAAGCGTAAGTGTGGAAATAAGCAAATTATCGTGATACTCTCAGACCGGGACACCCGCGGCTGCGGGGTCCGTTCCTACTAGTTACGTTGGTTTCGTGGGAGGTGTTGGTGCCACCCATGGGGTCGTTCGGGGGCTGTTTCGAGTTCTCACCCTCTAACGCCATGTTTTTAAGCCTAAGTGTGGAAATAAAAAAATTACAGCCGTACTCTCAAACCGGGACACCCGCGGCTGCGGGGTCAGTTCCTACTAGTTACGTTGGTCCCGTGGGAGGTGTTGGTGCCACCCATGGGGTCGTGCGGGGGCTGTTTCGAGTTCTTACCCTCTAACGCCATGTTTTTAAGCCTAAGTGTGGAAATAAGAAAATTACCGTCGTACTCTCAAACCGAGACAGCCGCAACTGCGGGGTCAGTTCCTACGAGTTACGTTGGTCCCGTGGGAGGTGTTGGTGCCACCAAAGTGGCCGTTCGGGGGCTGTTTTGAGTTCTCACCCTCTAACTCCATGTTTTTAATCCTAAGTATGGAAATAAGCAAATTACCGTTGTACTCTCAAACCGGGACACCCGCGGCTGCGGGGTTAGTTCTACAAGTTACGTTGGTCCCGTGGGAGGTGTTGGTGACACCCACGGGGCCGTTCGGGGTCTGTTTCGAGTTCTCACCCTCTAACACCATGTTTTTAAGCCTAAGTGTGGAAATAAGCAAATTACCGTCGTACTCTCAAACCGGGAGACCCGCGGCTGCGGGGTCCGTTCCTACGAGTTACGTTGGTCCCGTGGGAGGTGTTGCCCACGGAGCCGTTCGGGGGCTGTTTCGAGTTCTCACCCTCTAACGCCATGTTTTTAAGCCTAAGTGTGGAAATAAGAAATTACTACCGTACTCTCAAACCGGGAGACCCGTGGCTGCGGGGTCCATTCCTACGAGTTACGTTGGTCCCGTGGGATGTGTTGGTGCCACCCACGGGGCCGTTCGGAGGCTGTTTCGAGTTCTAACCCTCTAACACCATGTTTTTAAGCCTAAGTGTGGAAATAAGCAAATTACCATCGTACTCTCAAACCGGGAGACCCGCGGCTGCGGGGTCAGTTCCTACGAGTTAGGTTGGTCCCGTGGGAGGTGTTGGTGCCACCCACGAGGTCGTTCGGGGGCTGTTTCGAGTTCTCACCCTCTAACGCCATGTTTTTAAGCCTAAGTGTGGAAATAAGCAAATTACCGTCGTACTCTCAAACCGGGAAACCCGCGGCTGCGGGGTCAGTTCCTACGAGTTACGTTGGTCCCGTGGGAGGTGTTGGTGCCACCCACGGGGCGGTTCGGGGGCTGTTTCGAGTTCTCACCCTCTAACGCCATGTTTTTAAGCCTAAGTGTGGAAATAAAAAAATTACAGCCGTACTCTCAAACCGGGACACCCGCGGCTGCGGGGTCAGTTCCTACTAGTTACGTTGGTCCCGTGGGAGGTGTTGGTGCCACCCACGGGGTCGTTGGGGGGCTGTTTCGAGTTCTCACCCTCTAACGCCATGTTTTTAAGCCTAAGTGTGGAAATAAGAAAATTACCGTCCTACTCTCAAACCGGGACTGCCGCGACTACGGGGTCAGTTCCTACGAGTTACGTTGGTCCCGTGGGAGGTGTTGGTGCCACCAAAGTGGCCGTTCGGGGGCTGTTTCGAGTTCTCACCCTCTAACGCCATGTTTTTAAGCCTAAGTGTGGAAATAAGCAAATTACCGTTGTACTCTCAAACTGGGACACCCGCGGCTGCGGGGTTAGTTCTACAAGTTACGTTGGTCCCGTGGGAGGTGTTGGTGCCACCCACGGGGCCGTTCGGGGGCTGTTTCGAGTTCTCACCCTCTAACGCCATGTTTTTAATCCTAAGTGTGGAAATAAGCAAATTACCGTCGTACTCTTAAACCGGGACACCCGCGGCTGCGGGGTCAGTTCCAACCAGTTACTTTGGTCCCGTGGGAGGTGTTGGTGTCACCCACGGCGCCGTTCGGGGGCTGTTTCAAGTTCTCACCCTCTAACGCCATGTTTTTAAGCCTAAGTGTGGAAATAAGAAAATTACTGCCGTACTCTCAAACCGGAAGACCCGCGGCTGGGGGGTCAGTTCCTACGAGTTACGTTGGTCCCGTGGGAGATGTTGGTGCCGCCCACGGGGCCATTCGGGGGCTGTTTCGAGTTCTCACCCTCTAACGCCATGTTTTTAAGCCTCTGTGTGGAAATAACCAAATTACCGTCGTACTCTCAAAACGGGCCACCCGCGGCTGCGGGGTCAGTTCCTACGAGTTACGTTGGTCCCGTGGGAGGTGTTGGTGCCACCCACGGGGCCGTTCGGGGGCTGTTTCGAGTTCTCACCCTCTAACGCCATGTTTTTAAGCTTAAGTGTGGAAATAAGCTAATTACGGCCGTACTCTCAAATCGGGAGACCCGCGGCTGCGGGGTCAGTTCCTACGAGTTACGTTGGTCCCGTGGGAGGTCTGGGTGCCACCCACGGGGCCGTTCGGGGGCTGTTTCGAGTTCTCACCCTCTAACGCCATGTTTTTTAGCCTAAGTGTGGAAATAAGCAAATTACTGCCGTACTCTCAAACCGGGAGACCCGCGGTTGCGTGGTCAGTTCCTACGAGTTACGTTTTTCCCGTGAGAGGTGTTGGTGCCACCCAAGGGGCCGTTCAGGGGCTGTTTCGAGTTCTCACACTCTAACGCCATGTTTTTAAGCCTAAGTGTGGAAATAAGCAAATGACTGCCGTACTCTCAAACCGGGAGACCCGGTGCTGCGGGGTCCGTTCCTACGAGTTACGTTGGTCCCGTGGGAGGTGTTGGTGCCATCCACGGGGCCGTTCGGGGGCTGTTTTGAGTTCTCGCCCTCTAACGCCATGTTTGCAAGCCTAAGTGTGGAAATAAGAAAATTATCGTCATACTCTCATATCGGAACACCCGCGGCTACGGGGTCAGTTCCTACGACTTACGTTGGTCCCGTGGGAGGTGTTGGTGCCACCCACGGGGCCGTTCGGGGTCTGTTTAGAGTTCTCACGCTCTAACGCCATGTTTTTAAGCCTAAGTGTGGAAATAAGCAAATTACCATCGTACTCTCAAACCGGGACACCCGCGGCTGCGGGGTCAGTTCCTACGAGTTACGTTGGCCCCGTGGGAGGTGTTGGTGCCAGCCACGGGGCCGTTCGGGGGCTGTTTCGAGTTCTCACCCTCTAACGCCAAGTTTTTAATCCTAAGTGTGACAATAAGCAAATTACCGTCGTACTCTCAAACCGGGAGACACGCGGCTGCGGGGTCTATTCCTACGAGTTACGTTGGTCCAGTGGAAGGTGTTGGTGCCACCCACGGGGCCGTTCGGAGGCTGGTTCGAGTTCTAACCCTCTAACGCCATGTTTTTAAGCCTAAGTGTGGAAATAAACAAATTACCGTCGTAATCTCAAACCGGGACACCCGCGGCTGCGGGGTCAGTTCCTACGAGTTAAGTTGGTCCTGTGGGAGGTGTTGGTGCCACCCACGAGGTCGTTCGGGGGATGTTTTGAGTTCTCACCCTCTAACGCCATGTTTTTAAGGCTAAGTATGGAAATAAAAATATTACCGTCGTACTCTCAAACCGGGACACCCGCGGTTGCGGGGTTAGTTCCTACGAGTTACGTTGGTCCCGTGGGAGGTGTTGGTTCCACCAAAGTGGCCGTTCGGGGGTTATTTCGAGTTCTCATCCTCTAACGCCATGTTTGCAAGCCTAAGTGTGGAAATAATAAAATTATCGTCATACTCTCAGATCGGAACACCCGCGGCTGCGGGGTCAGTTCCTACGACTAACGTTGGTCCCGTGGGAGGTGTTGGTGCCACCCACGGGGCCGTTCGGGGTCTGTTTCGAGTTCTCACCCACTAACGCCATGTTTTTAAGCCTAAGTGTGGAAATAAGAAAATTACCGTCGTACTCTCAAACCGGGAGACCCGCGGCTGCGGGGTCAGTTCCTACGAGTTACGTTGGTCCCGTGGGAGGTGTTGGTGCCACCCACGGGGCCGTTCGGGGGCTGTTTCGAGTTCTCACCCTCTAACGCCATGTTTTGAATCCTAAGTGTGAAAATAAGCAAATTACCGTCGTACTCTCAAACCGGGACACCCGCGGCTGCGGGGTCAGTTCCTACGAGTTACGTTGGTCCCGTGGGAGGTGTTGGTGCCACCCACGGGGCCCTTCGGGGGTTGTTTCGAGTTCTCACCTTCTTGCGCCATGGTTTTAAGCCTAAGTGTGGAAATAAGCAATTACTGCCGTACTCTCAAACCGGGAGATCCGCGGCTGCGGGGTCCATTCCTACGAGTTACGTTGGTCCCGTGGGAGGTGTTGGTGCCACCCACGGGGCTGTTCGGAGGGTGGTTCGAGTTCTAACCCTCTAACGCCATGTTTTTAAGCCTAAGTGTGGAAATAAACAAATTACCATCGTACACTCAAACCGGGACACCCGCGTCTGTGGGGTCAGTTCCTACGAGTTAAGTTGGTCCCGTGGGAGGTGTTGGTGCCAGCCACGAGGTCGTTTGGGGGCTGTTTCGAGTTCGCACCCTCTAACGCCATGTTTTTAAGGCTAAGTATCGAAATAAGCAAATTACCGTTGTACTCTCAAACCGGGACACCCGCGGCTGCGGGGTTAGTTCCTACGAGTTACGTTGGTCCCATGGGAGGTGTTGGTGCCACCAAAGTGGCCGTTCGGGGGCTGTTTCGAGTTCTCACGCTCTAACCCCATGTATTTAACCCTAAGTGTGTAAATAAACAAATTACCATCGTACTCTCAAACCGGGAGACCCGCGGCTGCGGGGTCAGTTCTACGAGTTACGTTGGTCCCGTGGGAGGTGTTGGTGCCACCCACGGGGCCGTTCGGGGGCTGTTTCGAGTTCTCACCCTGTAACGCCATGTTTTTAAGCCTAAGTGTGGAAATAAAAAAAATTACAGCCGTACTCTCAAACCGGGACACCCGCGGCAGCGGGGTCAGTTCCTACTAGTTACGTTGGTCCCGTGGGAGGTGTTGGTGTCACCCACGGGGCCGTTCGGGGGCTGTTTCGAGTTCTCACCCTCTAACGCCATGTTTTTAAGCCTAAGTGTGGAAATAAGAAAATTACTGCCGTACTCTCAAACCGGAAGACCCGCGGCTGCGGGGTCAGTTCCTACGAGTTACGTTGGTCCCGTGGGAGATGTCGGTGCCACCCACGGGGCCGTTCGGGGGCTATTTTGAGTTCTCACTCTCTAACGCCATGTTTTTAAGCCTAAGTGTGGAAATAAGCAAATTACCGTCGTACTCTCAAACTAGGACACCCGCGGCAGCGGGGTCAGTTCCAACGAGTTACGTTGGTCCCGTGGGAGGTGTTGGTGCCACCCACGGGGCCGTTCGGGGGCTGTTTCGAGTTCTCACCCTCTAACGCCATCTTTTTAAGCCTAAGTGTGGAAATAAGCTAATTACGGCCGTACTCTAAAACCGGGAGACCCGCGGCTGCGGGGTCGGTTCCTACGAGTTACGTTGGTCCCGTGGGAAGTGTTGGTGCCACCCACGGGGCCGTTCGGGGGCTGTTTCGAGTTCTCACCCTCTAACGCCATGTTTTTAAGCCTAAGTGTGGAAATAAGCAAATTACTGTCATACTCTCAAACCGGGACACCCGCGGCTGCGGGGTCAGTTCCTACGAGTTACGTTGGTCCCGTGAGAGGTGTTGGTGCCACCCACGGGGCCGTTCGTGGGCTGTTTCGAGTTCTCACACTCTAACGCCATGTTTTTACGCCCAAGTGTGGAGATAAGAAAATTACTGCCGTACTCTCAAACCGGAAGACCCGCGGCTGCGGGGTCAGTTCCTACGAGTTACGTTGGTCCCGTGGGAGATGTCGGTGCCACCCACGGGGCCGTTCGGGGGCTGTTTCGAGTTCTCACCCTCTAACGCCATGTTTTTAAGACTAAGTGTGGAAATAAGAAAATTAACGTCGTACTCTCAAACCGGGACACCCGCGGCTGCGGGGTTAGTTCCTACGAGTTACGTTGGTCCCGTGGGAGGTGTTGGTGCCACCAAAGTGGCCGTTCGGGGGTTGTTTAGAGTTCTCACCCTCTAACGCCATGTTTGTAAGCCTATGTGTGGAAATAAACAAATTACCATCGTACTCTCAAACCGGGACACCCGCGGCTGCGGGGTCAGTTCTACGAGTTACGTTGGTACCGTGGGAGGTGTTGGTGCCACCCACGGGGCCGTTCGGGGGCTGTTTCGAGTTCTCACCCTCTAACGCCATGTTTTTATGCCTAAGTGTGAAAATAAAAAAATTACAGCCGTACTCTCAAACCGGGACATCCGCGGCTGCGGGGTCTGTTCCTATGTGTTACGTTGGTCCCGTGGGAGGTGTTGGTGCCACCCACGGGGCCGTTCGGGGGCTGTTTCGAGTTCTCACCCTCTAACGCCATGTTTTTAAGCCTAAGTGTGGAAATAAAAAAATTACAGCCGTACTCTCAAACCGGGACACCCGCGGCTGCGGGGTCAGTTCCTACTAGTTACGTTGGTCCCGTGGGAGGTGTTGGTGCCACCCACGGGGTCGTTCGGGGGCAGTTTCGAGTTTTCACCCTCTAACGCCATATTTTTAAGCCTAAGTGTGGAAATAGGAAAATTACCGTCGTACTCTCAAACCGGGACACCCGTGACTGCGGGGTCAGTTCCTACGAGTTACGTTGGTCCCGTGGGAGGTGTTGGTGCCACCAAAGTGGCCGTTCGGGGGCTGTTTCGAGTTCTCACCCTCTAACGCCATGTTTTTAAGCCTAAGTGTGGAAATAAGAAAATTACCGTCGTACTCTCAATCCGGGACACCCGCGGCTGCGGGGTTAGTTTTACAAGTTACGTTGGTCCCGTGGGAGGTGTTGGTGCCACCCATGGGGCCGTTCGGGGGCTGTTTCGAGTTCTCACCCTCTAACGCCCTGATTTTAAGCCTAAGTGTGGAAATAAGCAAATTACTGCCGTACTCTCAAACGGGGAGACCTGCGGTTGCGGGGTCAGTTCCTAAGAGTTACGGTGGTCTCGTGGGAGGTGTTGGTGCCACCCACAGGGCCGTTCGGGGTCTGTTTCGAGTTCTCACCCTCTAACGCCATGTTTTTAAGCCTAAGTGTGGAAATAAGAAAATTACCGTCGTACTCTCAAACCGGGACACCCGCGGCTGCGGGGTCAGTTCCTACGAGTTACGTTGGTCCCGTGGGAGGTGTTGGTGCCATCCACGGGGCCGTTCGGGGGCTGTTTCGAGTTCTCACCCTCTAACGCCATGTTTTTAATCCTAAGTGTCGAAATAAGCAAATTACCGTCGTACTCTCAAACCGGGACACCCGCGGCTGCGGGGTCAGTTCCAACGAGTTACGTTGGTCCCGTGGGAGGTGTTGGTGTCACCCACGGGGCCGTTCGGGTCTGTTTCGAGTTCTCACCCTCTAACGCCATGTTTTTAAGCCTAAGTGTGGAAATAAGAAAATTACTGCCGTACTCTCAAACCGGAAGACCCGCGGCTGCGGGGTCACTTCCTACGAGTTACGTTGGTCCCGTGGGAGATGTTGGTGCCACCCACGGGGCCGTTCGGGGGCTGTTTCGAGTTCTCACCCTCTAACGCCATGTTTTTAAGCCTAAGTGTGGAAATAAGGTAATTACGGCCGTACTCTCAAACCGGGAGACCCGCGGCTACGGGGTCAGTTCTTACGAGTTACGTTGGCCCCGTGGGAGGTGTTGGTGCCACCCACGGGGCCGTTCGGGGGCTGTTTCGAGTTCTCACCCTCTAACGCCATGTTTTTAAGCCTAAGTGTGGAAATAAGCAAATTACTGCCGTACTCTCATACCGGGACACCCGCGGCTGCGGGGTCAGTTCCTACGAGTTACGTTGGTCCCGTGAGAGGTGTTGGTGCCACCCACGGGGCCGTTCGTGGGCTGTTTCGAGTTCTCACACTCTAACGCCATGTTTTTACGCCTAAGTGTGGAGATAAGAAAATTACTGCCGTACTCTCAAACCGAAAGACCCGCGGCTGCGGGGTCAGTTCCTACGAGTTACGTTGGTCCCGTGGGAGATGTCGGTGCCACCCACGGGGCCGTTCGGGAGCTGTTTCGAGTTATCACCCTCTAATGCCATGTTTTTAAGCCTAAGTGTGGAATTAAAAAAATTACAGCCGTACTCTCAAACCGGGAGACCCGCGGCTGCGGGGTCAGTTCCTACGAGTTACGTTGGTCCCGTGGGAGCTATTGGTGCCACCCACGGGGCCGTTCGGGGGCTATTTCGAGTTCTCGCCCTCTAACGCCATGTTTTTAAGCCTAAGTGTTGAAATAAGCGAATTACTGCCGTACTCTCAAACCGGGAGAGCCGCGGCTGTGGGGTCCGTTCCTACGAGTTACGTTGGTCCCGTGGGCGGTGTTGGTGCCACCCACGGGGCCGTTCGGGGGCTGGTTCGAGTTCTCAACCTCTATCGCCATGTTTTTAAGCTTAGGTGTGGAAATAAGCAAAATACTGTCGTACTCTCAAACCGGGAGACCAGCGGCTGCGGGGTCAGTTCCGACGAGTTACGTTTTTACCGTGAGAGGTGTTGGTGCCACCCACGGGGTCGTTCGGGGGCTGTTTCGAGTTCTCACACTCTAACGCCATGTTTTTAAGCCTAACTGTGGAAATAAGAAAATTACCGTCGTACTCTCAAACCGGAACACCCGCGACTGCGGGGTCAGTTCTACGAGTTACGTTGGTCCCGTGGGAGGTGTTGGTGCCACCCACGGGGCCGTTCGGGAGCTGTTTCGAGTTATCACCCTCTAACGCCATGTTTTTAAGCCTAAGTGTGGAAATAAAAAAATTACAGTCGTACTCTCAAACCGGGAGACCCGCGGCTGCGGGGTCAGTTCCTACGAGTTACGTTGGTTCCGTGGGAGCTGTTGGTGCCACCCACGGGGCCGTTCGGGGGCTGTTTCGAGTTCTCACCCTCTAACGCCATGTTTTTAAGCCTAAGTGTGGAAATAAATGAATTACTGCCGTACTCTCAAACCGGGAGAGCCGCGGCTGCGGGGTCCGTTCCTACGAGTTACGTTGGTCCCGTGGGAGGTGTTGGTGCCACCCACGGGGCCGTTCGGGGGATGGTTCGAGTTCTCACCCTCTATCACCATGTTTTTAAGCCTAAGTGTGGAAATAAGCAAATTACTGTCGTACACTCAAACCGGGAGACCCGCGGCTGAGGGGTCAGTTCCTACGAGTTACGTTGGTCCCGTGAGAGGTGTTAGTGCCACCCACGGGGTCGTTCGGGGGCTGTTTCGAGTTCTCACACTTTAAACCCATGTTTTTAAGCCTAAGTGTGGAAATAAACTAATTACGGCCGTACTCTAAAACCGGGAGACCCGCGGCTGCGGGGTCGGTTCCTACGAGTTACGTTGGTCCCGTGGGAGGTGTTGGTGCCACGCACGGGGCCGTTCGGGGGCTGTTTCGAGTTCTCACCCTCTAACGCCATGTTTTTAAGCCTAAGTGTGGAAATAAACAAATTACTGTCGTACTCTCAAACCGGGACACCCGCGGGTGCGGGGTAAGTTCCTACGAGTTACGTTGGTCCCGTGAGAGGTGTTGGTGCCACCCACGGGGCCGTTCGTGGGCTGTTTCGAGTTCTCACACTCTAACGCCATGTTTTTACGCCTAAGTGTGGAAATAAGAAAATTACTGCCGTACTCTCAAACCGGAAGACCCGCGACTGCGGGGTCAGTTCCTACGAGTTACGTTGGTCCCGTGGGAGATGTCGGTGCCACCCATAGGGCCGTTCGGGGGTTGTTTCGAGTTCTCACCCTCTAACGCCATGTTTTTAAGCCTAAGTGTGGAAATAAGAAAATTAACGTCGTACTCTCAAACCGGGACACCCGTGACTGCGGGGTCAGTTCCTACGAGTTATGTTGGTCCCGTGGGAGATGTTGGTGCCACCAAAGTGGCCGTTCGGGGGCTGTTTCGAGTTCTCACCCTCTAACGCCATCTTTTTAAGCCTAAGTGTGGAAATAAGCAAATTACCGTCGTACTCTCAATCCGGGACACCCGCGGCTGCGGGGTTAGTTTTACAAGTTACGTTGGTCCCGTGGGAGGTGTTGGTGCCACCCATGGGGCCGTTCGGGGGTGTTTCGAGTTCTCACCCTCGAACGCCATGTTTTTAAGCCTAAGTGTCGAAATAAACAAATTACCGTTGTACTCTCAAACCGGGACACCCGTGCCTGCGGGGTCAGTTCCAACGAGTTACGTTGGTCCCGTGGGAGGTGTTGGTGTCACCCACGGGGCCGTTCGGGGGCTGTTTCGAGTTCTCACCCTCTAACGCCATGTTTTTAAGCCTAAGTGTGGGAATAAGAAAATTACTGCCGTACTCTCAAACCGGAAGACCCGCGGCTGCGGGGTCAGTTCCTACGAGTTACGTTGGTCCCGTGGGAGATGTCGGTGCCACCCACGGGGCCGTTCGGGGGCTGTTTCGAGTTCTCACCCTCTAACGCCATGTTTTTAAGCCTAAGTGTGGAAATAAGGAAATTACTGTCGTACTCTCAAACCGGGACACCCGCGGCTGCGAGGTCAGTTCCTACGAGTTACGTTGGTCCCGTGAGAGGTGTTGGTGCCACCCACGGGGCCGTTCGGGGGCTGTTTCGAGTTCTCACCCTCTAACGCAATGTTTTTAAGCCTAAGTGTGGAAATAAGCTAATTACGGCCGTACTCTCATACCGGGAGACCCGCGGCTACGGGGTCAGTTCCTACGAGTTACGTTGGCCCCGTGGGAGGTGTTGGTGCCACCCACGGGGCCGTTCGGGGGCTGTTTCGAGTTCTCACCCTCTAACGCCATGTTTTTTAGCCTAAGTGTGGAAATAAGCAAATTACTGTCGTACTCTCAAATCGGGACACCCGCGGCTGCGGGGTCAGTTCCTACGAGTTACGTTGGTCCCGTGAGAGGTGTTGGTGCCACCCACGGGGCCGTTCGTGGGCCGTTTCGAGTTCTCACACTCTAACGCCATGTTTTTACGCCTAAGTGTGGAGATAAGAAAATAACTGCCGTACTCTCAAACCGGAAGACCCGCGGCTGCGGGGTCAGTTCCTACGAGTTACGTTGGTCTCGTGGAAGATGTCGGTGCCACCCACGGGGCCGTTCGGGAGCTGTTTCGAGTTATCACCCTCTAACGCCATGTTTTTAAGCCTAAGTGTGGAAATAAAAAAATTACAGTCGTACTCTCAAACCGGGAGACCCGCAGCTGCGGGGTCAGTTCCTACGAGTTACGTTGGTCCCGTGGGAGCTGTTGGTGCCACCCACGGGGCCGTTCGGGGGCTGTTTCGAGTTCTCACCCTCTAACGCCATGTTTTTAAGCCTAAGTGTGGAAATAAGCGAATTACTGCCGTACTCTCAAACCGGGAGAGCCACGGCTGCGGGGTCCGTTCCTACGAGTTACGTTGGTCCCGTGGGAGGTGTTGGTGCCACCCACGGGGCCGTTCGGTGGCTGGTTCGAGTTCTAACCCTCTATCGCCATGTTTTTAAGCTTAAGTGTGGAAATAAGCAAATTACTGTCGTACTCTCAAACGGGAAGACCCGCGGCTGCGGGGTCAGTTCCTACGAGTTACGTTGGTCCCGTGAGAGGTGTTGGTGCCACCCACGGGGTCGTTCGGGGGCTGTTTCGAGTTCTCACACTCTAACGCCATGTTTTTAAGCCTAAGTGTGGAAATAAGAAAATTACCGTCGTACTCTCAAACTGGAACACCCGCGACTGCGGGGTGAGTTCCTACGAGTTACGTTGGTCCCGTGGGAGGTGTTGGTGCCACCAAAGTGGCCGTTCGGGGGCTGTTTCGAGTTCTCACCCTCTAACGCCATGTTTTTAAGCCTAAATGTGGAAATAAGTAAATTAGTGTTGTACTCTCAAACCGGGACACCCGCGGCTGCGGGGTCAGTTCTACGAGTTACGTTGGTCCCGTGGGAGGTGTTGGTGCCACCCCCGCGGCCGTTCGGGAGCTGTTTCGAGTTATCACCCTCTAACGCCATGTTTTTAAACCTAAGTGTCGAAATAAAAAAATTACAGCCGTACACTCAAACCGGGAGACCCGCGGCTGCGGGGTCAGTTCTACGAGTTACGTTGGTCCCGTGGGAGATGTCGGTGCCACCCACGGGGCCGTTCGGGGGCTGTTTCGAGTTCTCACCATCTAACGCCATGTTTTTATGCCTAAGTGTGAAAATAAAAAAATTACAGTCGTACTCTCAAACCGGGACACCCTCGGCTGCGGGGTCAGTTCCTATGTGTTACGTTGGTCCCGTGGGAGGTGTTGGTGCCACCCACAGGGCAGTTCGGGGGCTGTTTCGAGTTCTCACCCTCTAACGCCATGTTTTTAAGCCTAAGTGTGGAAATAAAAAAATTACAGCCGTACTCTCAAACCGGGACACCCGCGGCTGCGGGGTCAGTTCCTACTAGTTACGTTGGTCCCGTGGGAGGTGTTGGTGCCACCAAATTGGCCGTTCGGGGGGTGTTTCGAGTTATCACCCTCTAACGCCATGTTTTTAAGCCTAAGTGTGGAAATAAGCAAATTACCGTCGTACTCTCAATCCGGGACACCCGCGGCTGCGGGGTTAGGTTTACAAGTTACGTTGGTCCCGTGGGAGGTGTTGGTGCCACCCAAGGGGCCGTTCGGGGGCTGTTTTGAGTTCTCACCCTCTAACGCCATGTTTTTAAGCCTAAGTGTCGAAATAAGCAAATTATCGTCGTACTCTCAAACCGGGACACCCGCGGCTGCGGGGTCAGTTCCAACGAGTTACGTTGGTCCCGTGGGAGGTGTTGGTGTCACCCACGGGGCCATTCGGGGGCTGTTTCGAGTTCTCACCCTCTAACGCCATGTTTTTAAGCCTAAGTGTGGAAATAAGCTAATTACGGCCGTACTCTCAAACCGGGAGACCCGCGGCTACGGGGTCATTTCCTACGAGTTACGTTGGCCCCGTGGGAGGTGTTGGTGCCACCCACGGGGCCGTTCGGGAGTTGTTTCGATTTCTCACCCTCTAACGCCATGTTTTTAAGCCTAAGTGTGGAAATAAGCAAATTACTGTCGTACTCTCAAACCGGGACACCCGCGGCTGCGGGGTCAGTTCCTACGAGTTACGGTGGTCCCGTGAGAGGTGTTGGTGCCACCCACGGGGCCGTTCGTGGTCTGTTTCGAGTTCTCACACTCTAACGCCATATTTTTACGCCTAAGTGTGGAAATAAGAAAATTACTTCCGTACTCTCAAACCGGAAGACCCGCGGTTGCGGGGTCTGTTCCTACGAGTTACGTTGGTCCCGTGGGAGATGTCGGTGCCACCCACGGGGGCGTTCGGGGGCTGTTTCGAGTTCTCACCCTCTAACGCCATGTTTTTAAGCCTAAGTATGGAAATAAGAAAATTAACGTCGTACTCTCACACCGGGATACCCGCGGCTGCGGGGTTAGTTCCTACGAGTTACGTTGGTCCCGTGGGAGGTGTTGGTGCCACCAAAGTGGCCGTTCGGGGGCTGTTTCGAGTTCTCACCCTCTAACGCCATGTTATTAAGCCTATGTGTGGAAATAAACAAATTACCATCGTACTCTCAAACCGGGAGACCCGCGGCTGCGGGATCAGTTCTACGGGTTACGTTGGTCCCGTGGGAGGTGTTGGTGCCACCCACGGGGCCGTTCGGGGGCTGTTTCGAGTTCTCACCCTCTAACGCCATGTTTTTATGCCTAAGTGTGGAAATAAAAAAATTACTGCCGTACTCTCAAACCGGGACACCCGCGGCTGTGGGGTCAGTTCCTACGTGTTACGTTGGTCCCGTGGGAGGTGTTGGTGCCACCCACGGGGTTGTTCGGGGGCTGTTTCGAGTTCTCACTCTCTAACGCCATGTTTTTAAGCCTAAGTGTGGAAATAAGAAAATTACCGTCGTACTCTCAAACCTGAACACCCGCGACTGCGGGGTCAGTTCCTACGAATTACGTTGGTCCCGTGGGAGGTGTTGGTGCCACCAAAGTGACCGTTCGGGGGCTGTTTCGAGTTCTCACCCTCTAACGCCATGTTTTTAAGCCTAAATGTGGAAATAAGCAAATTACCGTCGTACTCTCAAACCGGGACACCCGCGGCTGCGGGGTCAGTTCTACGAGTTACGTTGGTCCCGTGGGAGGTGTTGGTGCCACCCACGGGGCCGTTCGGGAGCTGTTTCGAGTTATCACCCTCTAACGCCATGTTTTTAAGCCTAAGTGTGGAAATAAAAAAATTACAGCCGTACTCTCAAACCGGGAGACCCGCGGCTACGGGGTCAGTTCCTACGAGTTACGTTGGTCCCGTGGGAGCTGTTGGTGCCACCCACGGAGCCGTTCGGGGGCTGTTTCGAGTTCTGACCCTCTAACGCCATGTTTTTAAGCCTAAGTGTGGTAATAAGTGAATTACTGCCGTACTCTCAAACTGGGAGAGCCGCGGCTGCGGGGTCCGTTCCTACGAGTTACGTTGGTCCCGTGGGAGGTGTTGGTGCCACCCACGGGGCCGTTCGGGGGCTGGTTCGAGTTCTCACCCTCTAACGCCATGTTTTTAAGCCTAAGTGTGGAAATAGGCAAATTACTGTCGTACTCTCAAACCGGGCGACCCGCGGCTGCGGGGTCAGTTCCTACGAGTTACGTTGGTCCGTGAGAGGTGTTGGTGCCACCCACGGGGTCGTTCGGGGGCTGTTTCGAGTTCTCACACTCTAACGCCATGTTTTTAAGCCTAAGTGTGGAAATAAGCAAATTACAGACATACTCCCAAACAGGGAGACCCGCTGCTGCGGGGTCCGTTCCTACTAGTTACGTTGGTCCCGTGGGAGGTGTTGGTGCCACCCACGGGGCCGTTCGGGGGCTGTTTTGAGTTCTCACCCTCTAACGCCATGTTTGCAAGCCTAAGTGTGGAAATAAGAAAATTATCGTCATACTCTCAAACCGGGACACCCGCGGCTTCGGGGTCAGTTCCTACGAGTTACGTCGATCCCGTGGGAGTTGTTGGTGCCACTCACGGGGCCGTTCGAGGGACTGTTTCGAGTTCTCACCCTCTAACGCCCTGATTTTAAGCCTAAGTGTGGAAATAAGCAAATTACTACCGTACTCTCAAACCCGGAGACCCGCGGCTGCGAGGTCAGTTCCTACGAGTTACGTTGGTGCAGTGAGAGGTGTTGGTGCCACCCACGGGGCCGTTCGGGGGCTCTTTCGAGTTCTCACCCTCTAACGCCATGTTTTTAAGCCTAGGTGTGGAAATAAGAAAATTACTGCCGTACTCTCAAACCGAGAGACCCGCGGCTGCGAGGTCAGTTCCTACGAGTTACGTTGGTCCCGTTGGAGGTGTTGGTGCCACCCACGGGGCCGTTCGGGGTCTGTTTCGAGTTGTCACCCTCTAACGCCATGTGTTTTAAGTCTTAGTGTGGAAATAAGAAAATTACCGTCGTACTCTCAAACCGGGACACCCGAGGCTGCGGGGTCAGTTCCTACGAGTTACATTGGTCCCATGGGAGGTGTTGGTGCCACCCACGGGGCCGTTCGGGGGCTGTTTCGAGTTCTCACCCTCTAACGCCATGTTTTTAAGCCTAAGTGTGGAAATAAGCAATTACTTCCGTACTCTCAAACCGGAAGACCCGCGGCTGCGGGGTCCGTTCCTATGAGTTACGTTGGTCCCGTGGGAGGTGTTGGTTCTACCCACAGGGCCGTTCGGGGGCTGGTTCGAGTTCTAACCCTCTAACACCATGTTTTTAAACCTAAGTGTGGAAATAAGAAAATTACCGTCATACTCTCAAACCGGGACACCCGCGGCTGCGGGGTCAGTTCCTGCGAGTTACGTTGGTCCCGTGGGAGGTGTTGGTGCCACCCACGGGGCCGTTCGGGGGCTGTTTCGAGTTCCCACCCTCTAACGCCATGTTTTTAAGCCTAAGTGTGGAAATAAGCAGATTACTGCTGTACTCTCAAATCGGGAGACCCGCGGCTGCGGGGTCAGTTCCTTCGAGTTACGTTGGTCCCGTGGGAGGTGTTGGTGCCACCCACGGGGCCGTTCGGTGGCTGTTTCGAGTTCTCACCCTCTAACGCCATGATTCTAAGCCTAAGTGTGGAAATAAGAAAATTACTTCCGCACTCTCAAACCGGGAGACCCGCGGCTGCGGGGTCCACTCCTACGAGTTACGTTGGTCCCGTGGGAGGTGTTGGTGCCACCCACGGGGTCGTTCGGGGGCTGTTTCGAGTTCTCACCCTCTAACACCATGTTTTTAAGCCTAAGTGTGGAAATAAACAAATTACGGTCGTACTCTCAAACCGGGACACCCACGGCTGCGGGGTCAGTTCCTATGAGTTACGTTGGTCCCGTGGGAGGTGTTGGTGCCACCCACGGGGCCGTTCGGGGTTGTTTCGAGTTCTCACCCTCTAACGCCATGTTTTTAAGCCTAAGTGTGAAATAAGCAAATTACCGTTGTACTCTCAAACCGGGACACCCACGGCTGCGGGGTCAGTTCCTACGAGTTACGTTGGTCCCGTGGGAGGTGTTGGTGCCACCCACGGGGCCGTTCGGGGTTGTTTCGAGTTCTCACCCTCTAACGCCATGTTTTTAAGCCTAAGTGTGGAAATAAGCAAATTACTGTCGTACTCTCAAACCGGGAGACCCGCGGTTGCGGGGTCAGTTCCTACGAGTTATATTTGTCCCGTGAGAGGTGTTGATGCCACCCACGGGGTCGTTCGGGGGCTGTTTCGAGTTCTCACGCTCTAACGTCTTGTTTTTAAGCCTAAGTGTGGAAATAAGCAAATTACTGCCGTACTCTCAAACCGGGAGACCCGCGGCTGCGAGGTCAGTTCCTACGAGTTACGTGAGTCCCGTGGGAGGTGTTGGTGCCACCCACGGAGCCGTTCGGGGGCTGTTTCGAGTTTTCACCCTCTAACACCATGTTTTTAAGCCTAAGTGTGGAAATAAGCAATTACTACCGTACTCTCAAACCGGGAGACCCGCGGCTGCGGGGTCCATTCCTACGAGTTACGTTGGTCCCGTGGGAGGTGTTGGTGCCACCCACGTGGCCGTTCGGGGGCTGGTTCGAGTTCTCACCCTCTAACGCCATGTTTTTAAGCCTAAGTGTGGAAATAAGCAAATTACCGTCGTACTCTCAAACCGGGACACCCGCGGCTGCGGGGTTAGTTCCTACGAGTTACGTTGGTCCCGTGGGAGGTGTTGGTGCCACCAAAGTGGCCGTTCGGGGGCTGCTTCGAGTTCTCACCCTCTAACGCCATGTTTTTAAGCCTAAGTGTGGAAATAAGAAAATTACCGTCGTACTCTCAAACCGGGACACCCGTGACTGCGGGATCAGTTCCTACGAGTTACGTTGGTCCCGTGGGAGGTGTTGGTGCCACCAAAGTGGCCGTTCGGGGGCTGTTTCGAGTTCTCACCCTCTAACGCCATGTTTTTAAGCCTAAGTGTGGAAATAAGAAAATTACCGTCGTACTCTCAATCCGGGACACCCGCGGCTGCGGGGTTAGTTTTACAAGTTACGTTGGTCCCGTGGGAGGTGTTGGTGCCACCCATGGGGCCGTTCGGGGGCTGTTTCGAGTTCTCACCCTCTAACGCCCTGATTTTAAGCCTAAGTGTGGAAATAAGCAAATTACTGCCGTACTCTCAAACGGGGAGACCTGCGGTTGCGGGGTCAGTTCCTAAGAGTTACGGTGGTCTCGTGGGAGGTGTTGGTGCCACCCACAGGGCCGTTCGGGGTCTGTTTCGAGTTCTCACCCTCTAACGCCATGTTTTTAAGCCTAAGTGTGGAAATAAGAAAATTACCGTCGTACTCTCAAACCGGGACACCCGCGGCTGCGGGGTCAGTTCCTACGAGTTACGTTGGTCCCGTGGGAGGTGTTGGTGCCATCCACGGGGCCGTTCGGGGGCTGTTTCGAGTTCTCACCCTCTAACGCCATGTTTTTAAGCCTAAGTGTGGAAATAAGCAAATTGCTGTCATACTCTCAAACCGGGAGACCCGCGGCTGTAGGGTCAGTTCCTACGAGTTACGTTGGTCCCATGGGAGGTGTTGGTGCCACCCACGGGGCCGTTCGAGGGCTGTTTCGAGTTCTCACCCTCTAACGCCATGTTTTTAAGCCTAAGTGTGGAAATAAGCAATTACTGCCAAACTCTCAAACCGGGAGACCCGCGGCTGCGGGGTCCGTTCCTACGAGTTACGTTGGTCCCGTGGGAGGTGTTGGTGCAACCCACGGTACCGTTCGGGGTCTGGTTCGAGTTATAACCCTCTAACGCCATATTTTTAGGCCTAAGTGTGGATGTAAGAAATTACCGTCGTACTCTCAAACCGGAACACCCGCGGCTGCGGGGTCAGTTCCTACGAGTTACGTTGGTCCCGTGGGAGGTGTTGGTACCACCCACGGGGTCGTTCGGGGGCTGTTTCGAGTTCTCACCCTCTAACGCCATGTCTTTAAGCCTAAGTGTGGAAATAAGCAAATTACCGTGGTACTCTCAAACCGGGACACCCGCAGCTTCGGGGTCAGTTCTACGAGTTACGTTGGTCCCGTGGGAGGTTTTGGTGCCACCCACGGGGCCGTTCGGGGGCTGTTTCGAGTTCTCACCCTCTAACGCCCTGATTTTAAGCCTAAGTGTGGAAATAAGCAAATTACTGCCGTAGTCTCAAACCGGGAGACCTGCGGTTGCGGGGTCAGTTCCTAAGAGTTAGGGTGGTCTCGTGGGAGGTGTTGGTGCCACCCACAGGGCCGTTCGGGGTCTGTTTCGAGTTCTCACCCTCTAACGCCATGTTTTTAAGCCTAAGTGTGGAAATAAGCAAATTACCGTGGTACTCTCAAACCGGGACACCCGCGGCTTCGGGGTCAGTTCTACGAGTTACGTTGGTCCCGTGGGAGGTGTTGGTGCCACCCACGGGGCCGTTCGGGGGCTGTTTCAAATTCTCACCCTCTAACGCCATGATTTTAAGCCTAAGTGTGGAAATAAGCAAATTACTGCCGTACTCTCAAACCGGGAGACCCGCGGCTGCGGGGTCAGTTCCTACGAGTTACGTTGGTCCCGTGGGAGGTGTTGGTGCCACCCACGGGGCCGTTCGGGGGCTGTTTCGAGTTCTCACCCTCTAACGCCATGATTTTAAGCCTAAGTGTGGAAATAAGCAAATTACGACCGTACTCTCAAACCGGGAGACCCGCGGCTGCGGGGTCCGCTCCTACGAGTTACGTTGGTCCCGTGGGAGGTGTTGGTGCCACCCACAGGGCCGTTTTGGGGTTGTTTGGAGTTCTCACCCTCTAACGCCATGTTTTCAAGCCTAAGCGTGGAAATAAGCAAATTACCATCGTACTCTCAAACCGGGACACCCGCGGGTGCGGGGTCAGTTCCTACGAGTTACGTTGGTCCCGTGGGAGTTGTTAGTGCCACCCACAGGCCGTTCGGGGGCTGTTTCGAGTTCTCACCCTCTAACGCCATGTTTTTAAGCCTAAGTGTGGAAATAAGCAAATTACCGTCGTACTCTCAAACCGGGACACCCGCGGATGCGGGGTCAGATCCTACGAGTTACGTTGGTCCCGTGGGAGGTGTTCGTGCAACCCATGGGGCCGTTCGGGGGCTGTGTCGAGTTCTCACCCTCTAACGCCATGTTTTTAATCGTAAGTGTGTAAATAAGCAAATTACCGTCGTACTCTCAAACCGGGACACTCGCGGCTGCGGGGTCAGTTCCTACGAGTTACGTTGGTCCCGTGGGAGGTGTTGGTGTCACCCACTGGGCCGTTCGAGGGCTATTTCTATTCTCACCCTCTAATGCCATGTTTTTAAGCCTAAGTGTGGAAATAAAGAAATTACTGCTGTACTCTCAAACCGAGAGACCCGCGGCTGCCGGGTCAGTTCCTACGAGTTACGTTGGTCCCGTGGGAGATGTTGGTGCCACCCACGGGGCCGTTCGAGGGCTGTTTCGAGTTCTCATCCTCTAACGCCATGTTTTTAAGCCTAAGTGTGGAAATAAGCAAATTACAGTCGTACTCTAAAACCGGGACACCCGCGGCTGCGGGGTCAGTTCCTACGAGTTACGTTGGTCCCGTGGGTGGTGTTAGTGCCACCCACGGGGTCGTTCGGGGGCTGTTTCGAGTTCTCACCCTCTAACGCCATGTTTTTAAACCTAAGTGTGGAAATAAGCAAATTACCGTCATACTCTCAAACCGGGTCACCCGCGGCTGCGGGGTCAGTTCCTACGAGTTACGTTGGTCCCGTGGGAGGTGTTGGTGCCACCCACGGGGTCGTTCGGGGGCTGTTTCGAGTTCTCACCCTCTAACGCCATATTTTTAAGCCTAAGTGTGGAAATAAGCAAATTACCATCGTACTCTCAAAATTGGGACACCCGCGGCTGCGGGGTCAGTTCCTACGAGTTACGTTGGTCCTGTGGGAGGTGTTGGTGCCACCCACGGGGCCGTTCGGGGGCTGTTTCGAGTTCTCACCCTCTAACGCCATGTTTTTATGCCTAAGTGTGGAAATAAGCAAATTACAGCCGTACTCTCAAACCGGGATACCCGCGGTTGCGGGGTCAGTTCCTACGAGTTACATTGGTCCCGTGGGAGGTGTTGGTGCCACCCACGGGGCCGTTTGCGGGCTGTTTCGAGTTCTCACCCTCTAACGCCATGTTTTTAAGCCTAAGTGTGGAAATAAGAAAATTACCGTCGTACTCTCAAATCGGGACACCCGCGGCTGCGGGGTCAGTTCCTACGAGTTACGTTGGTCCCGTGGGAGGTGTTGGTGCCATCCACGGGGCCGTTCGGGGGCTGTTTCGAGTTCTCACCCTCTAACGCCATGTTTTTAAGCCGAAGTGTGGAAATAAGCAAATTGCTGCCGTACTCTCAAACCGGGAGACCCGCGGCTGCAGGGTCAGTTCCTACGAGTTACGTTGGTCCCATGGGAGGTGTTGGTGCCACCCACGGGGCCGTTCGGGGGCTGTTTCGAGTTCTCACCCTCTAACGCCATGTTTTTAAGCCTAAGTGTGGAAATAAGCAATTACTGCCATACTCTCAAACCGGGAGACCCGCGGCTGCGGGTCCGTTCCTACGAGTTACGTTGGTCCCGTGGGAGGTGTTGGTACAACCCACGGTACCGTTCGGGGGCTGGTTCGAGTTCTAACCCTCTAACGCCATGTTTTTAGGCCTAAGTGTGCAAATAAGCAAATTACCGTCGTACTCTAAAACCGGAACACCCGCGGATGCGGGGTCAGTTCCTACGAGTTACGTTGGTCCCGTGGGAGGTGTTGGTACCACCCACGGGGTCGTTCGGGGGCTGTTTCGGGTTCTCACCCTCTAACGCCATGTTTTTAAGCCTAAGTGTGGAAATAAGCAAATTACCGTGGTACTCTCAAACCGGGACACCCGCGGCTTCGGGGTCAGTTCTACGAGTTACGTTGGTCCCGTGGGAGGTGTTGGTGCCACCCACGGGGCCGTTCGGGGGCTGTTTCAATTTCTCACCCTCTAACGCCATGATTTTAAGCCTAAGTGTGGAAATAAGCAAATTACTGCCGTACTCTCAAACCGGGAGACCCGCGGCTGCGGGGTCAGTTCCTACGAGTTACGTTGGTCCCGTGGGAGGTGTTGGTGCCACCCACGGGGCCGTTCGGGGGCTGTTTCGAATTCTCACCCTCTAACTAAATGATTTTAAGCCTAAGTGTGGAAATAATCAAATTACGGCCGTAATCTCAAACCGGGAGACCCGCGGCTGCGGGGTCCGCTCCTACGAGTTACGTTGGCCCCGTGGGAGGTGTTGGTGCCACCCACAGGGCCGTTTTTAGGTTGTTTCGAGTTCTCACCCTCTAACGCCATGTTTTCAAGCCTAAGCGTGGAAATAAGCAAATTACCGTCGTACTCTCAAACCGGGACACCCGCGGCTGCGGGTTCAGTTCCTACGAGTTACGTTGGTCCCGTGGGAGGTGTTAGTGCCACCCACGGGGCCGTTCGGGGGCTGTTTCTAGTTCTCACCCTCTAACGCCATGTTTTTAAGCCTAAGTGTGGAAATAAGCAAATTACCGTCGTACTCTCAAACCGGGACACCCGCGGATGCGGGGTCAGATCCTACGAGTTACGTTGGTCCCGTGGGAGTTGTTCGTGCAACCCATGGGGCCGTTCGGGGGCTGTTTCGAGTTCTCACCCTCTAACGCCATGTTTTTAATCGTAAGTGTGTAAATAAGCAAATTACCGTCGTACTCTCAAACCGGGACACTCGCGGCTGCGGGGTCAGTTCCTACGAGTTACGTTGGTCCCGTGGGAGGTGTTGGTGTCACCCACTGGGCCGTTCGAGGGCTATTTCGATTCTCACCCTCTAATGCCATGTTTTTAAGCCTAAGTGTGGAAATAAGGAAATTACTGCTGTACTCTCAAACCGAGAGACCCGCGGCTGCCGGGTCAGTTCCTACGAGTTACGTTGGTCCCGTGGGAGATGTTGGTTCCACCCACGGGGCCGTTCGGGGGCTGTTTCGAGTTCTCATCCTATAACGCCATGTTTTTAAGCCTAAGTGTGGAAATAAAAAAATTACAGCCGTACTCTCAAACCGGGACACCCGCGGCTGCGGGGTCAGTTCCTACGAGTTACGTTGGTCCCGTGGGAGGTGTTGGTGCCACCCACGGCGTCGTTCGGGGGCTGTTTCGAGTTCTCACCCTCTAACGCCATATTTTTAAGCCTAAGTGTGGAAATAAGCAAATTACCATCGTACTCTCAAAATTGGGACACCCGCGGCTGCGGGGTCAGTTCCTACGAGTTACGTTGGTCCCGTGGGAGGTGTTGGTGCCACCCACGGGGCCGTTCGGGGGCTGTTTCGAGTTCTCACCCTCTAACGCCATGTTTTTATGCCTAAGTGTGGAAATAAGAAAATTACAGCCGTACTCTCAAACCGGGATACCCGCGGCTGCGGGGTCAGTTCCTATGAGTTACGTTGGTCCCGTGGGAGGTGTTGGTGCCACCCACGGGGCCGTTTGCGGGCTGTTTCGAGTTCTCACCCTCTAACGCCATGTTTTTAAGCCTAAGTGTGGAAATAAGAAAATTACCATCGTACTCTCAAATCGGGACACCCGCGGCTGCGGGGTCAGTTCCTACGAGTTACGTTGGTCCCGTGGGAGGTGTTGGTGCCATCCACGGGGCCGTTCGGGGGCTGTTTCGAGTTCTCACCCTCTAACGCCATGTTTTTAAGCCGAAGTGTGGAAATAAGCAAATTGCTGCCGTACTCTCAAACCGGGAGACCCGCGACTGCAGGGTCAGTTCCTACGAGTTACGTTGGTCCCATGGGAGGTGTTGGTGCCACCCACAGGGCCGTTTTGGGGTTGTTTCGAGTTCTCACCCTCTAACGCCATGTTTTCAAGCCTAAGCGTGGAAATAAGCAAATTACCGTCGTACTCTCAAACCGGGACACCCGCGGCTGCGGGGTCAGTTCCTACGAGTTACGTTGGTCCCGTGGGAGGTGTTAGTGCCACCCACGGGGCCGTTCGGGGCTGTTTCGAGTTCTCACCCTCTAACGCCATGTTTTTAAGCCTAAGTGTGGAAATAAGCAAATTACCGTCGTACTCTCAAACCGGAACACCCGCGGATGCGGGGTCAGATCCTACGAGTTACGTTGGTCCCGTGGGAGGTGTTCGTGCAACCCATGGGGCCGTTCGGGGGCTGTTTTGAGTTCTCACCCTCTAACGCCATGTTTTTAATCCTAAGTCTGTAAATAAGCAAATTACCGTCGTACTCTCAAACCGGGACACTCGCGGCTGCGGGGTCAGTTCTACGAGTTACGTTGGTCCCGTGGGAGGTGTTGGTGCCACCCACGGGGCCGTTCAGGAGCTGTTTCGAGTTATCACCCTCTAACGCCATGTTTTTAAGCCTAAGTGTGGAAATAAAAAAATTACAGCCGTACTCTCATACCGGGAGACCCGCGGCTGCGGTGTCAGTTCCTACGAGTTACGTTGGTCCCGTGGGAGCTGTTGGTGCCACCCACGGGGCCGTTCGGGGGCTGTTTCGAGTTCTCACCCTCTAACGCCATGTTTTTAAGCCTTAGTGTGGAAATAAGTGAATTACTGCTGTACTCTCAAACCGGGAGAGCCGCGGCTGCGGGGTCCGTTCCTACGAGTTACGTTGGTCCCGTGGGAGGTGTTGGTGCCACCCACGGGGCCGTTCGGGGGCTGGTTCGAGTTCTCACCCTCTAACGCCATGTTTTTAAGCCTAAGTGTGGAAATAAGCAAATTACTATCGTACTCTCAAACCGGGCGACCCGCGGCTGCGGGGTCAGTTCCTACGAGTTACCTTGGTCCCGTGAGAGGTGTTGGTTCCACCCACGGGGTCGTTCGGGGGCTGTTTCGAGTTCTCACACTCTAACGCCAAGTTTTTAAGCCTAAGTGTGGAAATAAGCAAATTACAGCCGTACTCTCAAACTGGGAGACCCGCTGCTGCGGGGTTCGTTCGTACTAGTTACGTTGGTCCCGTGGGAGGTGTTGGTGCCACCCACGGGGCCGTTCGGGGGCTGTTTTGAGTTCTCACCCTCTAACGCCATGTTTGCAAGCCTAAGTGTGGAAATAAGAAAATTATCATCATACTCTCAAACCGGGACACCCGCGGCTTCGGGGTCAGTTCCTACGAGTTACGTCGGTCCCGTGGGAGGTGTTGGTGCCACTCACGGGGCCGTTCGAGGGACTGTTTCGAGTTCTCACCCTCTAACGCCCTGATTTTAAGCCTAAGTGTGGAAATAAGCAAATTACTACCCTACTCTCAAACCGGGAGACCCGCGGCTGGGAGGTCAGTTCCTACGAGTTACGTTGGTGCAGTGAGAGGTGTTGGTGCCACCCACGGGGCCGTTCGGGGGCTCTTTCGAGTTCTCACCCTCTAACGCCATGTTTTTAAGACTAGGTGTGGAAATAAGCAAATTACTGCCGTACTCTCAAACCGGGAGACCCGCGGCTGCGGGGTCAGTTCCTACGAGTTACGTTGGTCCCGTTGGAGGTGTTGGTGCCACCCACGGGGCCGTTCGGGGTCTGTTTCGAGTTGTCACCCTCTAACGCCATGTGTTTTAAGTCTTAGTGTGCAAATAAGAAAATTACCATCGTACTCTCAAACCGGGACACCCGCGGCTGCGGGGTCAGTTCCTACGAGTTACATTGGTCCCATGGGAGGTGTTGGTGCCACCCACGGGGCCGTTCGGGGGCTGTTTCGAGTTCTCACCCTCTAACGCCATGTTTTTAAGCCTAAGTGTGGAAATAAGCAATTACTTCCGTACTCTCAAACCGGGAGACCCGCAGCTGCGGGGTCCGCTCCTACGAGTTACGTTGGTCCCGTGGGAGGTGTTGGTGCCACCCACAGGGCCGTTTTGGGGTTGTTTCGAGTTCTCACCCTCTAACGCCATGTTTTCAAGCCTAAGGGTGGAAATATGCAAATTACCGTCGTACTCTCAAACCGGGACACCCGCGGCTGCGGGGTCAGATCCTACGAGTTACGTTGGTCCCGTGGGAGGTGTTAGTGCCACCCACGGGGCCGTTCGGGGGCTGTTTCGAGTTCTCACCCTCTAACGCCATGTTTTTAAGCCTAAGTGTGGAAATAAGCAAATTACCGTCATACTCTCAAACCGGGACACCCGCGGATGCGTGGTCAGATCCTACGAGTTACGTTGGTCCCGTGGGAGGTGTTCGTGCAACCCATGGGGCCGTTCGGGGGCTGTTTCGAGTTCTCACCCTCTAACGCCATGTTTTTAATCCTAAGTGTGTAAATAAGCAAATTACCGTCGTACTCTCAAACCGGGACACTCGCGGCTGCGGGGTCAGTTCCTACGAGTTACGTTGGTCCCGTGGGAGGTGTTGGTGTCACCCACTGGGCCGTTCGAGGGCTATTTCGATTCTCACCCTCTAATGCCATGTTTTTAAGCCTAAGTGTGGAAATAAGCAAATTACTGCTGTACTCTCAAACCGAGAGACCCGCGGCTGCCGGGTCAGTTCCTACGAGTTACGTTGGTCCCGTGGGAGATGTTGGTGCCACCCACGGGGCCGTTCGGGGGATGTTTCGAGTTCTCATCCTTTAACGCCATATTTTTAAGCCTAAGTGTGGAAATAAGCAAATTACAGTCTTACTCTAAAACCGGGACACCCGCGGCTGCGGGGTCAGTTCCTACGAGTTACGTTGGTCCCGTGGGTGGTGTTAGTGCCACCCACGGGGTCGTTCGGGGGCTGTTTCGAGTTCTCACCCTCTAACGCCATCTTTTTAAACCTAAGTGTGGAAATAAGAAAATTACCGTCGTACTCTCAAACCGGGTCACCCGCGGCTGCGGGGTCAGTTCCTACGAGTTACGTTGGTCCCGTGGGAGGTGTTGGTGCCACCCATGGGGTCGTTCGGGGGCTGTTTCGAGTTCTCACCCTCTAACGCCATATTTTTAAGCCTAAGTGTGGAAATAAGGAAATTACCATCGTACTCTCAAAATTGGAACACCCGCGGCTGCGGGGTAAGTTCCTACGAGTTACGTTGGTCCCGTGGGAGGTGTTGGTGCCACCCACGGGGCCGTTCGGGGGCTGTTTCGAGTTCTCACCCTCTAACGCCATGTTTTTAAGCCTAAGTGTGGAAATAAACAAATTACTGTCGTACTCTCAAACCGGGACACCCGCGGCTGCGGGGTAAGTTCCTACGAGTTACGTTGGTCCCGTGAGAGGTGTTGGTGCCACCCACGGGGTCGTTCGGTGGTTGTTTCGAGTTCTCACACTCTAACGCCATGTTTTTAAGCCTAAGTGTGGAAATAAGCTAATTACGGCCGTACTCTAAAACCGGGAGACCCGCGGCTGCGGAGTCGGTTCCTACGAATTACGTTGGTCCCGTGGGAGGTGTTGGTGCCACCCACGGGGCCGTTCGGAGGCTGTTTCGAGTTCTAACCCTCTAACGCCATGTTTTTAAGCCTAAGTGTGGAAATAAGCAAATTATCGTCGTACTCTCAAACCGGGACACCCGCGACTGCGGGGTCAATTCCTACGAGTTACGTTGGTCCCATGGGAGGTGTTGGTGCCACCCACGAGGTCGTTCGGGGGCTGTTTCGAGTTCTCACCCTCTAACGACATGTTTTTAAGCCTAAGTGTGGAAATAAGCAAATTACCGTCGTACTCTCAAACCGGGACACCCGCGGCTGCGGGGTTAGTTCCTACGAGTTACGTTGGTCCCGTGGGAGGTGTTGGTGCCACCAAAGTGGCCGTTCGGGGGCTGTTTCGAGTTCTCACCCTCTAACGCCATGTTTTTAAGCCTAAGTGTGGAAATAAGGAAATTACCATCGTACTCTCAAACCGGGACACCCGCGACTGCGGGGTCAGTTCCTACGAGTTACGTTGGTCCCGTGGGAGCTGTTGGTGCCACCCACGGAGCCGTTCGGGGGCTGTTTCGAGTTCTCACCCTCTAACGCCATGTTTTTAAGCCTAAGTGTGGAAATAAGAAAATTACAGCCGTACTCTCAAACCGGTAGCCCGCGGCTGCGGGGTCAGTTCCTACGAGTTACGTTGGTCCCGTGGGAGGTTTTGGTGCCACCCACGGGGCCGTTCGGGGGCTGTTTCGAGTTCTCACCCTCTAACGCCCTGATTTTAAGCCTAAGTGTGGAAATAAGTAAATTACTGTCGTACTCTCAAACCGGGAGACCTGCGGTTGCGGGGTCAGTTCCTAAGAGTTACGGTGGTCTCGTGGGAGGTGTTGGTGCCACCCACAGGGCCGTTCGGGGTCTGTTTCGAGTTCTCACCCTCTAACGCCATGTTTTTAAGCCTAAGTGTGGAAATATGAAAATTACCGTCGTACTCTCAAACCGGGACACCCGCGGCTGCGGGGTCAGTTCCTACGAGTTACGTTGGTCCCGTGTGAGGTGTTGGTGCCATCCACGGGGCCGTTCGGGGGCTGTTTCGAGTTCTCACCCTCTAACGCCATGTTTTTAAGCCTAAGTGTGAAAATAAGCAAATTGCTGTCGTACTCTCAAATCGGGAGACCCGCGGTTGCAGGGTCAGTTCCTACGAGTTACGTTGGTCCCATGGGAGGTGTTGGTGCCACCCACGGGGCCGTTCGGGGGCTGTTTTGAGTTCTCACCCTCTAACGCCATGTTTTTAAGCCTAAGTGTGGAAATAAGCAATTACTGCCAAACTCTCAAACCGGGAGACCCGCGGCTGCGGGGTCCGTTCCTACGAGTTATGTTGGTCCCGTGGGAGGTGTTGGTGCAACCCACGGTACCGTTCGGGGTCTGGTTCGAGTTCTAACCCTCTAACGCCATGTTTTTAGACCTAAGTGTGGAAATAAGCAAATTACCGTCGTACTCTCAAACCGGAACACCCGCGGCTGCGGGGTCAGTTCCTACGAGTTACGTTGGTCCCGTGGGAGGTGTTGGTACCACCCACGGGGTCGTTCGGGGGCTGTTTCGAGTTCTCACCCTCTAACGCCATGTTTTTAAGCCTAAGTGTGGAAATAAGCAAATTACCGTGGTACTCTCAAACCGGGACACCCGCGGCTTCGGGGTCAATTCTACGAGTTACGTTGGTCCCGTGGGAGGTTTTGGTGCCACCCACGGGGCCGTTCGGGGGCTGTTTCGAGTTCTCACCCTCTAACGCCCTGATTTTAAGCCTAAGTGTGGAAATAAGCAAATTACTGCCGTAGTCTCAAACCGGGAGACCTGCGGTTGCGGGGTCAGTTCCTAAGAGTTACGGTGGTCTCGTGGGAGGTGTTGGTGCCACCCACAGGGCCGTTCGGGGTCTGTTTCGAGTTCTCACCCTCTAACGCCATGTTTTTAAGCCTAAGTGTGGAAATAAGCAAATTACCGTGGTACTCTCAAACCGGGACACCCGCGGCTTCGGGGTCAGTTCTACGAGTTACGTTGGTCCCGTGGGAGGTGTTGGTGCCACCCACGGGGCCGTTCGTGGACTGTTTCAAATTCTCACCCTCTAACGCCATGATTTTAAGCCTAAGTGTGGAAATAAGCAAATTACTGCCGTACTCTCAAACCGGGGGACCCGCGGCTGCGGGGTCAGTTCCTACGAGTTACGTTGGTCCCGTGGGAGGTGTTGGTGCCACCCACGGGGCCGTTCGGGGGCTGTTTCGAGTTCTCACCCTCTAACGTCATGATTTTAAGCCTAAGTGTGGAAATAAGCAAATTACGGTCGTACTCTCAAACCGGGAGACCCGCAGCTGCGGGGTCCGCTCCTACGAGTTACGTTGGTCCCGTGGGAGGTGTTGGTGCCACCCACAGGGCCGTTTTGGGGTTGTTTCGAGTTCTCACCCTCTAACGCCATGTTTTCAAGCCTAAGCGTGGAAATAAGCAAATTACCGTCGTACTCTCAAACCGGGACACCCGCGGCTGCGGGGTCAGATCCTACGAGTTACGTTGGTCCCGTGGGAGGTGTTAGTGCCACCCACGGGGCCGTTCGGGGGCTGTTTCGAGTTCTCACCCTCTAACGCCATGTTTTTAAGCCTAAGTGTGGAAATAAGCAAATTACCGTCGTACTCTCAAACCGGGACACCCGCGGATGCGTGGTCAGATCCTACGAGTTACGATGGTCCCGTGGGAGGTGTTCGTGCAACCCATGGGGCCGTTCGGGGGCTGTTTCGAGTTCTCACCCTCTAACGCCATGTTTTTAATCCTAAGTGTGTAAATAAGCAAATTACCGTCGTACTCTCAAACCGGGACACTCGCGGCTGCGGGGTCAGTTCCTACGAGTTACGTTGGTCCCGTGGGAGGTGTTGGTGTCACCCACTGGGCCGTTCGAGGGCTATTTCGATTCTCACCCTCTAATGCCATGTTTTTAAGCCTAAGTGTGGAAATAAGCAAATTACTGCTGTACTCTCAAACCGAGAGACCCGCGGCTGCCGGGTCAGTTCCTACGAGTTACGTTGGTCCCGTGGGAGATGTTGGTGCCACCCACGGGGCCGTTCGGGGGATGTTTCGAGTTCTCATCCTCTAACGCCATATTTTTAAGCCTAAGTGTGGAAATAAGCAAATTACAGTCTTACTCTAAAACCGGGACACCCGCGGCTGAGGGGTCAGTTCCTACGAGTTACGTTGGTCCCGTGGGTGGTGTTAGTGCCACCCACGGGGTCGTTCGGGGGCTGTTTCGAGTTCTCACCCTCTAACGCCATCTTTTTAAACCTAAGTGTGGAAATAAGCAAATTACCGTCGTACTCTCAAACCGGGTCACCCGCGGCTGCGGGGTCAGTTCCTACGAGTTACGTTGGTCCCGTGGGAGGTGTTGGTGCCACCCATGGGGTCGTTCGGGGGTTGTTTCGAGTTCTCACCCTCTAACGCCATATTTTTAAGCCTAAGTGTGGAAATAAGCAAATTACCATCGTACTCTCAAAATTGGAACACCCGCGGCTGCGGGGTAAGTTCCTACGAGTTACGTTGGTCCCGTGGGAGGTGTTGGTGCCACCCACGGGGCCGTTCGGGGGCTGTTTCGAGTTCTCACCCTCTAACGCCATGTTTTTATGCCTAAGTGTGGAAATAAGCAAATTACAGCCGTACTCTCAAACCGGGAGACCCGCGGCTGCGGGGTCAGTTCCTACGAGTTACGTTGGTCCCGTGGGAGGTGTTGGTGCCACCCACGGGGCCGTTTGCGGGCTGTTTCGAGTTCTCACCCTCTAACGCCATGTTTTTAAGCCTAAGTGTGGAAATAAGAAAATTACCGTCGTACTCTCAAACCGGGACACCCGCGGCTGCGGGGTCAGTTCCTACGAGTTACGTTGGTCCCGTGGGAGGTGTTGGTGCCATCCAAGGGGCCGTTCGGGGGCTGTTTCGAGTTCTCACCCTCTAACGCCATGTTTTTAAGCCGAAGTGTGGAAATAAGCAAATTGCTGCCGTACTCTCAAACTGGGAGACCCGTGGCTGCAGGGTCAGTTCCCACGAATTACGTTGGTCCCATGGGAGGTGTTGGTGCCACCCACGGGGCCGTTCGGGGGCTGTTTCGAGTTCTCACCCTCTAACGCAATGTTTTTAAGCCTAAGTGTGAAATAAGCAATTACTGCCATACTCTCAAACCGGGAGACCCGCGGCTGCGGGGTCCGTTCCTACGAGTTACGTTGGTCCCGTGGGAGGTGTTGGTGCAACCCACGGTACCGTTCGGGGGCTGGTTCGAGTTCTAACCCTCTAACCCCATGTTTTTAGGCCTAAGTGTGGAAATAAGCAAATTACCGTCGTACTCTAACACCGGAACACCCGCGGATGCGGGGTCAGTTCGTACGAGTTACGTTGGTCCCGTGGGAGGTGTTGGTACCACCCACGGGGTCGTTCGGGGGCTGTTTCGAGTTCTCACCCTCTAACGCCATGTTTTTAAGCCTAAGTGTGGAAATAAGCAAATTACCGTGGTACTCTCAAACCGGGACACCCGCGGCTTCAAGGTCAGTTCTACGAGTTACGTTGGTCCCGTGGGAGGTGTTGGTGCCACCCACGGGGCCGTTCGGGGGCTGTTTCAAATTCTCACCCTCTAACGCCATGATTTTAAGCCTAAGTGTGGAAATTAGCAAATTACTGCCGTACTCTCAAACCGGGAGACCCGTGGCTGCGGGGTCAGTTCCTACGAGTTACGTTGGTTACGTGGGAGGTGTTGGTGCCACCCACGGGGCCGTTCGGGGGCTGTTTCGAATTCTCACCCTCTAACGCCATGATTTTAAGCCTAAGTGTGGAAATAAGCAAATTACGGCCGTACTCTCAAACCGGGAGACCCGCGGCTGCGGGGTCCGCTCCTACGAGTTACGTTGGTCCCGTGGGAGGTGTTGGTGCCACCCACAGGGCCGTTTTGGGGTTGTTTCGAGTTCTCACCCTCTAACGCCATGTTTTCAAGCCTAAGCGTGGAAATAAGCAAATTACGGTCGTACTCTCAAACCGGGACACCCGCGGCTGCGGGGTCAGTTCCTACGAGTTACGTTGGTCCCGTGGGAGGTGTTAGTGCCACCCACGGGGCCGTTCGGGGGCTGTTTCGAGTTCTTACCCTCTAACGCCATGTTTTTAAGCCTAAGTGTGGAAATAAGCAAATTACCGTCGTACTCTCAAACCGGAACACCCGTGGATGCGGGGTCAGATCCTACGAGTTACGTTGGTCCCGTGGGAGGTGTTCGTGCAACCCATGGGGCCGTTCGGGGGCTGTTTCGAGTTCTCACCCTCTAACGCCATGTTTTTAATCCTAAGTGTGTAAATAAGCAAATTACCGTCGTACTCTCAAACCGGGACACTCGCGGCTGCGGGGTCAGTTCCTACGAGTTACGTTGGTCCCGTGGGAGGTGTTGGTGTCACCCACTGGGCCGTTCGAGGGCTATTTCGATTCTCACCCTCTAATGCCATGTTTTTAAGCCTAAGTGTGGAAATAAGCAAATTACTGTTGTACTCTCAAACCGAGAGACCCGCGGCTGCCGGGTCAGTTCCTACGAGTTATGTTGGTCCCGTGGGAGATGTTGGTGCCACCCACGGGGCCGTTCGGGGGCTGTTTCGAGTTCTCATCCTCAAACGCCATGTTTTTAAGCCTAAGTGTGGAAATAAGCAAATTACAGTCGTACTCTAAAACCGGGACACCCGCGGCTGCGGGGTCAGTTCCTACGAGTTACGTTGGTCCCGTGGGTGGTGTTAGTGCCACCCACAGGGTCATTCGGGGGCTGTTTCGAGTTCTCACCCTCTAACGCCATGTTTTTAAACCTAAGTGTGGAAATAAGCAAATTACCATCGTACTCTCAAACCGGGTCACCCGCGGCTGCGGGGTCAGTTCCTACGAGTTACGTTGGTCCCGTGGGAGGTGTTGGTGCCACCCACGGGGTCGTTCGGGGGCTGTTTCGAGTTCTCACCCTCTAACGCCATATTTTTAAACCTAAGTGTGGAAATAAGCAAATTACCATCGTACTCTCAAAATTGGGACACCCGCGGCTACGGGGTCAGTTCTTACGAGTTACGTTGGTCCCGTGGGAGGTGTTGGTGCCACCCACTGGGCCGTTCGGGGGCTGTTTCGAGTTCTCACCCTCTAACGCCATGTTTTTAAGCCTAAGTGTGGAAATAAGCAAATTACAGCCGTACTCTCAAACCGGGAGACCCGCGGCTGCGGGGTCAGTTCCTACGAGTTACGTTGGTCCCGTGGGAGGTGTTGGTGCCACCCACGGGGCCGTTTACGGGCTGTTTCGAGTTCTCACACTCTAACATCATGTTTTTAAGCCTAAGTGTGGAAATAAGCAAATTACTGCCGTACTCTCAAACCGGGAGACCCGCGGCTGCGAGGTCAGTTCCTACGAGTTACGTGGGTCCCGTGGGAGGTGTTGGTGCCACCCACGGAGCCGTTCGGGGGCTGTTTCGAGTTTTCACCCTCTAACGCCATGTTTTTAAGCCTAAGTGTGGAAATAAGCAATTACTGCCGTACTCTCAAACCGGGAGTCCCGCGGCTGCGGGGTCAGTTCCTACGAGTTATGTTGGTCCCGTGGGAGGTGTTGGTGTGACCCACGGGGTCGTTCGGGGGCTGTTTCGAGTTTTCACTCTCTAACGCCATGTTTTCAAGCCTAAGTGTGGAAATAAGAAAATTACCGTCGTACTCTCAAACCGGGACACCCACGGCTGCGGGGTCAGTTCCTACGAGTTACGTTGGTCCCGTGGGAGGTGTTGGTGCCACCCACGGGTCCGTTCGGGGGCTGTTTCGAGTTTTCACCCTCTAACGCCATGTTTTCAAGCGTAAGTGTAGAAATAAGCAAATTACCGCCGTACTCTGAAACCGGGGGCTGTTTCGAGTTTTCACCCTCTAATAAGATTTGTTCGATCTTACGTTGTTTCGAGTTTGTTTGTGTTAATATTTCATTTGTCCGATCTAGCTTACTTGGTTGTGTAGTTGTTGGTATTCATTTGTTATGCTTTTGCACTCTCTTCAAATGGTCCCAAGTAGGAATATCAACAGACATTTGGTAGGCACGCAGGATGCGCAAAGATCATGTTTTCTTGATCAACAATTTGGCACAACCATGATGCAATAGCAGAAAAGCAAATAAGGATGGAAGAAACTGCCACTAATAATATTAGAAAGTATCCACAAACTACGAGCAATTTCTTTTTTATAAGGCTATAAGTCTTGCGCTAAGATCAAACTACAAAAAAAAATGAGTTTAACCTATACCAAGTACTAGTTTTGCAAATTGTCTTCCTATGTTTTGGACTCTTAGTACTGCATGGAAAAATAATAGAAAACAAGAATAGAGTGAACTATTGAAAGCTCCAGAGAGGAACTGTAAAAATGACATTCCAAAATAAGAAAACTCACTGATGAGTGTTTGGTTGATTGATCCAAACATGAATTCTTCTTATTGCTAATTTAGGTCGTTAAACAACCCATATTACATCTGATGGAGCTTATCCAACAAGTAAGCATTCTACCATTACCATGATTAGCTGAGCACAGGATGAGCAATTCAGTATACAAACACTAGGCATATATATGCACTGCATATATATGCAGCAGTTGCATATATATGCACTGCATATATATGCAACACTGCCCCGCCTCGCCCCGCCCCCTGCCCCTCCCCCTCCCCCCTTTCCCCCTTTATCACTGTGGTATGTTTTATTCCTAAATCTCTCATTTAGTTTCATATTAATAATTATATATGCAGATATGCTATTTCTCTTTCAGGTGACAATTATTTAAAGTCCTACGTCATACCGGAACCAGAGGCAACCGTAACGGATCAGATGGCCGAATATGAGTGTCAGGAGGTTTGTTTTGTAGATCCCACTCTTGGATTCACCCTAGATCAGGTATACTCTCTATTTTATTTTGGATTTTATCACCAATATGCACACACTCACACGTGCACACGCACACACGCACACTATCACTACATATATGCATATGAATATATGCATACATGCCGCGTCCCCTCCCCCCTTCCCCACTCACACACACACACACACACACACACAAACACACACACACACACACACGCACACACACACATGCGCGGCCCCTGCCCGTCCCCTCCCCCCTTCCCACTCACACACGCGCACACACACAAACATGCACACACGCGCCCCCTGCCCATCCCCTCCCCCCTTTCCCACTCACACGCGCACACACACAAACATGCACACACGCACACACACAAGCCGGGAGCGCCGTGACAACACGGTCGGTTCCTACGACTTACATTGGTCCTGTGCGAGATGTTCGTGACTCTTGCGGGACCGTTTTGTGGGTGTTTTACGTTTTCACCCTTCGATGGCATCTTTTTTATTCTCAAGTATAACTTTTTTATTCTCAAGCCCCGTTACCACGCGGTGGGTTCCTACGAGTCACATTGATCCCGTGCGAGGTGTTCGTGACTCTTACCGGACCGTTTTGTGCTTGTTGTACGTTTTCACCCTTCGATGGCATGTTTTTATGTTCAAGTCTATTTTTTTGCAAATTTACGTCGTACACTCTAACCGAGAGCCCCGTGACTACGCGGTCGGTTTCTATGAGTTACATTAGTCCCGTGCGAGGTGTTCGTGACTCTTACCGGACCGTTTTATGGCTATTTTACGTTTTCACCCTTCGATGGCTATTTTAAGGCTGTTTTACGTGTTCAAAAGTTATCCAAATCCAAAATAATTAAAAAATTGAATCAATGCATATTTAACGGTAAAATAAAGTTCATCATAGGTCTATCCATTACCTGGATATTTTGTTACACCCAACGCTAATCAGAACCTTCTCTATGCCAGCAGCGATGCAATTTCAGATTATGTTTGATAGTAGTTCGACCCCAACATCAATGTATCCTATGACAGTGAAAAAATAATGAATTTTTTGCAAACAGTTATGTTCAATTAAAAAAATGGTAGAACCAAAAAATAGCGGGACATTACACTTAAAAGTAGATGAAATTCATAAATTAATGTAAAGTGCTAATACAATGTCAATATCATAATAGGATACAAATAAGATTGACGAGGATAAAATATTATTTTGATACTCAATCTTCCTCTAAATCAACAAAAAGATCCTTCAAATTAGGGTTGTCATCAAGAGCTGACTGGAACTCTTTTGGAGCCTTTAATGCGTCTACTTCAGTAGTCATACCCTTTGGTGCATGCACAACAATAGACCAATTGCCATCGTTTATGCACTTCGAGTATAATACCTTCTTTACATTCTGAAAGGCACAAATAAAAGGCTCGTCGACTATGCGGTCTTTAGTCTTCAGCTTTGATAAATCTACCATAATAAGTTTGGAGTCGGGATCAACTTTGCAAGCATTCGTTGTATCCTCCACCTTTACCCAATCACAATAGAATACGATTTCTGTGAAATCCAAGTAATCAAGTTCTTGGATTTGTTGAATTATCCCATAATAGGTTAGCACCGTATTCTTTGGATTTTTATCACTTTTAGTAGTGATACAGGTGGTCAAGGCAGAAATTGATATTCCACTGTTTTGCGTCAAAAGCTTTTCCTCATATGGATATGAAATGAAATCAAAACCATTGGTGCGGAATTTCTTAAATTCTTTTACACGAAAACTAGGACCTTTTGCTAGGCGTGCAAGTCTGGAAGAGACATCACCTCTTTTTAGAAGCTGCATTTATTAATGAATTTGTATTAGGGCATGTTTTTACCACACATGAATAAATAACCGCACACATAAGATGTGAAAAGTACCTCTTTTGACACCCATGCCCTAAAGTCAGTTGTCGTCCAATTTCTCCTTTGATTTTGGATAATTTCGTTCTCGTACTTCCTACCGAAAAATTATAGAGTTTAAATCATAAAATAAAAGATACATATAATCAAAGAAGAAGAATTCAGTAAATACTCACTCCATCCAGTCTTGGACTTCATCTTGCGATTCGAAGACATGACGAGTTGCTTGCTCGTATTGTAGGTTTGTGAGTTTCACCTCTTTAGGGTTCCCAAATGTTAATTCGTCCTCAAACTCGTCAGGTTCCTCTATCACTCGTTCTCCACGAGGATTAAACCTCCTCACCTCTTGTTCTGGCATATGTTCCCTAGCGTATAGCGATGATTCCACCATTACGTATTCTTTAGCAATTGACCCTCCAACATACCGTGTATTCTTTACATAATCTTTGAAGGTTTTCATCAAGCGCTCAAAAGGATACATCCAACTATACCTCACGGGACCACATAATAAAGCTTCATCGCATAAATGCACAAGCAGGTGGATACTGATATCGAATAATGACGGAGGAAAATATTTCTCTAACACACAAACTGCCTCGGCTAAAGTTGATTTCGCAGCTTTAATGTGTCTTCTGTTTACCACTTTTGCACAAAGTAGGGTAAAACACAAACTGATTTGCATAATTGCCCGACGGAGATCTTTGTGTTCAGAGAAGCAATGCCGAAATAACAACGGGATTAATTGGATGATTACGTGCCAGTCGTGAGACTTGCACTGTTTCAAGTCATTTGCTTGGTAGTTTACTACCCTACGTAAATTACCAGAATAACCGGTTGGAGTCTTCAAGTTGAACAACGTGTCTAAGAGGATCTTCTTCTCACTAGTAGTCAGAGTGAAAGCAGTCGGGGGGATAGAAATTCTTCCTGTCGTTGGATCATTTTTTAACCACAGTCTCTTCTTTATTTTCATATCCTGTAGATATCGGCGGGCACGCTCTCCATCTTTGGAATGAGATCCACCCAGACATGTTCCTATCAAATGTTCTGCAACATTCTTCTCTGTGTGCATCACATCAATTATATGCCTTACACGATGATCTTTCCAATACGACAAATAAAAAAATATTGATCGCCTGGACCATGGCTTCATTTTACTAGGGTCGTTCGGATCCTCCCTAGCTTTATGCTTCAGGTTTACAAACTGGGGGTGTTTGCCTACATACCTATTCCCCGCAGTCGCAGCCACCGCCTTCTCCTCAATTTGCTGACCAGAAAATCGATTAGGTGCCGTTCTTCGCTCGTGACCGACAGGCAAAAAGTTAGACTTGTCATTCTTAAAAGGGTGACTGGTCGACAGAAATCTACGATGACCCGTGTAACTCAACTTACCACTATGTTTTAACCAACAGGCTTCAGTTTCCTCCCCACATATGGGACATCCATAATAACCATGAACATTACAACCGGACAAGGTCCCATAAGCAGGAAGATCGTGGATCACCCACATCACCATTGCTTTAAGTGTGAACTCTTCACCCTTATGAGAATCGAACGCCGTCACGCCTTTATCCCACAACTCTTTATGTTCTTCGATTAATGGTTCTAAGAATATATCAATATCATCACTGGGAGCCTTAGGCCCGGGTATCAACAGAGATAACAATGTGAACTTCTTTCTCATGCATAACGTCGGAGGAAGACTTAAAGGCGCCATAAGAACTGGCCAATAACTCTGACTAGTACTTAAATTACCGAAAGGGTTAAACCCATCGGTTGAGATTGCAAGACGAACGTTGCGCGGTTCCTTTGCAAATTCATGGTATTGTGCATTTGAAATTTGCCAGATGAGTGAATCAACCGGATGACGCATCAAATTCCCACCCACCTCGTATCGAGCATGCCATGCCATGGCCTCCGCTATCCACGGTACAGTAAAAAAACGTTTTAACCGTGGCCCAAGTGGAAAATACTTCAAAACCTTTTGTGGGACTTGCGAGAGCTTGCGATTTTTTGCATGTTTGTCATTTCCATTCTCACAAACCATATATCTAGGCTCACTGCATACAGGACATTCATCCTTCTCTTCGTGCTCATTTCGGTACAATATGAAATCATACTTGCAAGCATGAATAGATTTGTATTTCAAACCCAAACCCTTCAAACTCTTCTTCATGGTAGGATAATTATCTGGTAACATGTTCTCTTTTGGGAGAATTTCTTTAACCCACTTAAGAATTCCGGTTACGCTGTTTCCAGACAAACCAAATTGACTCTTCAAATTATGCAAACCAATCATTGCATATAATACCGAGTGATCTTCATCGCAATCTTTATACAACGGTCTAGCCGCATCTGCTTTCAACCGTATGTATTCCCGATCTCCTAGTAGTTCAGCATCAATTTGTTCATTTACTTGGTCATAATGCACATTATTTGTATCCATAGGTTGGTGGTTTTGTTGGTTGTGGAGTCCGTATGCATCATCAATTAAGTCGGTCAATGGACGATGTGTTGGTGAATCATGTACCACTTCTACTCCTTGAGGTTCCGTTACACAGTCGGCTCTCGGTAATTCTTCTGGAACATAAGGTACAACTTTTTCACCATGGTATGTCCATATTATATAGTCTTGACAGATTCCCCACTTTAGTAAATGCAACTCAACAACTTCCAATGACTTATATTTTCCATTAATACAATGAGTGCACGAACACGGAATCTTCTCACTTTTAAGATTTTTGGAAGCATATTTAACAAATTCATAAACGCCCTTTACATGATTAATTGATATCCAATTAGTCTCTCCCATCCACTCTTTGTATTGTGGGAAATCCATGTAATAATCTTCAAATTTCAGTCCCGTGGTAATAGGTTAAAAAATATTATTACAACTGAAACAGAAAGAATATTCTTACGACTGAAACAAAAAAATATCATTCCAAATGAAACAAAACCAATATTCTTACAACTGAAACAAAAAAAATATCATTCCAACTGAAGCAAAAACAACATTCTTACAACTAAAACAAAAAAAAAATTATTACCACTGAAACGAAAGAAAATAATATTAAACCTTGGCCAACAGATAAAGTGGCCAAGTAATAAAAGATTTTGCATAATTCCTCAATTCCATCCCATCCCCGCTGTTAACGTACACAGGTACATCTCCGCAGCTGTTGTATATTTCATCGACCATTATTTTAGCCTCACCCTTCTCCACAGGTCGGTGATTGACTAGAGTCCCCCTTTCCCTGGAGATGAGTATGCACACACCAACAAACCTCGAATTGCACATGTCCTTGATATAGTACTCTTCGCCATAGTCACCGTGAGTTCTTGACGATGATCCGACCCCCGTGATTGGAGGATGAGGCATTTGAGAGGGGAATGTTGGAGGGGAAGGATGTGTGAAATCTTGAGGAGGCATTGGGAGCCTATAACTTTCAATAAGATTCACAAGTTTCCCAATTTGATTTGTCAATAATCCCAGGGAATTTTTAATCCCATGGACATCCCCATCGGTCTTCAACTGGTGCTCCTTTTGGGATGAGATACAATTCTTGACCGAAGAAAGCTCGTCCACAAGAGGTGCAATGTGTTGAAGTTTTGTTTTTGGCATATGTGAGCCAACACCTCTCGTCCTCCCCCTTTTGTCCTTTCCAAAGGTCTTAGTTAGGGCATCATTTTCAAGGTCAAAGTCATCAGTAGGGCACGAATCTGATTGACTACTGATGGCCTCTATTGATTCCAGTGTCTTAGCCAAGTGCAGGGGGAATTTATTATCTTTGTCCCGTCGAGCATGAAGGAATAAGTTGGACCGATTTGGGTTTTTACCGGCATCTGGACCATCTTTTGTCCTACTCTCCCATTCATTATTCAAATCCTCAAATGATTTGGATCCCAGCCTATGGATATAAGTTTTTTGGGCCCTATTTTCTTTGTTTTGCTCCCTCTGGACCAACTTGTTTTCTTTCGCCTCATTCTCCAAAAACTTATTCCACTGATCCACCGGCATTTCAACATTGGGAGGCACTTTCTCTTTCAAAGACAAAATATCGGAGCTCCCTGCCTCTTTCGGGAAATGTTTCTTCCGAAGGTTTCTCCTGTATGTCCTCAATCCTTCAGCAACCCGAGATAGAACCTTATTCTTGGAACGGTCAGGAAATGAGAAATGCTTGCAAAGTTGGTCATATATGCCATCTTTGACAACTTGATCAACAACGTTCCAATTGTCTGGTTCACCAACTCCCACGTTCATTTTTCCCAGCGACAAACACCGGGATTTACAGTTTAGCACGTCACTCCTATCACCCATCGGGTTATTCCCGAGAAGGGAGAATCCAATAGGCTTCTTTTCATTTGAGCGGGAGGCATCATGAGTGTTGAATTGGGGCGTTAAAGCAACGGGAGTGCTGGATTGGGGTGTAGGAGCACTTGGGGTTGGACTTGGTGAGGAGTGAACCATTGGTGGAGTTGTGAATTGCTCAGCCATTGGTGTTGAGAATCCGGGTTCTGCACAAGATGGTGAACCTCGTTGTGGTGTCACATCGGCACTTGGTACCCTAGGGTTGTTTCCTCTCGACATTATCTACAAAAATTAAAAAATATAAGTGACTAAATAATTATAGTAATATGAAATTATAACTAATTAATCAAGCTTAATTAGTTTTATATATATAGATAGATAGATAGATACCTTTTCAAAGTAAGACTTTAGAATGAGTTCAATGTGTCTGATTTCCATCCATTCGGTATTAGTTTTTAAGAACCTATGAATTTTTGCACGTGGCCAACTAGAAGGAAGGGTATCTATGATTGATGTGTAGATGTCAGTGACATGAACTCGGAATCCCCTATTTCTCAACTTGTTGTCAAGATTCAATTTTACGTGCATGTGGCGCGAGACATCACAGTCTATGTCAATGCTCTATGTACGCAGTTGTATCCATAACGGGTGGATTTTTTTCCCGCCTTCTCCAACAACGTAACCAAGTTCAGGGCTATGTCGGGATTATGTGTGTGAAATATATTTTGTATAATGTCATCCCAGTTTTCTGGTAGAGAAAATAGAATACGATCGAACAAGTAATCTTGCTGGATATCAAATCCATGATTTATAAGGTAGTTAAATTGTTCGATCTTTTTATTTTCGTACCTATAAATAGGAGTACCCTCTATATGACGCACGCTAATAAAAGAGTTGTGTGTGCGGTCTAATTGCAACCTGTCCCACTCTTGTTGATAGTATTTATCACCGTGCCTCATTTTTCCTGAGAAAAGTAGTATCCAACAAATTTTATAACATATACATTTATCGACACTAGTATCAATTCAATAAATTCAACATAGTATCCAACAACCAAGCCAACAATATCTCACTATAGTAATGTGTACACGTGTTTGCAACTCATATGTCAAAAAAATCATTTAATTATATTTTCTCAAAAAAAAACACAAGCATATTTTGATTAAAAAAAATACACACATATATAATCTAGGGTTTGTTGACATAATCTATACATACACACACATACAAGCTAGGGTTTATTGACATAATCTATACATACACACACATACTATTTAAGGTTTACTAAACCCTAATATTTTTTTTGACATAAATCTATACATACACATACATACAATCTATTACATACATACACATACAAACATACAAACATAAATCTACACATACATACACAAAAATTAGGGCTTTATAGTTAGAAATAACGAAATCCAAATGAATCAATACATACCAACTGAAATCCAACCCAAATCGCAGCAGCTTGAAATCGCTAAAACCCTCATAGCAACGAAGTTGGAACGAAATAAATTAGAAGCGGGGAACAATTCTTTTTAAGACCAGATATGGTCACGGCCTGGAGCCCTGACCCGACGTGTGCGACCCATTAATGAGGGCGATTTCGACCTGGTCACGGCGAAGAGCCGTGACCCATTACTGAATTTGAGATGCCGACTCCAAACTGGTCACGGCCAAGAGCCATGACCCCTGTGCGTGACCCTTTTTTCCAACAACTTTGGTTTTTGAATGATATATGGTCACGGCCCATAGCTGTGACCCATTACAAAAAATAGTCACGGCCCATAGCCGTGACTCTTAATGTGTGTGTTTTTTCTTCGTCGCGCCATTCGTCACGGCCCAAGTCCGTGACCCATCCGCGGCCAATTTAGAGGGAATTTTGGCGCAAAACTGGTCACGACCTAGTCACGGCTCAAGTCCGTGACCCACCCGCGACCAGTTTGGAGGGAATATTGGCGCCAAACTGGTCACGAGTTGGTCAGGGACTAGGGTCATGACCCTCTATGGTCAGGGATTTAATCCGTGACCATTTCCAGAGCATGGATAATTTAATGTGATAATAAAATTGGTCACGCCAAATATTGAGTGGGTCACGACCGAAGTCCGCGATGAGCTGGTCACGGACTTGGGCCGTGACCTACTAGGCGTGACCATTTGCAGGATTTGGTGTAGTGTTCGCCGTGCTGTATCGTTCACGCGAAGAGCTGGTGAAGAAGAATAGTGTACTGGACCAAGAAAACTCTGCCCTGAAGCTGAAGGATAAGGAGCTCGAAGCCAATTGTAAGGCTGTTGACTCTGCTCGAATCTTATTAGATTTGGATCTTGCTACTGTGAGCAAGGAGAAGGATGCGGCGATCACGGATCTATGGGAGCTAAGGCAGGCCTACGACCAAGTTTGCTCAAGAAAACTTACTGTGCTGGAGGAGAAAAGGGTGCTTGTTAAAGAGCTGAAGAAGAAGGAGTCCGAGGCTGTTATTGCCAAGGAAGACTCTTACAACTCCGGTTGGGTTGCGGCATACGAAGACGCTGAAGTTCAGATAGGCTATATCAGCTGTCTGAACTTCAAGAAAGGATGGAATAAGGCTCTCGTAGCTTCTGGGGTGGATGCTGCATCCCCACTTTTCGACGAGCACGACCCAGGGCCAAGGCCATTCGTAGACGAGGACCATGCCCCAGCTATTGAAGGCCCTGATCCTGTCCCTCAGGTGAGTCCTGTTGGTGTTTCTCTTGTTGATGGGATGGAGGTAATCCCTGCCGAGGACAGTTCTCCTGCTGATGCTGATAAGGAGAAAGGACCATCCACCTCTGGGCCTCCTGAGGTTGCTAATTGATAGGGTCTTTATATTTTTGCATTTTCTAGTCTGTAAATTTTTTTTCTTCAATCTGATATAACTTCAATTTTTATTAATGAAAAAGCTTCCTTTCTGCTAGTGCTGATCTCTTTCTCTCCTTTATCTTTCTTTCACATGTAGTTACTTGATGTGTATGATTACATTCCTACTACTTCCCAGTTGGGTAGGACCCTTGGTCCCAATGCGAGCCCTGAAGTTTTCCAGGCTTTTGTTAAGCTTTGCAAGTCCCTCAGGTCTAGAAATTAGAAATATAAGGAGCAATTCGAGCTAGTGGCTAGGCTGAAGGACAGTTTCCGGGAGATGGAGGATATTGGTGCCTCAGTGCAAGAGGAAGTCAGTGTGCTGAGAACAAGACTCCTATAGGCCACCGAGGTCAACCAAGTTGGGGAGTTCCTTCAGCAGGAGAATGAAGACCTGAGGAGGGAAGTCTTACAACTTAGGGAGCACGCATCGAGCACTATTTAAGCAGTATTACAAGGCTCCTCATCATCGTGAGCTGGAGCTGATCATAATGTTACCCCTCCCATGTCGCGAAGTCTCACCCGACCTCCCCATCCGTGAGCTAGTAGGAGCACCAGGAGAAGAAGCAGGGAAGGAGAAGAACTTCGCGATAGGGAAATGGAAGAACTCCGCGGTGATGTTCAGCGAGCATATGTAATCGTTGCTGGGCTTCAAAGGGACGTCACCCGGTTGCGGCACTTGTTCAAGAAAGGTCCTCGGCAAGTATGGGATGATGGTTATGATCAAGGCTGGTCCGATGCTCAAACAAGGCTATCTGAGTTCGAGGAGCTTTCTTTCATTAGGGGATGGCTAAGTGCCTTGAAGGAGCTGGAAGTCCTGAGGAACTCGGTGCTATGGTATCGTCATGAGATGTCTTCCTCCAGTCTAGTGCCCAACCCATTCAGGAGGGATGATCGATGGATCCCCATCGATGCTATTCCTCGGCAATTATTGGAGTTGGATGCGAATGAGGTTGTGGAAGAGTTTGCTCCTGCTCCTGATGATGGACGAAGAGCTCGAGTGGCTGATTATCTTGCTCGGAGGCTTCCACCCCTTAAGATTTTGCTAGTTGTTATATATATATATATATTTTTATTTTTGATAATGTGAATGCTTTGGGCGAGCTCGCCGACTAAACATGTATTATCATTGTTGTAAGATAGATTAATGAAAAGTTTGTGTTTATGGGCAATTTTGCCAAATAAACGTGTATATCCTACTTTTCGTATCCTTGCTGCTTTATGATTTCTTCTGTTTTGTCACGCAAGTGTCCCCCCAGTCCAGTATAATATCAAAGTACCGTTATGCCCCACCTTACCTTTTAGGTTGTGTCGTCACACTCCCTTAGGCCTAAGTAGGGCAATTGGCTAGGACACACCTGGTGTTGGATGTCTTCATCCGATCAGAATTTTGTTCAATCGAAATAGGTTTGATGACCAGTATAAGATTTGGTCATATTGCCTAAGAATCCTCTGTAGTGCTTTATATATTGCCAGGGGCAAAGCTAAGAGGTCTCTCGTGTTTTATGATGATGACCTGAGGAGGGGTATTCCCCTGCTGTAGTGATCAAGGTGCTTGTTATTTGGAAAAGATGTGTGATGAATGCAACTGTCACCAATCAGAGTGTAACCAGCTAAGTAACTTTCATTAGTAATAAGAAAAATGAACTTCTGTTTTCATAACAAAAGAAATACAAGAAAAAGATCTAAAAATAGAATTTCTTGAGATTATCTGCGTTCCATGCTCGTGGTATTTATCTTCCCTCCATCGTTTCCAAGTGATAGGCACCTTGCATATCGTCTTTAGTTACTTTAAAGGGTCCTTCCCAGTTTGGTCCTAGCTTGTCGTCTGACGACTTCACTGTCATGTCCAGGACCTTCCTTAAAACATAGTCCCCAACTTGGAACGCCCTCGAGCTAACCCTTTTGTCGTAATGCTTCGCGATCTGTTGCTGATAGTTTGCTAGCTTCACCAGAGCCAGTTCTCTACGCTCATCAGCTAGGTTGAGTTCGGCGAGCAATGCTTCTTCATTCAGGCCTTGGTCGACAAGGTTGCATCTCATTGTTAGCAAACCTGCTTCTAATGGGATGACTACTTCCATGCCATATGTCAACGAAAGTGGGGTTTCTCCTGTTGCTCGCCGAGGAATGGTTCGGTATGTCCATAGAACATGGGGTAGCTCTATTACCCATCCTCCTTTGGCTCACTCTAATTGCTTCTTTAATCCGTTGATCACAGTTTTATTGGAAGCTTCAGCTTGGCCATTGCTCTGAGGGTAGGCTACCGAGCTGAAGTGGTGTCTAATCCCATGTTCGTTACAGAAGTCCTGAAAGGGGCCACTTTTGAACTACGTTCCATTATCGGTGATGATGGTTCTGGGGATTCCAAACCGAGTGATTATATTTCTCCATATGAACCTTATCATATCAACATCTCGGATGTTCGCCAGGGATTCAACCTCAATCAATTTGGTGAAGTAGTCAGTCGTAACCAACAGGTATTTGCAATTGCCGACGATGGTAGGCAGCGGTCCCATGTTGTCCATTCCCCATTGGGCGAAGGGCCATGGGCTGGACATGGACTTCAGATCGCTGGTGGGTTGGTGGGCTATAGGAGCGTGGAATTGGCATTTTAGGCATTTGCGAACATATACTGCGGAGTTCTTTTGCATGTATGGCCACCAATAGCCTTCCTTCATTGCTCGAAAGGCTAGAGACCTTCCTCCGATATGACTTCCACAGATTCCTTCATGAAGCTCGTGTAGCACTTGATCGACATCACCTGGGTGGACGCATCTAAGGTAGGGACCGGAGAAGGATTTCTTATACAAGTCGCCTCCTGTGGATAAGTGAAAGCGAGCAGCTTTGACTCTTATCTGGTGGGCAGTTTTCTTATCATCTGGGAGCGTGCCATCCTTTAAATATCCCCTTATGGGGTCCATACAGCTGGGGGTTGATTCCACCTGGAGTACTTGTTCCACGTTTGGTAACTTGCTGTTGTGGTTAATGCTCGAACAAATGAGGAAATCGATGGGGATGACCCTCTTAAGGTCAGAGTCAACTGTCGAACTCAAGGTTGCTAAGGCATCAGCGTGACTGTTTTTCCCCCTGGGAAACTGCTGGATGTTGATATCTTCAAAGCTTGACATTAATTCCCTCACTAAGGCGAGGTAGGCTGCCATTCTTTCATCCTTTGCATTGTAATCTCCACTTATCTGATTGGAGACTAGCTGAGAGTCGCCGAACACCTGTAAACGTTTTGCTCCTAGAGTTTGTGACTTTTGGAGACCGGCTATTAGGGCTTCGTATTCCGCTTCTTTGTTGGAGGCTGTAAATCCAAGCCTGATACCTTGTTCGAGGATTGTGTTTTCTGGAGTGATGAGGACAATGCCTACCCCTGCCCCCTTTGAGTTGGAGGCTCCATCAACAAAGCGTTTCCAGGTTCTTTCTATTGCTTGGTTCTTCTTTTGCTTTGCTGGTTGAGGTTGGTCGGAGAGTTCATCGCCCGTGAATTCGGCTATGAAATCAGCAAGGATCTGACCCTTGATAGCTGTCCTTGGTTAAAATTGGATGTCAAACCGGCCGAGCTCGATTGACCACTTAGACAGTCTGCCCGACAAGTCCGCTTTCCTTAGGAAAGCCTTAAGGGGATGTGATGTAAGGACGATGACAGTATGGGCTTCAAAATAATGCTTCAGCTTCCTCGAGGCTATTACCAGTGCAAAGGCGAGCTTCTCCAATGGCAGGTACCTTTGCTCGGCATCTAATAAGGTCTTGATCGCGTAGTAAACGGGGTGTTGGATTCCTGCAACCTCACATATTAATGCAGAGCTGACAGTGTGATTGGATACCGAGAGGTACAGGTATAAAGAATCCATTTGCTGTGGTATGACAAGCAGCGGTGGAGAGCTTAAGTAGGACTTGAGCTCGTCCAAAGCTCGCGAGCAGTCTGGGCTCCATTCTATCAGTTTACTCCCCTTTAGAAGCTGGAAAAAAGGTTTGCATTTGTTGGAGGATTTTGAGATGAAGTAATTTAAGGCGGCGAGCATTCCAGTGAGCTTCTGCACGTCCTGGATTGTTCAAGGGGGTTATACCCTGTTGATTGCATCGATCTGGTCTGTATTAGCTTCTATGCCTCTCTTACTGACCATGTATCCAAGAAATTTTCCCGACTGAACACCGAAGGAACACTTGCTCTCATTAAGCTTCATTCGATACTTCCTGAGGATTTCGAAGGTTTTTGACAGGTCTGAGAGGTGATTTTCCTTCTTCTTGCTCTTAACGAGCATGTCATCGATGTACGCCTCCATTGTGTCTCCCATTTTGATTATTGAACATTTTTGTGACCAGCCGCTGATAGGTTACCTCCGCATTCTTGAGCCCAAATGGCATGACCTTGTAGCAATATAACCCAACTGTCGTGATGAACGTCGTTTTGTCCTGGTCTGGTGCATACAAGGGGATCTGGTGATATCCTGAGTATGCATCCAGGAAACTCATTCGCTCGTGAGCTGCAGTTGCATCTACTAGTTGGTCTATCTTTGGGAGGGGGAAACTATCCTTAGGGCATGCTTTGTTGAGATCAGTGAAGTCGATGCAAACTTTCCACTTCCCATTATTCTTCGGAACTACTACTGGGTTGGACAACCACTTGAGGAATTCCACTTCCCGTATGGATCCTGCATCCAGCAGTTTTTCGACTTCCTTTTCGACCGCTTTAGCCTTCTCGGGTGCAGTTTTTTGTGCCTTCTACGTGACTGGCTTGAATGTGGGGTCGACGTGCAGCTGATGATAGACCATATCAGGATCGATGCCAGGCAACTCGTATGGTTCCCATGCGAAAACATCTACGTTGTGTCTCAGCAAGGTCGTCAACTCCTTATGTTCTTGGTTGGTGAGAGATTCTCCAATCAAGAAGACTCTGCTACTGTCACCAACTTTGGCTATAACTTCTATCGGGTTCTCGACGACACGCTCGGAGGGGAGGAGCCTGGTCTCCTCTACTCCAGGTCTTCCATACTTTAATTTCTACTTGGAAGGTATCACACCCTCTTCAACTTTCTCGCTGGGTTGACCGACCTTCTTCTCTGGCTTTGGTCGGATGGCTGCTATGAAGCACTTCCTCGTAATCGTTTGGTCGCCGTGAATCTCCATTACACCTCGCTCGATTATATACTTGAGCTTCTAATGGTAGGTCGAGGAGACCGCCTTCATTGCATGAAGCCATCCTCTGTCGAGGATGCCATGGTACGGTGATTCGATGTCAACTACCAAAAACTCAATCATCTTGGAGACTTTCCCAACACGAACTGGCAACACTATCTTGCCTAGGGGCATGGTCATTTTTCCAGCGAAGCCGACCAAAGGAACCGTAGCTTCCTTTAGGTCGGCGGTGCTCAACTTCAATTTCCTGAATAGGCCGAGGTACATTACTTCGGATGAACTTTATTGATCGACGAGCAACTTGTTGATGTCAAAGTTGGCTATCCTGAGTGTAATAACCAGGGCATCATGATGTGGGGTTCTTACTCCCATCAAATCTTCATCCGCGAAAAAAATATGCTTGTTATAGTTGACGTCCTCTGCTCGTCGACGCTTTCCTGACTGTGACTTTGTTGGATCGATTTGAAAAGCCTGCATTACCGCTGTAAGTTTTTTCATTTCCATTCGAGCTGAGTTCCCTTGCATCTGCTTGACGTCATATACTCCATGGATTACTGCGACTCGTGTCCAGCATCATCCTCCAGCATGTTGTTAGGTCTCGCCTCTCTGTTGGCAGCCACTTTCTCTGACCTTTTTTCCACAAAGTCGTTCAAATTCCTGGATTAGGCCAACTCCTCGAGGTGAGACTTAAGAGCTTTGCAGTGCTCGGTCTTATGTCCTCCCTCTTTGTGAAAAGCGCATCTCAACGCATTATTCCTCTTCAAGGGATCTCCTCCTATTTTCATGGGCCACTTGATGAATGGCTCATCCTTGATCTTCGCGAGAATCTTGTAAATTGGTTCTTTGAAGACGGTGTTGACTGCCTGGAATACTTTCGACGCGTCATGGTTCCCTCCGTTATTGGAGCCATTTTTGCCTCCGTTATTTCCTCCTTTCCTCTGGTTCTCAGTTTTCTCACCTACCTTGGTAGTGAGATTATCTCGACCGTTTTTTCCTGTATTAGGGCGGGTGACATCTTCCACCTTTGCGTATTTCTCAATTCGGGCCATTAGGTCGTCAATAGTCATAGCTTCCTTCTTCGTCAGGGACTGGTAGAGGAGGGAAGAACTAGGGAGCCTAATTTTGAAGGAGGCCACTGCCACTTCCTCCGCGCAGTCCTCGATCTCATTGAATAACTCCCAGTACCTCTTCGCGTATTCTCGAAGGGTCTCTTGAGGCATTTTCTTCATTGTTAGCAGAGAATCCATCCTTTTAGGATGGGAGCTACTGGTAATGAATCGGGCTGTAAAAAGTTTGGCTAGGGATTTGAAATTCTTGATCGATCGGTGGGGGAGACTTTCGAACCACTTTTGTTCTACATCATGAAGGTTCGAGGGAAAAATGCGACACATCAGGGCATCTCGGTGACTCCAGAGCGTCATGGCCTGTCGGTATTGCCTGACGTGATCGATGGGATCAGTTTTTCCGTCATAAATCTTGAACCTTGGAAAGGAAAATTTCTTGGGAGCTTCCTGCTCTTCGATTTCCCTCGTGAAAGGTGACCTCATCTGGGTTTTGGGAGCTAGCCTCATGAGTTCTCTGGTTGATCTTGTTCCGTGGTGAGCGGGATGCTGGTTCATCTCACTGCGGACTATGTTTCGTATGTTCTCGTCACTGCGAGCAGGGCTCTGGTAGCGGCGAGCTATTCGTGGAGGTCATCGTCTGACTCGACTCCTTCGTCCCTTTGAGATTCTCGCCTAGAGCTCCTTCCTCGGCTGCGAGATTTTCTCGCCTGAGGACTAGGAGTGAGATATGGGCATCTCCTATTATCAGGACGAAGCTCCCTCTCCAGTCTATCCAGTCTTCTTTTCAAGCGAGCATTCTCAGCCTCGTATCTGCGAGAAGACTCCCTCTACTCGTGGAGCCTTGCCTCGTACGCATCAATCAACCTGGATATCTGCGTGGACCTCGCTGGTCCCTGACTTTCTTCTGAGGCCAGTCTTTCCAGGCGAGCACTCTGATCTGAACGTCGAACTTCAGACCTAATCCTGCGAGGAGCAGGTGGCTCTTGAATATCTCCTACTTGGGGAGCATTGCTGCTGTGGCCAGACATCTTAAACTCCTTTCTTGACGTGGGCTCTTCTCAGGGAAAGATAAATGTTTCCCACAGACGGCGCCAATTGTGGAGGCAATTGTTATGCAACACAAATAAATATGAGAGAACAAATTAACAAGGAAGAATAAGGAATATAAGATGCCAATCACACAACAAAGGATGTACGTGGTTCAGCAAGGATGTGCCTACGTCCACGGTGGTGTAGTCGATATTATTTCTATATTCTCCGGAGACTAATTACAGAGGATACAACTTGTTCTTTTGCCCCGGACCTAGGGTTTAATATATACATGTACGTAAGTGGAGGTGATTGGTTTCTCCACGTTTTCCATCTCCCGTGTAACTTCCAATTGTGGAAACGTGGGGGAGACCGGATCAATATAAGAGATGAGGGGCCCGGACTTTGGGCCGCCAGGACTGGGCTACTCGTTCGGGTCCATGGTTATAAATTTCGGGTACCCACAATAAGTATTGGTAGATTAAGTGTACATGGGTTATTAATCTCCTCTACACAAAATAGAGAAGTCATCTTCCTAGAGAGAGTAAAAGGTTGCTTGGGAAGGGAAAAGACTACTTGGGAAGGAGAAGAACTAAGAACTAAGAGTCACCACCACCAACCACCACCGGAGGTTGACCGGAGAAGGGACAACCACCTGAGATTTACTACACCAAAGGATCAGGCCTTCAGTAAAGGCAAGTGTTTGATAATGGAAATCTAAGTTTGTATATTATCCATGTTAGAATAGTTATTAAAAGAGATGGTTTTTCATGTTTCGAAGAAAAATGGAGTTTTTAAATGGATTTCTGGAAACTGAAAATATATTGGAATCAAACTCATGTTGTAGGTGGTTAGTAATCTACGAAATGATCATGAATCTGTTGAAGAATTTCTGAAAACCATTGATGTGTTCTTGAAGATAATATGTTGATAATTTTCTGGAAAAAATGGATATAAACATGCTTTTAGTTCAATCTCTTGATGATTCTAGGATGTTTAAAGTATTATAAATCATTCATATATGTTGATATATCATGTAGTAGAGATTATGACTCATTTGGGATGTTAGTATGTTGGTTTGAATGATAAAAAATGGCTAAACCCATAGTTGCAGAAATGGAGAAAAACTGGGTTGTTACCTGAGCGATCCCCTGCCTTCGATCGATCGACCTCCCCAGAATTACTAGAGTTGCTTCTTTTTATATGTTGATTATTATCTCAAACCTTTGGTAGATCTTTGGTGATTATTAATTGAATATTATGGGACTTAAAGAAGATTAGTAAGCCCTAGTTAAGATTTGAATTAATTTGATTGGGATTTAATTGATTAGAATAATGATATTTATATTGGAAGAAATTTCGGTTGCTAGATTCAATTGTTAGATTCTAATTGGTATGCATGAGGATTAAAGATAGGGCCAGTAGGGGTGATTGAATATAACACATGGGTATCCTTAAGTTTACAAGAGGGTTTAATCCTAAGTGAAAGAAGATGTGTTTATAAGAGATTTGAAACTATCGGTTTTAACCCTAATAAAAAGGAGAGTTTAATTCGTAGTAATTCGGGAGAGATAACGATATGGACCAGTAGGGTATTAGTGACTTCTTACTGAATATATGTTGAGGAAAAAATTATTTGAACCTTGAGTATTGAGTGAGGCTCGGGGATAATTAAATTAAGAAATAAAGTTATGATATTTTAATACGTGGGATTTAAAGAGATATAATGCTACGTATGGGAATTATCTAAGGGTAATGTGAGTACCTTGTTAATAGTGTAATATAGGTATGATAATGCCTATTTGATTAATTGATGATTATGTGTATGACATACCTAGCTTACTTGCTATCGACGGGAGGTTTGTGCGTGAGGGCAGTCATATCCTGATGAATCCATAGGATCTTTGATTTGTCGCTCAAGAACATAGGTCTATGAAAGACTTATCGGGGAGTTGATAAGTCCTCTAACTGTGGGTAAGTAGGTATGTGCGTGACCCATGGATACGAGAACTATGTTCGCCTCCAACTTGTATGTTGTTGTTTGTGGTTCGAAGAATCCTTACCGAACCTTTAGTCCCCTATTCGGCGACCAGCGATGATGGGACATGATAGCAGAGTAATGCATTGCACCGCAGTTGTGACTCGGGGTGCCGTATTATATATGAATATATATATATATATATATATATAATGAGTTAAAGGAATGAATGGTTATTGTTGGTACCAAATTTATTATGCTGATGTGGACCAATTATGTGGAGACACGTGTCAATCTACATGGCACTTGCAAACATTTTTTTAACAACACATTGACTCCGAGGAACTCAACCTCCCTGACCAACTCAGGCGCTCCGAGCAACAAGTGTTCTCCGAGGAACTATATTGTACCGAGCAACTCATGTAAACCGAACTACTTAGGCGGTCCAAGCATCTTAATCGGTCTGAGCTGCATCTCGTACAGAGCATTCATATCCAGATAATCAAGAGGATGACTGCGCATTACGTGCTCTTTATTATCACACATACACACACGCCTATTGGACAGATGTGTATTATTCTTTCATTTATACTGCCTCAAGGCTATAAATACATTGTAACCTCCTCATTAGCAGGGGACTCGGAATTTCTGGGTAAACCCATTATCAAGAATTCTGCAAACAGTCAGCAATAACACAAATAGTGGACGGAGGCCATTCTTTCAAGGTTGAACCACTTTAAAAATATTTTATCTCGTTTATTTTTATTTGTGATTAAAGAATTAGATCAAATATAGTTTTTTACATCAACAGATTGGCATCGTCTGTGGGAAAACGACTGTAATTATCGTTTTTCACTAAAACAATTCATCACCAATCGTTGATAATCCTGAATCCAGTAATCGAAACGCTGGAAACCCCCCAAATCCATCCATTACTCCAAGTGTCCAAGATCTGGATGGAATAATGGCTAATTTGGCTCAGGGCTAGACCTCCATGCAGGAAACCGTGCGACAACACATGCAAACTATCCAGGGTGGAGTATCTACCCATTCAGGACAATGAAGCGTTCAAAGAAATACCCGGTTACCTTCTACGCGAACGTTACTCCCAGAGGAATCTCGATCTAGACATGCCTATTCATATCGCACTGATAGATCTAATGATCCTTCTTATCATCTTGGAAGGACTTCCTCGGTACGAGCTACAGACACTCAACAAAACGTCACTCTATATCTAGAAAGGACCAGTGCTCTTGAAATATTGAGTAGAGTCTCTCCCTTTGATCGTTTGGGTCCTAGGAGTAATAAAAGTCCCCCTAGGATGGTGTCAAGGAACTCTCAACGATCTTCGAATTTAAAGGAAGGTTCTGCCCAATCCCGACCAGCTGCTCGTTGTGAAAGATCCCAAGAGGAAAATTAAACACGATCAGTTGCTCGGACTAATAGGCCCGAGGAAGGAAATGATGCATGGAAGGGATCTATTCAGTGGTTGGAAAATAGATTAGGGGAAATGTCTAAGGCTAAAAATCCTCTACAAAGAACTTTTGTCCAAGGGACACCTTTTATCTAGGAAATTGTGGATTTTCCCACACCATCAATGTTCAAAGCACCTATTGTGACTCCTAAATATGATGGAAAAACCGACCCTGTCCTTCATATAAAACAATACCAAGTTGCTGCTGATATCTATGCCGTGCCAGACGAGATGAGATGCAGGGCATTCTCGGGAACTTGTACCGGATCTGCTCAAATATGGTACAATAATCTTCCTCGGGGAAAGATTTCAACTTTCTTTCAACTGGTCGAGCTCTTTATAGGAAATTTCTGTTTTGGAGCAAAACCAGTTAAACGAGTAGCACACTTGTTAAGTTTTAGACAAAAAGCAGGTGAGAGTACCAGGGATTATATTACTCGTTTCAATAACGAGAAGCTCGAAGTTATTGATTACGAAGAAAAGACAGTAATTACTGCACTGATGAGTGGATTGTTGCCAAATAAACTGTACTACACTCTAGCCAAAGATCCACCCACAACCATGGCAGAGCTAATGGCAAAGGCAACCAAAATTATGAACGCCGAGGATGCTATGGCTGCGAAGAAGAATATGGATCCCAAAGAGACTAAGATTGAGGGTGATAAGGCTGAGAAGAAAGAGTAGAAGAATAATGGTGGTAACAAGCAGTCAAAAGAAAAGCAAGCATTGGAACAGTTGAGGAAATTTAGAAACTATACTACTTTGATAGTAGATATAAACCACGTTCTGGAAGAAATCAAGAACAGCGAGGAGTTAAACTGGCCAAAAAAAATGACGACAGATCCTGACAACAGGAATAAGGCCAAATATTGCGAGTTCCATAAAGACCATGGTCACACGACCAAAAATTGCATAGCTCTTCAGAATGAAATTGAAGCACTCATCAGACGAGGAAAGCTAGCCAAGTATGTTGATCGCAGAAGCGAAGGAAAGAACAACGATCGAGCGAGACAGAGATCTAGATCTCCTCGTCGAGCAAAAGATGACAAGAAAAGAGATCTTGAAGATGATCCAGAAGATGACCCCGATCTCCCCAAAAGACCAAGACAGCCAGAACGTGAGGTATTTTCAATTCGTTTTGGATCATTTGATTGTAATGTTATTACAGGTGGAGATGCAGGAGGTGGAGACCTTACTGCAGAGAGGAAAGCTTACCTCAATGAGGCTCAAGCTTGTTCATATATTCAGCAAATAAATCTAGCTGAGGATGACCGCCCGAGGAAAGTAAACAAAGAATAACTGGACATCGGTTTCTCTAAGAATGACCTCGCAGGTATGCTATATCCTCATGATGACCCATTAGTGATCAAAATAAGGATGAAGGAAGTAGTGATTTTGCGAGTCTTGGTGGATAATGGCAGCTCGGCAGATATTATGTTCTACCCATGTTTTGATAGTTTGAACCTAAAGCTATCCCAGTTGGAGCCATATCATCGGCCCCTCCTCGCTTTTACTGGCGAGAAAGTTTTTCCACTTAGGACGATCAAGTTGGATATGTTCAATGGTATATGGCCCTCTTGTCGAACAGAAAGGGTGCGCTTTTTTATGATGGATAAGAATATTTAATCAGCTTACAATATCATCATGGGAAGGGTTGGATTGAATAAGTTCGAAGCAGTACCATCTACTGTACATCAATGTTTAAAATTCCCAACCAACTTTGGAGTAGAAGTGGTGAAGGGGGACCAAAAAGTAGCTCGAGAATGCTACTATTCATCTACCGAGCAAGAAGAACGTGAAGAATCTAGAAAGAAGACTACTACTTATCAAGTTTATGAGATAGAAGACGCAGATATTGAGACTTTATACCCAAGAGATGAGTCTCCGTTCGTTAAGGGTCAGGTCATGGAGGCTACTGAACATATTGTTCTGGACGACGAGCATCCAGAACGAACAACTCAGATTGGTGCCTCACTAGATGTGTCAATAAAATAAGAGCTAATAGCATTTCTATAAAGCAGAAAACAAACTTATGCATAGAGCCACGAAGACATGCCAAGGATAGACCCAAATTTCCTATGTCACGAGCTCAATATCAACAAGGAAATTAAGCGAGTAAAGCAGAGAAGAAGAGTGTTCATCCCCGAAAAGAATCAAGCTATACAAGAGGAAGTGGAGAAGCTCCAGAAAGCTTTCTTTATTGAAGATGTCAAATATCCAGACTGGTTAGCTAATGTGGTGATGGTGAAGAAGAAGAACAACAAGTGGAGGATGTGTGTAGACTTCACCGACCTCAACAAGGCATGCCCAAAGGATCATTTTCCTTTACCCCGAATTGATCAATTAGTGGATGCTACCTCGGGACACGAGCTGTTGAGCTTCATGGATGCTTATTCTGGATACAACCAGATTAAAATGAAACCTGAAGATAGAGAGAGTACCTCTTTTATTACCCATAGGGGAACTTATTGTTATAATGTTATGTCTTTTGGATTGAAAAATGCAGGTGCAACATATCAGCGGCTGATGAACAAGGTGTTTGCAGAGAAAATCAGTTACAACATGGAAGTTTATGTTGATGATATGCTGACGAAGAGCAAGAAAGCTGCTGATCATCTAATTGACTTAGGCCAGACCTTTGATCAACTAGATAAATATCAAATGAAGTTAAACCCTACCAAATGCATATTCAGAGTATGAGAAGGCATGTTCCTCAAGTATATTTTCACCCAACGAGGAATTGAAGCAAACCCTAAAAAGATCAAGGCTCTATTGGGACTACGATCCCCAATGACAAAGAAGGAAGTACAAAGTCTCACAGGGTGAGTTGCATCACTTAATAGATTTGTATCACGAGCAACTGACAGATGTCTACCATTATTCAAAACACTCCGAAAGACTTTTGAGTGGAATGATGAATGCGAGAAGGCCTTTCATGAATTGAAGAAATACCTGGGAGCACCACCACTGTTGTCCAGGCCAATGATGGGAGAAAGATTGTACTTATATCTAGCAGTTTCGGAGAATGCAGTTAGCTCGGCACTGATAAGAATGGAGGATGGAGTGCAAAAACCAATTTATTACACCAACAAGGCCTTCCGAGGAGCAGAGATCAGATATCGAAGACTGGAAAAGTTGGCACTAGCATTGATCGAAGCGAGTAGAAGAATGAGGCCATACTTCCAGGCTCATACCATAGTTGTGTATACCAATATGCGGTTGAGTCAAGCTCTTCATAAACCGGAGAAATCAGGGAGATTGATGTACTGGGCAGTAGAACTTGGTGAATATGACATAGTTTATGAGCCTAGATCGTCACTTAAAGGGAAAGCAGTAGAAGATTTTATCGTAGAATTCACTTATCCTGACACCTCTCAGGAGCAAAAGCTGAATACCGACCAATCTGTGGATGTTACAGGATCGTCAAATTTAAACTCTGACCAACTTAAGTCGATTGACGATCAAGAGGAGATGGTCGATGAGCAGCAAGAAGTGTTAGGAGAGGATATAAAGTAGCAACAAATATTCCACCAAGGAACTTTATCCGATAAAAAATTTGAGGATGAAGTACCTATATGGAATATGTATGTGGATGGATCATCTTGCAGTATAGGCTGTGGGTCAAGGATTGTTTTAAATAGCCCAGATGAAATCGATGTGGAGTATGCTCTGCGCTTTTAATTCAAAATTTCTAATAATGAGGCTGAATATGAAGCTATGATTGCAGGTCTTAGTTTAGCAAAAACCATGGGGGCAGAGCAGGTCATTGTATTCAGTGACTCACAGTTGATCGTAAATCAAATGATGGGAGTGTACGTAACAAAGGGAGAATTGATGATCAAGTATTATGCAAAAAAAATGGATATTGTATCAAGATTTAACGCAGTGCAGTTAATTAGAACACCAAGATTGGAGAATGCAAGAGCATATGATTTAGCTCGGTTAGCCTCAGCCACACGCACCGAGCTATAAAGAAAAATCCCAATAGAAATTTTGGCTAGCAGGAGCATCGACGACGATCTAATGATGAACTTTATTACCCTTCATTTAGGACCATCTTGGATGGATCCCATCAGGGCTTATATTGAAGAAGGGGTTTTTCCAACTAATAAACTCACAACCAAGAAATTGAAGTTTAAAGTTACTCGTTATCTATTGAATAATGGTATTCTATATAGACGAGGAATTATAGCAGGTTTGCAAAGGTGTGTGAATCCCTCTGAGGTAAAAGACTTGATTGAAGAGGTCCATGAAGGGTCCTGTGGATCCCATGTAGCAGGTCGGACGCTCTTGCAAAGAATAATGACGCAAGGATACTACTGGCCAACAATGAGGGCAAATTGTATAACCTATGCCAAAAAATGTGACAAATGTCAATGCTTCTCCTCTATCCGAAGAACTCCTCAAGCATTGTTAACACCCATTACTTCCCCTTGGCCATTTGCCATGTGGGGAATTGACCTGGTCGGGCCACTTCCAACGACCAGGGGAAGATTTAAATATCTCGTGGTCGCGGTGGATTACTTTACTAAGTGGGTGGAATTTGAGCCCCTTATTGATATGACATATGATAAGGTGTATCAATTTATATGGAAGAACATCATTTCTAGTTATGGTCTTCCTCATGCATTCATCACAGAACATGGAACTCAATTTGATAACGAGGAGTTCGTTGTATATTGTCATCAGTCAAACATATTAAAAACACACTCTGCACCAGGCCATCCCCAGAGCAATGGACAAACTGAGGTGATGAACAGAACGCTACTTAATGGTTTGAAAAAATGACTGGACGATGAAAAGGTAAATTGGATTAACGAGCTACATTTTGTGTTGTGGGCTTATCGTACTACACCACAAACAGCAACAGGAGAATCTCCATACATGCTGACATTTGGAAGTGAAGCTGTTATACTTGCCGAGTTGGGCCTCCCCACACACAGAGTGCTGAATTTCAATTCTCCTATAAGTGACTTGATGAGAATATTAGACTTGGATATGCTCGAGGAAGTTAGAGAAGAAGCATCAATCAGGAATGCTGCTTACCAACAACGAACAGCTCTGTTTCACAACAAGAGGGTAAAATAGTGTGATTTGAAGGAAGGAGACTACATGCTAAAGAAAGTAATTCAAAAGCACAATAAATTGGAAGCTAACTGGTATGGACCCTACAGAGTAACAGACGTTGTTCGTCCAGGAACCTACAGGATTGAAACCTTGGAGGGGGAAGAATTTAAGAATGCATGGAATGCAAAACATCTACGCAAGTATTATCAGTAGTTGGGATTCCTATGTAAATGAAGTTTTCTTCAGTATGAATAAAGTGTTGAAGTTTTTATCCAATTCTCTCCTTTTGATAAAAAAATTTCGGAGTATTAGTGATACACACTACGTATCAAGTTCAGAACAAAAATCCCCCAACTACAGTTGGTCGGTTCACCAACTACGATTGGTCGGTCCACCAACTACAGTTGGTCGGTAAAATAAACCCTCCCAACTACGGTGGGTCGGTCCACCAACTACGGTTGGTCGATAAAATAAACCCTCCCAACTACGGTCGATCGGTCCACCAACTACGATTGGTCGGTAAAATAAACCCTCCCAACTACGGTTGGTCGGTCCACCAACTACGGTTGATCGGTAAAATAAACCCTCCCAACTACGGTTAGTTGGTCCACCAACTACGGTTGGTCAATAAAATAAACCCCCCAACTACGGTTGGTCGGTCCATCAACTACGGTTGGTCGGTAAAATAAACCCTCTTCCAACTACAGTTGGTCGGTCCACCAACTATGGTTGGTCGGTAAAATAAAATCCACCAACTACGGTTGGTCGAAAATAATTGTTTAAGCAATACCATGGGATGGAAGTTGTTTCGTGGCTTATAATTAAAAAGTGATTAGTCACTATAATCAAAAAGTAAAACATAATTTCTTTACTTATGGCATATCAAATTACCACCAACTCTAAGTTGGTTGGGAAATAAAATATCACCAACTCCGGTTGATCGTCAAATAATTATCACAAACTCAGAATGGTCAATAATAAATTTTCACCAACTCGAGTTGGTCGGCAATTTAAAATAACACAGTAAATTTTTGTTTTCTTACAAGACATACATACACACATTCATCAGAGAATAAAATAGATCTTTTATAAAGTAATGACAAAAGACAAATTATGTGAGAAATGTATTTCATTACCAAAACTTTTCATTCAAATCGAGAAGGATTACATATGCTGCGGAAAGAAGAAATCATTACATAAAAATCCTATTCTATTGGCTTTTTCCCTTCTGCCTTTGAAACAGGCTCTACTCCAGCAGGAGGATCATCTAAGGCGTAAGGAGAATTTATGAAGTTCAGATCTCTAAGCATCCTGACATTCATTACTGATGGCCGATCAAGTAAGTGCTTCGGGCGAGATATTTCAAAATTAGAATGAAGACTGTAGTCGCCAAGATACTTTAAGATCAGGCACTAAGGAATTGCCCGAGCAGGAATCTAACTCGTGTCAAGCTTAAATGGAGGCCCTGGCAAATCAAGCAGCCCAGGATCATAATAGTCCGATAAATAGTGACCCTGCTCCAACTTTAACACCCCCCGCGCATTCAACCATCCTTGCTTGTAACCCTCATTATTTGAATTCTGGACGCGATCATCGAGGTGATAGGGGGCTTCATTATATCCAGCCATCCAAAACTCTCTGGACTGTTTGTGAAACTGATAGGTCAACCGCTCTAGTTGCTCATGGAGGTTCTTCACTAAAAGTTCTTTATTCTCCAAGGCAGAGCTTTGTGCAGAGATTTGCTCATCGAGGTTCAGAATCTTTTTGGACATCTCAACTAATGCTTGATTCTTCGCCACCAACTGAACTGCTTGATTCTCCAAAGCTGCTTGAGTTCTTGGATCTTCAATAGTAACCCGAGCAGCTCTTGCTCATCCTCAAGAAGCTCTTGCTCCTTCGCGAGCAGATGTAGAGGGTCCAATTATCTTTAAAGTTTCCAATTAGTCTCTCAAATTGGCATTTTCAACCTCCAGAAATGAGAAACCTTCGTTATTGACAGGGACCAAGGCTCGCGAGGTAGATGCTACAGATTTCAGTTGGGATATTTCTCCTCGCAAGTTATTATTTTCCTCCTCCAGCAGTTTCTCATTCTGCCTATGCTCTTCAACCTCAGTCTTCAAAGTCCTCTCCTAAATATCATAAGCAGCGATGAACTTATCATATCCTTTGTCAGCATTTAGTTGCTGATACTTTTTCTCATACCCCTGATGCAAAAGGGCAGAAGATTCCTTGTATTATTGCTGAAATTCCTCAATGATACCTCGGAGATCTTCAATCATCTCATAATATGCCACATTGTTGGTAACTGCACGGTCGAGCAAGCACTTCAAATATTGATAGGCTTTGACTACTCATTTCTAAGTGCCTGGACCAAGGATGTCGATGATTTGATCTTCAGTCAAGTCAGTTTGGCCAGCCTTGAAGTAGTCATTGCATTTTTTCACCAGTTCAGTATCGTGGGCTGACAAGAGATCCATTCTAGCCATAAACTAGTAAAGAAAAGAGACCAAAAGAATCAATAAAGATGCAAACAAAGCAAGTAGAAGAAAAAGTGAATATGATCAGCCGAAAGTTTGAATTTATTATATCACAAAGAGAAGTACATATCCCAAAATTACATTCAACAAAAAAATAAAAAGCAAAGAGAAAGGTCAGAACAACTCTACACCTTCTCCTTGCTTCCTAAGACTTCCTTAGGAGGCTTGGACGAAGAAGTAGGTTGCTCGGAGGGCAGAGAAAGCTGATCAGTAGACATGTTGGTTGGCTGGGGCTGCTCGTAATAAAGTTCAACAGTAGGGACCTGATCCCCAATCATCATTAAAGACTCTTCAGAGGCAGCTTCGTCCTATTCTTCTTCTCCAGGAGAGGGAGGAGGACCATGAACATGGCGTTGAAAAAGGTCAGAACTCACAGAGACCTTTAACTCCTGTTGAGCAGCAATCCATCCATCCTTGAAGTATTTGAGGCTAGAAAATTCCATCTGAGAAGACATGGCAGCTAGTCCTTTGTTCCAACCTTTGTCCCAGCCAGTGTTAAATGACTTCTTAACAGGAAGTTTTATCTTTGCCTTCTCTGAGGAAATCCTCCCAGTATGAAGTTCCTCGGCAGCCTTCATATTCCCTTTTATCTCCTGCCTTTGACGATCAGTGTCACGAAGTCTAACAACTTCTTCTTCAATTTTCTTAAGCTTGTTCTCAAGCTCTTCAGTATTCTTGAGCTTCTCCTAAAGATCATTATTTTTCTTCTCAAATTCTTTCACTTTACTCTCCAACTCCTGGGAGGCCTCCACAGCTCGGTCTTTTTCTTACTCGATGGACTTGAGTCATGTCTCCCATGCCTCCTTATCTTTGTCATAATTTTTATAAGAGTCCTTTAAGGACTGAGTCAATCCATTAAAAGTTTCCTCTATACCTCCCGAGGAGCTTGAAGCTTTGATAGCTTCATCCTTTTTTAGAATAGTGTTGAAACAGGTTACCAGCTGGAAAAAGAAAATAATTGAAAGTCAATGCAAGGACATAACATTAAAAAATAAAAGTTGAGATTAGTAATACTTACTGAGGAAATATGTTGAGATGCCAAGGTGGTAACCCTATCCCAAGAAAGAACATCCTCAACACCTTGGATCTCGAGAATAATCCAAGACTTCACCGAGCTCATAGCAGAGCTCGGAGGAACAAAGGTGGGAATACCACCTTCAACATTTAAAGACTGAGAGACTACTTCAACTGGTCTCTTAAGAGAGCTTTTCTTTAACCTCCTCGGAGGAGCAGAAACATTCTCAACCAAGGATGTTGTCATGGTCGATGATATAACAATAACCTTGCTTGGAGGAGAAATAGCCACAACCTTGCTCGGAGCCATATGGGGCTTCTCGACAATCTACTTAGCAGCAGCAGGAAGGGATGCATCAATATTTCTCGTCCCTTCTTCTGGGACATTTGGCTTATTTTTCTTTGCCTCTCCAGCAGTAGAGGCAGACTTATCAAAGAAGGTAGGAGCTCATCTTCTCTTCATTCTGTCACTCAGAGGAATATTTTATTCAGGGGAAGAACCTTCAGAAGCTGGTATTGGGTCGATGTCACCTACCGTTGGACGAGCAGTAAAAGACGAAGTGTAGCTCTTGTACTGCAACAAGTACGAGGCTGATCTGATATGTTCGCCAGCAACAGTTTGGTGCAAACTCCAGATAAGTTTCAAGTGTCTCAAATTGACATCAGTCTCTTTGGGGGATTTTCTTTTGCTGTCAACTGCAAATAAATAAAAAATTAAAATGTCAATGACGCATTTTATCAAACACAAAGAAAACACAACCTCAAAAATAAAATAAAATAAAAAACAACCTATCCCATTGCCATAGGGAGGGCATTTAGGACCCTGATACGCATCATTTCCATTTAATGGAACATGTTGCCAATTTTTCATAACAACCCCATGCTCGAAGTAATCCCTGTTGGCATCTGGGAGATTGACAACTAAAGCCCTATTTAAAAACCTAGTTTTTAACTAAAAAGTACTATCGCTGACGACCCATTTATAACAAAACATAATTTCTAAAATTCCTAAACGGGTTCCATGAATTTGATTTAACCTATGAACTCTATTAACTATTCTCCAAGTGTTTGGCGCTATTTTTGCAGGAACAACATCAAAAAACTGATAGAACTCCAAACATAAAGGATTTGGAGGAAAAAAAAAGTCGCATTCGGCCACAAAGAGACTGGGGAACCAATGTCCCTCAGCCAGATGAAAATAGTCAGAAGGTTCAGAAAGTTCTTCCAAAGTAACCCATGAAGGAATAGAAAAATCAGAGCAAAACTTATCAAGCGACTCAACAAGGTAAACCATGATGAACAGAGAAAATAAAAAAGAAGGAAGAAGATCTTACAAGAAAAGGGTAGATCAGTTGACAACGAACAATGGAAGAAATTAACGCACAAGATAGAGAGGAAGCAAAGAAGTTCTAAGATGCAGATATGTAAAAGTAAAAGATGATAGAATTTTTTGAAGCGTTTAAATATTTTACCTCGGGAATGGAGAAAAATAATGATTACCAGGATGGACGATTGCATATCTGACGGCTAAAAAGAAGAAAAGGGCATAAAAAACGAAGCGGTTATGGGAATTCAAAATATTTATAAAGACTGATATTGTGCATTTATAAAGGAGTTGTATACAATGAATGCTCTCCTAGAAACCATACAAATCGAAAATCTAAGCAGCAGAATGTTCCATACTTTTCTTCAACATCAAACTACGAAACATTGGGGGCTTCTATAGATACCAAATTTATTATGTTGATGTGGACCAATTATGTGGAGACACGTGTCAATCTATATGTCACTTGCAAACATTTTTTGAACAACACATTGACTCCGAGGAACTCAACCTCCCCGACCAACTCAGTCGGTACGAGCAACAAGTGTTCTTCGAGGAACTCTATTGTACCGAGAAACTCATGTATTCCGAGCTACTTAGGCGGTCCGAGCAGCTTAAGCGGTCCAAGCTGCATCTCGTACAGAGCATGAATATCCGGATAATCAAGAGGATGACTGCGCATTAAATGCTCATTATTATCACACAGACACACACGCCTATTGGACAGCTATGTATTATTCTTTCGTTTATACAGCCTCAAGGCTATAAATACATTGTAACCTCCTCATTAGCAGGGGACTCGAAATTTCCTGGTAAACCCATTATCGAGAATTCTGCAAACAATCAGCAATAACACAAATAGTGGACGTAGGCCATTCTTTCAAGATTGAACCACTTTAAAAATCTCTTATCTTGTTTATTTTTATCTGAGATTAAAGAATTTAGATCGAATCTAGTTTTTTACATCAACAGTTACATTGTGGTTAAATTATCTATTGCGTGATAATTGTAGATAATGGTAAATTGAGAAAGAATGAAAATAAGTTAATGAATATTTATTGAAGAGATTAATTCATGTTAAATGGAAAAGATTCATATAATCGAATAACGTAAAAGAATGATTATACGATGTATGGTATGGGACATACGGGGTTATAATCTGGGACGAAATCATATTATGGAAATTAGTAATGAGGAACCATTAACTAGGAGGTTAATAGGGAAACGTTAAGTGTGCACTCTAGTTGAGAGGTGAGAATAGCAAGTGAGAGTGGGATGTTAACATGTACATAATAAATGCTTTATTGCACTTGTTAAATACATGTTGTTTTAAAAATCATTTTCACAATCGGGCTCTGACCCGTTTCCTTGCATATTTTCTTTTCTATTGTATCTTCTATATCAGGTGTCCAGCAGTAGGGACACCAACCTTAGTTGATCTTGACAAGCTATGGAGCTATGGATTGTTGCTTAGACGCTTATCTTCTTTTGATTCACAGTGATCTTCTAGTTAGGGCTTGTCGCCCAAAGGATTCAGTTATCTCTTTTCTATCGGGGTCAAATACAATTGTATTCGTGTCTTTTTAATAAATTTATTATTTTTGGCATTACTGTAATGGATTAATATTATTTGGGAATGTTTATTCCAATTACATTTAAATTCTTTTGTGTTATCGATTTGGTTATTAGTGTTATAGAATAGTATGTGTAGTGTTATTCTTAAACTAAAGATGATTTTCGTTGAAATTAAAATTTGGAAAGTTTTTAACACCAGCTTAATTGGGTATTGGGTGAGTTGTAAATGTTTTCGACAGTGATGCTAAGAATGAGCCAACTGTATATTCTATTTTAATTTGGTATGGGACTGGCCACCCAATATTTAATTAGGCGGGGTGTTATAGGTGGTATCAGAGCATCAGGTTCTAGTGTTCTTTAGGATCTGTACGGCTTATTATGTTTTCAGCTTAGCGTTCTTTGATGTAGAGCCCTAAGAGTAGGATTATTAATTTTCTATTTACGCATACGACGTTCAGCTATTTTATTATATCAAATAATGATAGTGTTATCTCGTTCCAAATGCCTCCTCGACGTGCACCTCAACCCGCCCCAGCTCAGGGTACGATGACTGCGATCGAAGTTACTGAAATTGTCGCTCAGGCAGTCAATGCAGCTCTAGCTGCTATTCAGCAGGCTCCAGCACCGACACCAGTTGTGCCACCTCCGTAAGGGCAAGTGTTTCCTACTGCATGGGAACGAGTGAGGGTGCCTTTCAGAAGGCACACCCACCTGAGTTTCAGGGAGGATTAAATGTTGTGACTGCTAACCAATGGAAGAAAGATATCCAACAGCACTTTAGAATGATCGAATGCACTGAGGTTTAACGCCAAATACTAGCCACCTTCAAGATAGTAAGGACAACTTTGCAATGGTGGGAAGCTATGACCACTTTGGAGGAGAGAGACACAATGACTATCCAAGACTTTTGGATACGGTTTGATGGGAAGTACTTTCCGTCCGCCATCCAGACACAGATGAGGCGGAAATTACTTGATTTGAAGCAGGGAGAGAAGACGGTGGTGGAATACGAGGAAGAATTCACGCGACTAACAAATTTAGTACCTGCGGAGGTACCCACTGAGGAGAGGAGAATTCTAATGTTCACTGATGGTTTGAACTATAAGATTCGCCACCATATATTGGGGAATCTTTCACATCGTACATATGCAGATGTTCTTAATGCTGCAATGCTTCACTACCAAGACAACCGCTTTCATACTCAGGGTGTTAAGCGGGGGTTTGGTTCAATCCTCCAAGGCAAGACTACTGGGGACAGTTCTAGTGGAACTCATCCAGGATAGAGTCATCTGCGTCAAGGTGAGAAGGGTTCCCAGGAAGGGGACTATGCTAAGCGTTTACGATCTGGAGATTTTCGATATGAGGATAGAGGTAATGGGCAAGGATAGCAGGGCCATCAGGGACAGAGACAGGCTCATCAGGGCCAAGGTAAATGAGGTAATGGCCAGCAGGAACGGGGCAATAGGAGAAAAGTGGTGGAAAGTTTGTGGGAAAATGTTTCGTGTGCGACAAGTATGGCAATAAACGACAAGATTGTCTTGAAAAAGATAAATTCCCTCAGCAACAAAATGCTCGATAGGAGCAACAGGTACCAGTGTTTCCACCAACTGCTCTTCCAGCTCCAGCTCCGGTGCTAGAACTACTTCCCATCCCAGCAGCACTCGCACAATAGGGTCAGTACGGGCGTGTATATAACGTCAATCAGGCAGCGAATCAACAATCACCACCCGCGAATGAGGGTATGTTTTCCATCTAAGGAATTATGAGGCGTATATTGATTTTTGAAGAAATTAATATTGTGTGGGCAAAAGGGTTGCTAAACTTAGCCTATAGCACTGTTATTTACGTAAACTCACCGAGGGGTGTGGGGACACCTATAATTTTACATGCTATCATGTGGGTTTGATCTTTATCATGGGATTACTTACTTGAGGCATATCCGAGCATGATGTGACTATCGGTGTGCATTGACTTGTGGTATATGAGAGCGTATGTACTACTACTATCCAACATCTTGTCTTCTATAAGAGAGTAGATGAGTGGACTCAATTTGAAATCGATAAAACCAAATTTTTAAATTGATAAATCAGATTTCTTTTAAAAAAATTGATAAACCTAATTTTTATATACTATTGACTAAGGACCTGAGGAGTTTCGATGTCCGACTACTTTAGGTAGTAGTGTATCGGGGGGGTTTCTTTTTTGGATTTCGCTTGCGAGACACCCCACGCATGAAACTAATAACCGTTGGGAGTCGAGATAAGTTAGATCTTTGGGATATGAGTTTATAACTTTTAGATAAATATTATAATGAAAGTGGTACGATAGGCTGTATGGGCGCCCTGGATGGTTGAATGATAGTAGTTTTCAAAATTGTGAAATCATAAGGATCATTTTTCTGAGCTTGAATACGTGAATGGTATAGGGAAGATTGGGTAAAGTTTAAATTCGATTAAGTTGGAACTATATGGCGAGGTGGGGCTTATAACATCAATAGGGATTTTTGATAATGTACTGTATGGGCGGTACGTCTTAGATTTCTTGCGATGTGAGATTTATACTCGGAGTTGACCTTACCGTTGTGATTTATATTCTTGAATTTTGGGACAAAATTCTGTTATAAGGGGGGAAGTATGTAATACCCCGTGATTTTAATGACTTTTAAAATGGATTATATTTTAAATTAATGGATTAATTGGATTTTATTATTAATTAATTCATTGGGGTTTTATCCGAATTGTGGATATTAAAATGGGTGATGCTGAATATTACTTAAAGATATTTAGGTAATATATGAATGTGATGATTATTGATAATTGCTGTGAGATATAAATTCGATAATTTGGATTTTTAGTCAGACGCGGTATGGGACGTGTCGGGACTAATTTGTTAAATTAAAAAAGAAATTTATTTTCTCTCAACCTTATAGTCATTTTGACTGCGTCATTGCGTCCGGAAGGTTCGAAATAGTCAGAAAAGTCTATTAGGATGTTGGTTTTGAGTCTCGGGTCATTTGGAAATGAAAAGACAACCCAAAAGGGCATTTTGGTCATTTTTATAGGGGTTGAATAATGATTTAGGATTTTGTCCTATTATAAGTATTGGTAGATTAACTGTACGTGGGTTATTCATCTCCTCTACACAAAATAGAATAGTCATCTTCCTAGAGACAGTGAAAGGTTGTTGGGAAAGGGAAAAGCCTACTTGGGAAGGAGTAGAACTAAGAACCAAGAGTCACCACCACCAACCACCACCAGAGGTTGATCGAAGAAGGGAAAACCACTTGAGATTTACTACACCTAAGGATCAGACCTTCAGTAAAGGCAAGTGTTTGATAATGGCAATCTAAGTTTGTATATTGTCCATGTTAGAATAGTTATTAAAAGAGATGATTTTTCATGTTTGGAAGAAAAATGGAGTTGTTAAATGGATTTCTGGAAACTACAAATATATTGGAATCAAACTCATGTTGTAGGTAGTTAGTAATCCACGAAGTGATCATGAATATGTTGAAGAAATTCTGAAAACCATTAATGTGTTCTTGAAGATAATATGTTGATAATTTTATGGAAAAAGTGGATATAAACATGCTTTTAGTTCAATCTCTTGGTGATTCTAGGATGTTTAAAGCATTATAAATCATTCATATATGTTGATATATCATTTAGTAGAGATTATTAGTCCTTTTAGATGTTAGTATGAAGGTTTGAATGATAAAAAATTGGCTAAACCCGTAGTTGCAGAAATGCAGAAAAACTGGGTTGTTACCTGAGTGATCGATCGATCGACCCCCTGCCTTCGATCGATCAACCTCCCCAGAATTCCTAAAGTTGCTTCTTTTTAAATGTTGATTATTATCTCAAACCTTTGGTAGATCTTTGGTGATTATTAATTGTATATTATGGGACTTAGAAAAGATTAGTAAGCCCTAGTTAAGATTTGAATTAATTTGATTGGGATTTAATTGATTAGAATAATGATAATTAAATTGGACGAAATTTTGGTTGCTAGATTCAATTGTTAGATTCTAATTGGTATGCATGAGGATTAAAGATTGGACTAGTAGGGGTGGTTTAATATAACACATGGGTATCCTTAAGTTTACAAGAGGGTTTAATCCTAAGTGAAAGAAGATGTGTTTATAAGAGATTTGAAACTATCGGTTTTAACCCTAATTAAAAGGAGAGTTTAATTCGTAGTATTTCGGGAGAGATGACGATATGGACCAGTAGGGTATTAGTGACTTCTTACTGAATATATGTTGAGGAAAAACCTATTTGAACCTTGAGTATTGAGTGAGGCTCGGGATAATTAAATTAAGAAGTAAAGTTATGATATTTTAATACGTGGGATTTAAAGAGATATAATGCTACGTATGGGAATTATCAAAGGGTAATGTGAGTACCTTGTTAATAGTATAATATAGGTATGAAAATGCCTATGTGATTGATTGATGATTATGTGTATGACATACCTAGCTTACTTGATATCGACGGGAGGTTTGTGCGTGAGGGCAGTCATATCCTGATGAATCCATGGGATCTTTGACTTGTCGCTCAAGAACATAGGTCTATGAAAGACTTATAGGGGAGTTGATAAGTCCGCTGACTATGGGTACGTAGGTATGTGCGTGACCCACGGATACGAGAACTATGTTCGCCTCCAACTTGTATGTTGTTGTTTGTGGTTCGAAGAATCCTTATCGAACCTTTAGTCCCCTATTCGGCGACCAACGATGATGGGACATGATAGCAGAGTAATACATTGCACCGCAGCTGTGACTCGGGGTGCCGTATTATATATGAATATATATATAGATAGATAATGAATTAAAGGAATGAATGGTTATATTGTGGTTAAGTTATCTATTGCGTGATAATTGTAGATAACGATAAATTGAGAAATAATGAAAATAAGTTAATGAATATTTATTGAAGAGCTTAATTCTTGTTAATGGGAAAAGATTCATATAATCGAATAACATAAAAGAATGATTATACGACGTATGGTATGGGACATATGGGGTTATAATCTGGGACGCAATCATATTATGGAAATTAGTAATGAGGAGCCATTAACTAGGAGGTTAATAGGGAAACGTTAAGTGTGCACTCTAGTTGAGAGGTGAGAATAGCAAGTGAGAGTGGGATGCTAACATGTACATAATAAATGCTTTATTGCACTTGTTAAATACTTGTTGTTTTAAAAATCATTTTCACAATCGGGCTCTGACCCGTTTCCTTGCATATTTTCTTTTCTATTGTATCTTCTATATCAGGTGTCCAACAGTAGGGACCCCAACCTTAGTTGATCTTGACAAGCTATGGAGCTATGGAGTGTTGCTTAGACGCTTATCTTCTTTTGATTCACAGTGATCTTCTAGTTAGGGCTTGTCGCCCAAAGGATTCAGTTATCTCTTTTCTATCGGGGTCAAATACAATTGTATTCGTGTCTTTTTAATACATTTATTATTTTTGGGATTACTGTAATGGATTAATATTATTTGGGAATGTTTATTCCAATTGCATTTAAATTCTTTTGTGTTATCTATTTGGTTATCAGTGTTATAGAATAATGTGTAGTGTTATTCTTAAAATAAAGATGGTTTTCGTTGAAATTAAAATTTGGAAAGTTTTTAACACCAGCTTAATTGGGTATTGGGTGAGTTGTAAATTTTTTCGACAATGATGCAAAGAATGAGCCAACTGTATATTCTGTTTTAATTTGGTATGGTACTGGACACCCGATTTTTAATTAGGCTGGGTGTTACAGGTGGTATCAGAGCATCAGGTTCTAGTGTCCTTTAGGATCTGTACGGCTTATTGTGTTTTCAGCTTAGCATTCTTTGATGTAGAGCCCTATGAGTAGGATTATTGATTTTCTATCTATGCCTACGAACTTTAGCTATTTTGTCATATCAAATACTGATAGTGTTCTCTCATTTCAGATGCCTCCTCGACGTGTACCACAACCCACCCCAGCTCAGGGTATGATGACTGCGGCCGAAGTTGCGGCAATTGTCGCTCAGGCAGTCAATGCAGCTTTAGCTGCTATTCAGCAGGCTCCAGCACCGACACCAGTTGTGCCACCCACGCAAGGGCCTGTGTTTCCTACTGCATGGGAACGAGCGAGGGATGCCTTTCAGAAGGCGCACCCACCTGAGTTTCAGGGAGGATTAAATGTTGTGACTGCTAGCCAATGGAAGAAAGATATCCAACAGCACTTGAGAATGATCGAATGCACTGAGGTTTAACGCCAAATACTAGCCACCTTCAAGAGAGTAAGGACAACTTTGCAATGGTGGGAAGCTACGACCACTTTGGAGGAGAGAGACACAATGACTATCCAAGACTTTTGGATACGGTTTGATGGGAAGTACTTTCCGTCCGCCATCCAGACACAGATGAGGCGGAAATTACTTGATTTGAAGCAGGGAGAGAAGACGGTGGCGGAATACGAGGAAGAATTCACGCGACTAACAAATTTAGTACCTGCAGAGGTACCCACTGAGGAGAGGAGAATTCTAATGTTCACTGATGGGTTGAACTATAAGATTCGCCAGCATTTATTGGGGAATCTTTCACTACGTACGTATGCAGATGTTCTTAATGTTGCAATGCTTCACTGACAAGATAACCGCTTTCATACTCAGGGTGTTAAGCGGGGGTTTGGTTCAAGCCTGCAAGGCAAGACTACTGGGGGCAGTTCTAGTGGAACTCAGCCAGGACAGAGTCATCAGCATCAGGGTGAGGAGGGTTCCCAGGCAGGGGACTATGCTAAGCGTTTACGATCTGGAGATTTTCTATATGAGGATAGAGGTAATGGGCAAGGACAACAGGGCCATCAGGGCCAGAGACAGGCTCATCAGGGACAATGTAAATGAGGTAATGGCTAGCAGGGACAGGGCCAACAGGGGAAAAGTGGTGGAAAGTTTGCGGGAAAATGTTTCATATGCGGCAAGTATGGCAATAAATGACAAGATTGTCCTGAAAAAGATAAATTCCCACAGCAACAAAATGCTCGACAGGAGCCACAGGTACCAGTGTTTCCACCAGCTACTCTTCCAGCTCCAGCTCCGGTGCTAGCACTACCTCCCATCCCAGCAGCACCCGCACAACAGGGTAAGTACGGGCGTGTATATAATGTCCATCAGGCAGCGAATCAACAACCACCACCCACGAATGAGGGTATGTTTTCCATCTAAGGAATTATGAGGCGTATATTGATTTTTGTAGAAATTAATATTGTGTGGGCAAAAGGGTTGCTAAACTTAGCCTATAGCACTGTTATTTACCTAAACTCACCGAGGGGTGTGGGGACACCTATAATTTTACATGCTATCACGTGGGTTTGATTTTTATCATGGGATTACTTTCGTGAGGCATATCCGAGCATGATGTGACTATCGGCGTGCATTGACTTGTGGTATATGAGAGCGTATGTACTACTACTATCCAGCATCTTGTCTTCTCTAAGAGAGTAGATAAGTGGACGCAATTTGAAATCGATAACACCAAATTTTTAAATTGATAAATCTGATTTCTTTTAAAAAAATTGATAAACCTAATTTTTATATACTATTGACTAAGGACCTAAGGAGTTTCATTGACCGACTACTTTAGGTAGTAGTGTATCGGGGGGTTCCGTGTTTGGATTTTGCTTGCGAGATACCCCACGTATGAAACTAATAACCGTTGGGAGTCAAGATAATTTAGGTCTTTGGGATATGAGCTTATAACCTTTAGATAAATCTTATAATGAAACTGGTACGATAGGGTGTATGGGCGCCCTCGATTGTTGAATGAAAGTATTTTTCAAAATTGTGAAATTATATGGATCATTTTTATGAACTTGGATACGTAAATGGTATAGGGAAGATTGGGTAAAGTTTAAATTCGATTCAGTTGGAACTATATGGTGAGGTGGGGCGTATAACATCAATAGGGATTTTTGATAATGTACTGTATGGGTGGTATGTCTTAGATTTCTTGCGATGTGAGATTTATACACGGAGTTGACCTTACCGTTATGATTTATATTCCTAAATTTCGGGATGAAATTATGTTATAAGGGGGGAAGTATGTAATACCACGTGATTTTAATGACTTTTAAAATGGATTATATTTTAAATTAATGGATTAATTGGATTTTATTATTAATTAATTCATTGGGGTTTTATCCGAATTGTGGATATTAAAATGGGTGATTCTGATTATTACTAAAAGATATTTAGGTAATATATGAAGGTGATGATTATTGATAATTGTTGTGAGACATAAATTCGGTAATTTGGATTTTTAGTCAGACGCGGTATGGGACGTGTCGGGACTAATTTGTTAAATTAAAAAAGGAAATTTATTTTCTATCAACCTTATAGTCATTTTGACTGCGTCATTGCGTCCGGAAGGTTCGGAATAGTCAGAAAAGTTTATTAGGACGTTGATTTTGAGTCTCGGGTCATTTGAAAATGAAAAGACAACCCAAAAGGGCATTTTGGTCATTTTTATATGGGGATGAATAGTGATTTCGGATTTTGTCCTATTATAAGTATTGGTCGATTAAGTGTACGTGGGTTATTCATCTTCTCTACACAAAATAGAGAAGTCATATTCCTAGAGAGAGTGAAAGGTTGCTTGGGAAGGGAAAAACCTACTTGGGAAGGAGAAGAACTAAGAACCAAGAGTCACCACCACCAACCACCATCGGAGGTTGACCGGAGAAGGGGCAAACACCTGAGATTAGTACACCAAAGGATCAGAACTTCAGTAAAGGCAAGTGTTTGATAATGGCAATCTAAGTTTGTATATTGTCCATGTTAGAATAGTTATTAAAAGAGATGATTTTTCATGTTTGGAAGAAAAATGGAGTTGTTAAATGGATTTCTGGAAACTAAAAATATATAGGAATCAAACTCATGTTGTAGGTAGTTAGTAATCCACGAAATGATCAAGAATCTGTTGAAGAAATTCTAAAAACCATTGATGTGTTCTTGAAGATAATATGTTGATAATTTTCTGGAAAAAGTGGATATAAACATGCTTTTAGTTCAATCTCTTGATGATTCTGGGATGTTTAAAGCGTTATAAAGCATTCATATATATTGATATATCATGTAGTAGAGATTATGAGTCATTTGGGATGTTAGTATGAAGGTTTGAATGATCAAAAATGGCTAAACCGGTAGTTGCAGAAATGCAGAAAAATAGGGTTGTTACCCGAGTGATCGATCGATCGACCCCCTGCCTTCAATCGATTGACCTCCCCAGAATTCCTAAAATCGCTTCTTTTTAAATGTTGATTATTATCTCAAACCTTTGGTAGATCTTTGGTTACTATTAATTGGATATTATGGGACTTAGAGAAGATCAGTAAGCCCTAGTTAAGATTTGAATTAATTTGATTGGGATTTAATTGATTAGAATAATGATAATTAAATTGGAAGAAATTTTGGTTGCTAGATTCAATTGTTAGATTCTAATTGGTATGCATGAGGATTAAAGATAGGACCAGTAGGGGTGGTTGAATATAACACATGGGTATCCTTAAGTTTACAAGAGGGTTTAATCCTAAGTGAAAGAAGATGTGTTTATAAGAGATTTGAAACTATCAGTTTTAACCCTAATTAAAAGGAGAGTTTAATTCGTAGTATTTCAGGAGAGATGACGATATGGACCAGTAGGGTATTAGTGACTTCTTATTGAATATATGTTGAGGAAAAACCTATTTGAACCTTGAGTATTGAGTGAGGCTCGGGGATAATTAAATTAAGAAGTAAAGTTATGATATTTTAATACGTGGGATTTAAAGAGATATAATGCTACGTATGGGAATTATCTAAGGGTAATGTGAGTACCTTGTTAATAGTATAATATAGGTATGATAATGCCTATTTGATTGATTGATGATTATGTCTATGACATACCTAGCTTACTTGCCATCGACGGGAGGTTTGCGCGTGAGGGCAGTCATATCCTGATGAATCCATGGGATCTTTGATTTTATCGCTAAAGAACATAGGTCTATGAAAGACTTATCGGGGAGTTGATAAGTCCGCTCGCTGTGGGTACATAGGTATGTGCGTGACCCATGGATACGAGAACTATGTTTGCCTCCAACTTGTATGTTGTTGTTTGTGGTTCGAATAATCCTTACCGAACCTTTAGTCCCCTATTCGGTGACCAGCGATGATGGTACATGATAGCATAGTAACGTATTGCACCGCATCTGTGACTTGGGGTGCCGTATTATATATGAATATATATATAATGAATGAAAGGAATGAATGGTTATATTGTGGTTAAATTATCTATTGCGTGATAATTGTAGATAACGGTAAATTGTGAAAGAATGAAAATAAGTTAATGAATATTTATTGAAAAGCTTAATTAATGTTAATGGGAAAAGATTCATATAATCGAATAACGTAAATGAATGATTATACAACGTATGGTATGGAACATACGGGGTTATAATCCACTACACCAAAAACAGGAATCTGGCACGGTTTAAAACTGTGCCAGATCAAATCTGGCACGGTTTTGAACTGTGCCAAAATCAGGTGTTCCAAAATAGCATTTTTTTCTGGCACGACTCAAAAGTGTACCAGATTTGACGAAACACGAACACTTCTGGCACACTTTTTAACTGTGCCAGATTCATCCAAACAGGAACATTTCTAGCACACTTTTAAACCGTGCCAGAATTTGATATTTCTGGCACACTTTTGGCACGGTTTTGAACTGTGCCAAATTTTTTATTTAAAAAAATCAATTAATTATTTGAAATCACAAAATTCACAAATTAATAATATTGCACGTTGTTAATAAACTAATGTACATACAAACTTCAAAATATTACAAGTCTTTAACAGTTCACAGGCCCAAAAAAAATTGGGCAGAGTTTCCTCTATTTTATGGACATTCCAAAACCTTTTAATACAAAATCTGCCTAACATAAAGCCCGCACGGCCACAAAATATAACAATTACCTTACAAAAGCCCTCACGACCATAAAAGTCAACAATAAAACAACAAAAGACCGCACGACCATGACACAAAAAAATGGAATCATGAATAAATCCCTTTGTTGTAAACCATTGAGTTCTCTGTGTGTTCCACGGGAATATATGACAACGATAAACTGTTATCCTTAAAAAAAATAGGATACAAAAACGATACGATATTAGTAACCCAATAATTTACAAAAAAAAAATTACTCAAACTAAAAAATTACATATATGAGTGGAAATTATCGTCATACTCTCAAACCGGGAGACCCGAGACTACGCGTTGAGCTCCTACAAGTTGCATTGGTCCCGTGCGAGGTGTTCATGCCCCCTACGGGGACGTTTGGGGACAGGTTTGGGTTTTCATCCTTTAACGGATTGTTTTTAAGTCTAAGTGTGATTTTTGCAAATTATCGTCATACTCTCAAACCAGGAGCCCCGGGACTACGCGATCAGTTCCTACAAGTTGCATTAGTCTCGTGCGAGGTGTTCATCCCCCCTACGGGGTCGTTTGGGAGATGGTTTGGGTTTTCACCCTTTAACGACTTGTTTTTAAGTCTAAGTGTGATTTTTGAAAATTATCGTCATACTCTCTAACCGGGAGACCCGGGACTACGCGGTCAGTTCCTACAAGTTGTAATGGTCCTGTGCGAGGTGTTCGTGCCTCCTACGGGGACGTTTGGGGGCAGATTTGGGTTTTCACCCGTTAACGGCTTGTTTTTAAGTCTAAGTGTGATTTTTGCAAATTATCGTCATACTCTCTAATCGGAAGACCCGGGACTACGCGATCAGTTCCTACAAGTTGCATTGGTCCCGTGCGAGGTGTTCGTGCTTCCTACGGGGTCGTTTGGGAGCAAGTTTGGGTTTTCACCCGTTAACGGCTTGTTTTTAAGTCTAAGTGTGATTTTTACAAATTATCGTCATACTCTCAAATCGGGAGACCCGGGACTACGCGGTCAGTTCCTACGAGTTGCATTGGTCCCGTGCGAGGTGTCCGTGCCTCTTACGGGGTCGTTTGGGGGCAAGTTTGGGTTTTCACCCTTTAACGGCTTGTTTTTAAGTCTAAGTGTGATTTTTGCAAATTATCATCATACTCTCTAACCGGGAGACCTGGGACTACGTGGTCAGTTCCTACAAGTTTCATTGGTTCCGTGCGAGGTGTTCGTGCTCCTACGGGGTCGTTTGGGGGTTGATTTGGGTTTTCACCCGTTAACGGCTTGTTTTTAAGTCTAAGTGTAATTTTTGCAAATTATCGTCATACTCTCAAACCGGGAGACCCGGGACTACGCGGTCAGTTCCTACAAGTTGAATTGGTCCCGTGCGAGGTGTTCGTGCCTCCTACGGGGTCGTTTGGGGGTAGGTTTGGATTTTCACCCGTTAACGGCTTGTTTTTAAATCTAAGTGTGATTTTTGTAAATTATCGTCATACTCTCAAACCAGGAGACCCGGGACTACGCGGTCAGTTCCTACAAGTTGCATTGGTCCTGTGCGAGGTGTTCGTGCCTCCTACGGGGACGTTTGGGGGCTGGTTTGGGTTTTCATCCTTTAACGGCTTATTTTTAAGTCTAAGTGTGATATTTGTAAATTATCATCATACTCTCAAACCGGGAGACCCGGGACTACGCGATCAGTTCCTACAAGTTGCATTGGTCCCGTGCGAGGTGTCCGTGCATCGTATGGAGTCGTTTGGGGGCTAGTTTGGGGTTTCACCCTTTAACAGCTTGTTTTTTAGTCTAAGTGGTGATTTTTGTAAATTATCGTCATACTCTCAAACCGGGAGACCCAAGACTACGCGGTCAGTTCGTACAAGTTACATTGGTCCCGTGCAAGGCGTTCATACCTCTTACGGGGCCGTTTGGGGGCTGGTTTGGGTTTTCACCCTCAAACGACTTGTTTTTAAGACTAATCTACGTATTTTTAAATTATCGTCATATTCTCGAACCGGGAGACCCGTCACTACGCAGTCAATTTGTACAAGTTACATTGGTCCCGTGCGAGGTGCTCGTGCCTCTTACGGGGCCGTTTGGGGGCTGGTTGGGGTTTTCACCCTCAAACGACTTGTTTTCAAGCCTAATCTACATATTTTGAAATTATCGTCATATTCTCAAGCTTTATATGGTTATGTTCCACCTCAGTGGGTTTTACCCATAACCATTGATAGTACAGTAGTTGTTGTGAAAGAATTCATGAATGAGAAACAACTTATGACTCAAATTATTAGGGAAAATTTCGTGCAATCTCAATAAATAACCAAAACATTGGTGTTACACTAAAATAGCTTCACATAATGGGGCAGGGCCTATACTCCCTTAAAAACATCAGGGCAAGTGAAGTAACAATCGAATTTAACCTAAAGGGACTGATATTCTTACATGTGGTAAGAGAAAGATGTGTCTTCCCGAATCATAGATGAGAACATTGTAAGGTATGTTGTTGTTTTGAAGGCAAATGCTCCATCTTCTATCAGAAAAGGCTAAAATTTCAACTGAGATGAAACCCATGAGGGTAAATCTAGTTTAAATATCTAACTTCAGAATTTATAGTATTACATCAAGATGGCCATCAAGATATTTTCTTCAGTAAATATACTTAAGAAAAAAGTTGAATACAATTATTGGAGGACAAACTTATAAAGTCCATATATTGGATCAAGCCCCGCAGCTTTGCATAAGACATTGACTGGTCATACAAAACAAAATAGCCAAAGAAATTGGTGAGTATATAAAAATCAATCAAATAGACTAACTTCTAATGATTAGTAAGTTGAAGCTTAGGTGAGTGAGAGAGATCAAAGGCTCAATCTTGGACTGTCTGGTGTACCCCAATAATATATATATACCAGACTGCTATATAATAAATATATATATAGCAACAACAACAATGCTGTTATATATATATAAACTGGCCCGGATTCGAACCGACCAAGAAAAGGCAAGTCGGGTGCCATTATTCTCGGCCAAAGACAGTCCCGCAACTATATGACAGTAGTGTTTTTTTATCCAGCTAAAATGTCCAAGCTCCCGACCAAACCTCTCCGGAGTACAATAAACATTGGATTCCCGAGATTTTAAAACCCCAAACCAAGAATGTCAATCAAGTTAAGGATCATGCTATTGTTTAAATTGCAGATTCAGTGAATGATGAAGATGATCAACATCAACTCATTTGTAATGAAGTAATCCTATATACAAATCATACCTTGATCGCCGCACCAAAAGCTGAATCAGCAGTTCTATTATCCTAAAACATGGTTGGGATGTTTTCTAGCAATAGCTCTAGATGTTGACGGCACTGAAACCTCAAGCAAACAATAAATTGCAATTGTAATCACTTGAAAGAAAAAATTCCCAAATGACTGAAATTTAAAAATACTGCAGGGCTAACCTCAGTGTAAGGAACACGCTCATTTATGCCTATATTCTTCAAAGCAGTGTCAACACGACGCAAGAACTTGGGCACCCCTTTCCATATTGTCTCATGGAAGTAGCTCATTCCCTCCCTCATGGAATTTGTCTTGAAAAATGTAGTCAGCTTGTTCCAATTTCAAATAGAAATGTTTCTCAAATGAACAAATCCTACAAATCGCATGTTAACAATAATAGATAAAAATATAGAGGAATAGAAACTGAAAATGTTAATGTGTGAAATAACATTTTATTTCTTAAACATGGATGCTAAGTAAGCTAATAATCAAGTTAAAAGAAATTGCCCTTATATTAAGCCAACATTTAATTTAGGCACAATCTGCTCAGACTTCAACACTGAGAAAAAAACTCTCAAATATGCCATCAATGATCAAAATCAACCCCAAATTCCCTACTATTTGAAATCAAGATCGTTAAAAATATATTGAATTTTACTGTAGGAATGCGTAAAACTGAACAGGGAAAACAAACTTTATCTATGTATTACTCGCCAAGTGTTTGGAATGTATATCCTTACACTTTTCTTGACTAGGTACCTGCTTTAATGTGATAAAATAGAGGGACCTTTTAATATTAAATTAATATCATTACTCGATTTAAGTTAAGATTGCATTGGTTTAAATATTGCATTGATAGAATTTATATTTAATCCATCTAGTTCTATTGTCCCAAGGATCAATGAAATCATCATTATTAACGCACTGAAGAACAGATAAAGAATCCACTTCGAACCATATATAATGACAATTATAAGACCAAGAAAATCCAATCCCTTAAATAACAACTAAAAGCTCAGTATAAAAGATGAATTAAAAGCAACTTTCTTACAGAAGGAAACTTTAACAAAGCCTTTGCAGTTTCTAAAAACTACTCTAGTTGAAGATATGTTACCATCCTTATATGAAAGACCATTTGTATTAAGTCTAGTCTATAAAATGAGGGGAGAGAACCACCTAACTTCAATGATCTTGGGATCTTTTCTCAATTTAGGAGTAACATTTAATGAATGAATAATTAACAAATCAACAATGTCATAATGAATATGTCATTTCACCAAATTACTCATAAATCTAATAATATTAGACAGATTTCAAACAACCATTGATGGTGGAAATCTTATTCTCAAATATAGCTTGATTCCTAACCATTCAAATGGTATCAAAAGCTCCTAAAATAGAAGCATACCAGATTCTTATAATGAGAGTATTGCCTTTAAATAACATAGCTTGATTACAAAAAGAGGATATGGTGTCTAGAAACTTGTTAAATCTAAAGAAGATACAATGCAAAATAGACTTAGTGTATGCGTACTCCACAAAAAGATGATTCAAACTCTCCATCTCACATTTCATAGAACACATCCAGAACACAATCGATAACAGAAAGAAGAATAGACATAATATTTGAATAAATTGAGGGGAAATAAGTGATAAATGATTGAGGGAAGTCTATTCACCTGTTTGAATGAAGTCTTATATGAGATGTAATGCAATCTTTGAACTTATATGAGAAGACGGGTCAATGCCTGCTTAAAAATACCAATCTCATTATTGTAGTCGAAATCGCAGTAGAGAAAGAAAGATGGATAGAGATGCTTAATAGAAACAAAATTACATAAGCACCACCGGGGTGGGGCAGGGGGGGTGTGACCTGGAATATCACATTTGCCTTTTTCAAATGGTTTTAACCTTCGAGTTGTTGTGAGGACCCTGAATGCTAGGTCTGGTTGCGACTGCAGGTTTTAAATGGCTTCACCTCTCTTTTAATAATGTATATAAAAATCAATAAATTGTCAAGTAAACTGTAAAAAGATCATGCTAGTTTATCTGCCGTACAAGGGACTATTTATCCCTTACCTCACCAGTAATATTTGCAGGAACATGACCCATCAATAAAGCAATGAAAACGGTTAGTGTCCCGCACAATTATCTCTCTACCCGTAATTCTCGAGATGAGCTTTATGGTCGTATGACAATCACCACACACACGGAGGTTTTTCACTATTCGAATTACATCATTAGGTTTGGTACTGATCAGAGCAAATGCAATAGAGAGCTTCTCACTGTGAAATCCAAGAAAATGCTCCTTCTCCTCCTCTTCAATGTCAAATAGCACAAATTCAGTTGTTGGAGCATAACCCACTGCTTTCAATTCTTCGGCCATTTCATCAAGTTTAGCATAAATCTTATCCGACAATGAATATGACTTATCTCCCACGAGAAACTCGTGAACAATACCATCTACTTCGATCCAACTATATACCCTGGTGTTTTTTGGATGCCCTTTTTATTCAAAATTGATCTAAGCTTTACTGCATCATCCCATTTATGATTGGTCGAATATATATTTGATAGGAGAACATAATTCCCTGAGTTCCAGGGTTCTAACTCAATCAAGCGCTTTAATACGTGTTCAGCCAACTGGTATCCCAATGTAACCTACATCCACCTAACAAGGCTCCCCAAACAATAGCATTAGCCTCCATTGGCATATTTTTTATCAACTGATGGTCTTCATCTAATAAACCGACTCGGCCAAGAAGATCGACAAGACATCCAAAGTGTTCGATAGTAGGAGCCAATAAATATACACGAATCATACTATTAAAATATTTTTGACCCTCACCAACAAGACCAGCATGAGTGCACCCATATAGCAGGCCAATGAATATGTTCCCATCGGGTCATACCCCAATTTTTCCTACTTGTCCAAAGAGATCGGATGCAACTTTGACATGACCGTTCATTGCAAGCCCACATATCAGCATTCCAAACAACAAGGTCCTTTACTGTCATTCCTATGAAGACTCTCCAAGCTGAATCCATCTCCCCACATTTTGCATACATGTCAATCAATGTTGTGCTCAAAACAGGGTTGGACAAAAGCTCGCTTTTATTGATTAGGGTACCAGCCCATTCACCTAATTCTAGAGCTCCCAATCTTGCACAAGAAGAAAAAACTTCAATAATGGTACAACAATCCGTCTTGAAATTCTCTCTCTACATTCTATAAAAGAGGTCGAAGGCTTCTTTCGGAAGCCCATTTGATGCATAACCCTGGATCATAGCACTCCACGTAACAACATCCTTTTCCGGCATATCATCAAACACTCTCCGAGCTCTATCCACGCTTCCACATTTGGCATGCATATGGACTAATGAAGTACCCACAAAGATATTTTCCACCATGCAAATGCCTGATATATAGTTATGTACCCACTCTCTAGTATTCAAATTCCTCAACTGAGTACACGCAAACAAAACTCGAACAAGTGTAAAGCTATCAGGCCTCAAATCCATCCCCGACATCCCATGAAATATATCAATGGCTTCCCTAAATCGACCAATGCCAATGTACCCACTTATGATGGCAGTCCAAGAAACACATTTTTATTCGGGATATCATCAAAAAATGATTCATTTCTTATTCGTGGTAAACAAAAAACTAATAGTTTTAATTTTATGAATCTGACAACTACAAGCACAATAAGAAAAATAATAAATGAATCATTCTAACAATTATAAACATTTAGTCACAAATAAAACAATATTTTAGAGACTATTATATACTAACTAACTAGATAGTAGAGATATAAGCAGAACCGAAAATAATCCAAGATCTAAAAGTCATGATGTCTCAGCCATTTAATATTAGAGAAATGAAAACGAGATTGAGAAGAGAGTTACCGGTTGGGTGGAGGTGGGAGACGATGGGCAGGACAGTGATGAGAGATATGGCGATGAGATAAATGAGAGACGAGCGTGAGAGAATGAGTGAGAGGGAGCGGGAGACCTGAGAGAAAAGATAGCGGGAGATCAAAAAAATTGGAAAGATTGGTATTTTTTTAGGGCATTTTATATTTTAGTTAAGTGTGATCATTTTTGGCACACTTTTAAACAGTACCAAATTTTGGCACTGTTTTAAAATGTGTCAAATTGCTATTAAACCATGCCAAAATCTGGCACAGTTTTAAACTGTGTCAGATTTTTAATATCAGGGTGTGCCAAATTGCTATTTTTGGTGTAGTGATCTGGGATGAAATCATATTATGGAAATTAGTAATGAGGAGCCATTAACTAGGAGGTTAATAGAGAAACGTTATGTGTGCACTCTAGTTGAGAGGTGAGAATAGCAAGTGAGAGTGGCATGCTAACATGTACATAATAAATGCTTTATTGCACTTGTTAAATACTTGATGTTTTAAAGATCATTTTCACAATCGGGCTCTGACCCGTTTCCTTGCATATTTTCTTTTCATTTGTATCTTCTATATCAGGTGTCCAGCAGCAGGGACGCCAACCTTAGTTGATCTTGAAGAGCTATGGAGTGTTGCTTAGACGCTTATCTTCTTTTGATTCACAGTGATCTTCTAGTTAGGGCTTGTCGCCCAAAGGATTCACTTATCTCTTTTCTATCGGGGTCAAATACTATTGTATTCGTGTCTTTTTAATACATTTATTATTTTTAGGATTACTGTAATGGATTAATATTATTTGGGAATGTTTATTCCAATTGCATTTAAATTATTTTGTGTTATCTATTTGGTTATCAGTGTTATAGAATAATATGTGTAGTGTTATTCTTAAACTAAAGATGGTTTTCGTTGAAATTAAAATTTGGAAAGTTTTTAACACCAGCTTAATTGGGTATTGGGTGAGTTGTAAATGTTTTCGACAGTGAAGCTAAGAATGAGCCAACTGTATATTCTGTTTTAGTTTGCTATGGTACTGGCCACCCGGTATTTAATTAGGCAGGGTGTTACAGGTGTTATCAGAGCATCAGGTTCTAGTGTCCTTTAGGATCTGTACGGATTATTGTGTTTTCAACTTAGCATTCTTTGATGTAGAGCCCTATGAGTAGGATTATTTATTTTCTATTTACGCCTACGACCTTCATGTGACACCCCGACTAATTAAATACCGGGTAGCTACTCCTTTATTAAATTAATTCAAAATGCCAAGTTGGTTCAGTTAATAGCATCACTGTCGAAAACATTTTATTATTACTAACCACCTAGTATTTAAAAAGTAAGTTGCCAAATTTTAATTTAAGTCTGAATAACATGCAACAAGTGTAATGAAGAATAATAACACCATTCACCATAAAGAATTAAATAGAATAACTATCACATAATGTAAGTAAAGTCTGGAGGAAAACTCCTCACTACAAAACCACAACTGAAATAAATAAAGGAATACTGAATCAATACATGAGAAAGTCTAAAAACTGAAATGGAAAGATGTCTCTAATAGAAATGGGCAACATGCCCTACAACTGATAGAATACTGAATACGGAATCCAAATGATAGAAGCGTCTAAAAGCAATTCCATGTAGCTTCCACGAACAGCTACAGCTCGTCACCTGAATGAGTATCCTATGCATGGTGTCCTTGTGGCTGGGCACCTAAAATGGTTTTACAAGAAAATAGATTTGAAAGCAAACGGGTCAGAGCCCGAATGTGGAGATATTTTAAAAACCTGCAAGTGCTTTAAAAACATTTAAAACATTAAATGCAAAGTACATGTTAGGACGTTCACTCACATGATATTCTCACCTCTCGTCTAACTGTGCACTCCTAACGTAAGTACCCATCTAAAACGACACAAACCACTAGCTAAGTGACATCATATCTAGCTAGACTGTCATAGGTCCTACCCTTATTACTCGGTTCTATTAACATTATAACGCTCGTAATAATAGGGGTTTAACGTAAACTCAGATGCTCAATATTAAATATATTTCACTATCAGCTAACCCGTTATGTTTTTCTCGAAACAATACCGTAATTATATTCACAACATTAACATGAAGGTTCCCATTAATTAAGTGTATATTATTCACATCATACATATACAATATAAGCACCCCGAGAACTAAGCTGCGGTGCACATATACTCTGCTATCCATCCCAGTACATCACGTATATAAGGATTACATATTCCGAATCTCTCAGGAATAGTTCACAAATAACAACATCACAAATAATGGAGGCGAACACAGTCACATCACATGGGTCACGCACATACCTACGGTCCCACGATCAGCGGACTTATTAATATCCCAATAAGTCTTTCTATGACCTATGTTCATCAAGGTAACCAGTCTAAATCCGGGAAACACAAGGATTAGAGGGCCCTAAGCGAACGCAAACCTCCCGTGATAGCAAGTATGGTAGGTATGTCATACACACAATTCATATACCAATACTAAGTAAACACACGTCTTAGTAATCCCGTAGTTTAATTGTAGTACTATTCTCATTCTCGTACCAATCTTAATATATATACAACTTATATGATCCCGGTCCATAATTACACGCGCCATAATCTATTCTCACATCGTAGTAGACACTCACGTCTCACCCAAACGGTTCATTGATTTAAATCACTCGTATATAATTTACTCCTCATAATAACTCAAAAGTCCCAAATCTTTCAATACATCATCAACGGAATGTTAACTCTACCCTCGAACAAGTTTACGGGACTCCCAAAATCAAAACAGGCCAAAAAGGCCCAAACTGCCAGCTCGTTACAAGTATCGGTTTAGAATGTCTCCTCGAACCATCAATCAAATCACACATATTGGATGCGAACAAAACCATAAGCCTTTGGCGCTAAGCACATACCTAATGTACCGAAACTACTTGCCGGAATCACCATTTCTCTCACATAGTTATCCACTATTAGTTGATTTTTTTAGGTTTACTGTATTTAAATATAAATTTTAATCGAACGAGGCTGTTCGAACGAGATCAAACTGTCATCTCGTTAGAATTCTCGTTCGAACGAGACTGTTCGAACGAGATCCAGTTCGTTCGAACGAACTGTACCTTCTAACGAGATCTCGTTCGAATGAAGTATCGAAAGAAATTCCTTTCCGTTAGAAGCGACTGGTCAACCCGTTAGAAGCTCGTTCGAACGAGGCTCATTCGAACGACCTGGGGAGGCTCTTCTAATGAACGACCAGTTCGAGCCCAGATTTTTCCTTCTTCGTTTTTCATCAATTTTACTCCTCAAATCTCCTCTAAAATTAGTCCCAATGATTGTTTTAAGGTCTCTAATCAATCCTAAACATATTATAGTCACCTCCTAACACGTTTTAAAGGATTAAATCACCCTAACACCAATCAATATACAAATCTCTACACTTTTTCCCCAATTACTCAAGAACATAAACCCTAGAATTTGTAATCATCAATTAGTCCATTCTAGATCAGTTTTTGTTACATCCCACGTATACTAATACCAGAATAATCATTTCTATATGGTTCTACATGCAATTTGTCCTCAATATTCAAGTTCTAAATCCAATTAACATGGGTTTTCATTCATCTTTCAAGAACAATTGGAATTCTTCAATTTTCTAACATGGGGAGAACATTCTCTGAATTTAAATGTAATTAAATCACTTGCCTTGATTGTCTCTGAATTTGGTGTTAATTTTGTAAAGGTTTCTGCAGAATTCCTTCTCTTTCTCTCCCTCTCCAAGCTTTCTTCTCCAAGGTGGCTATGGTGGCTAGGGTTTTTTTTGGGAAAGTTGGAAACCTAAATGATAACCTCCGTAGCTTATTGGGTCATTAAGGGTTGGCTAGTGGTTTTAGTGGGTCTATTCCCAATCAGATTTACTTCTCTAATTTTCGTCATTTTTAATTCCCAAAAATACGAAATTACTAAAATACCCTTTATATTGTCGGTATGGCCTAAAAATACCCCGGAACCCAAACTACACCCCCGGCTAGTGTTTTCTGACTATCTCGACCCTTCCGGACGCGTTGGCTCACTCAAAACGACCATACGGTTAATATAATTTAAAATCACTTTTATAATTAAAATAATTATATCCCGACGCGACTGTCACACGCGTCCCAATAAAATGACCAAATTGTCGTATATCAATCTCACGACAAATTTCATAATTCAATATTCATATAACATCATATATGCTCAATATAGTCAAATACCAACTCACAACTTGCTAGTATTTTACTCGGATTAATTTCCAAATAATTCACATTTAATTAATTAATCCCAAAAGCCAAAAGTACAGGTTATTACATACTTCCCCCCTAATAATTGAATTTCGTCCCGAAATTCGAAACTAGAAAGTACCTGCTAAAAATAACTCTGGATAACGTTCGCGCATCTCATCCTCGCGCTCCCATGTGGACTCCTCGACATTGTGATGTCGCCACTGAACACGCATTAACGGAACTATCTTTGACCGCAACTTCCTCTCACTTCGGTCCAAAATAGCAATCGGCCCCTCCTCGTAGGAGCTATCCGGCTGGAGATCGATGTCCTCCACAACAATGTGAGATTGAGCCAAATTATCTCTAAGGTATTTCCTCAGCGAGGAAATATAGAACACATCGTGAATCCGATGCAAATGCTCCGATAACCCAAGTCTATACGCAACCAGTCCGATCCGCTCAATAATAGGAAACGGCCCCACATACCTTGGTGCCAACTTCCCCTTCTTCCCGAAACGCATAATCCCCTTCATAGGAGATACTCTGAGCAACACCTGGTCCCCTACTTGGAATTCCCTAAAAAATCTCTTCGCATCAGCATAACTCTTCTGCCTGTCTTGAGCTACCCGAATGCGACTCCGAATCAACTCAATCCTTGCCGAAGTATCCTGAATCACTTCTGGCCCAAGTAGTTTGTTGTCCCCCACCTCTAACCAACATGCTGGGGAACGACAAGGCCTACCGTACAATGCCTCAAACGGATCCATGACAATAGTGAACTGATAGGAGTTGTTATAAGCAAACTCCACCAGTGGTAGGTACTGCTCCCATCCACCCCCAAAGTCAATAATGCACATGCGTAGCATGTCCTCCAACATCTGATTTGTGCGCTCGGTCTGTCCATCGATCTGCGGATGATAAGTCGTACTCAACCGCAATTCCGTGCCCATTGCCTTCTTGGAAACTCTCCCAAAACCGCGAAACAAATATCTTGTCTTTGTCAGACACGATATTTAGGGGCACACCGTGAAGTCTAACAACCTCTGAAATGAAGAGCTGGGCATACTGTCCCGTACTGTAGTCAGTCCTTACGGGTAAAAAGTGAGCGACTTTGGACAACTTGTCCATAATTACCCAAACGGAGTCGTGACCCCTCTGCGACGTAGGCAACCCCGTGATAAAATCCATGGATATGATCTCCCACATCCACATCGGGACCTCCAGCGGCTGTAAAAGTCCTGCCGATCTCTGATGATCCACTTTTACAAGTTGACAAGTGGAGCATTTCGAAACAAACTCAGCGATATCTCTCTTCATACCACTCCACCAATACTGGCTCTCATGTCATGGTACATTTTGTCCCCTCCGGGATGTACCGCGAACCGTGAGCCGTGCGACTCTGCCATCACCTCGTGTCGCAATTACTCCCCTTCCGGAACCACCAATCTCCCATTGAAGCGTAATCCCCGGTCTGAGCTAACGGTATAGGACTCGGCTCCCTCTGTTAGTAATCGAACTATCTTCTCCTGACAGAACGAGTCATTAGCTTGTGCCTGTACTACCTTCGTGACAATCTGCGGTGTAACAGTCATCACAGACATGAAAGATCGGGCCACTGCATCCTGGTGTCCCAATTCCTTCCACTTTGCCTTCCACACCTCTGCCACCTCATCTGCTGGTCTACGACTCAACGCGTCTGCTACCACGTTAGCCTTGCCTGGGTGATACTGGATATCGAACTGGTAGTCCTTCACAAACTCAAGCCACCTATGTTGCCGCATATTCAACTCCTTCTGCGTGAACAGGTACTGTAGGGACTTGTGGTCCGTGAACAATTGGAACTTCTCCCCCAAAAGATAGTGCCTCCAAATCCGTAAGGCAAATACCACTGACGCTATCTCCAAATCATGTGTGGGGTAATTCTTCTCATGAGTCTTAAGCTTACGGGAAGCATAAGCTATGGCCTGTCTCTCCTGCTACAATACGCCTCCAAGTCCTTGCAAAGACGCATCGGTGTAAATCAAATACTCAACTCCCGGTCTCGGCAATGCTAACACAGGTGCTGAGGTCAATTTATCCTTCAATTCATCAAATGCCAACTGGCAGGCATCACTCCAGATGAATGGCACACCCTTACGAGTCAGATGTATTAAAGGACCCGCTATCTTCGAAAATCCCCGAATGAACCTCCTGTAGTATCCTGCTAGGCCCAAGAAACTATGAATTTCAGTCGGTGTCGTGGGCTGTCCCCACTCCCTCACCGCGGATACTTTTCCCGAATGAACAGATATCCCCCGGTCGGAAATAATGTGTCCCAAAAACTGGACCTCCTTCAGCCAAAAACTGCATTTCTCATATTTTGCATACAACTCGTTCTGACGAAGTGTCTGCAAAACCTGCCTCAAATGCTCGGCGTGCTCCTCCTCTGTCTGGGAGTAAACCATTATATCATCGATCAAGACAATGACAAACTGATCTAGGAAATCCCTGAACACTCTGTTCATCAAGTCCATAAACACGGCTGGAGCGTTGGTCAAACCAAAAGGCTTAACCCGAAACTCGTAAGAACCATATCACGACAAGAACGCAGTCTTCGAGACATCCTCCTCCCTGATACGCAACTGATGGTATCCCGATCTCAAATCAATCTTTGAGAAGAAAGAAGCTCCTCTCAACTGGTCGAATAAGTCATCGATTCGAGGCAACAGATACTTATTCCGTATCGTGACCTTATTCAACTCTCGGTAGTCCACACACAATCTTAGTGAACCGTCCCTCTTCTTCAAAAACAAAACTGGAGCGCCCCAAGGTGAGGTACTCCTACGAATAAAGCCCTGACCTAACAGCTGCTCTATCTGATCTCGTAGCTCTCGCATCTCTGCCGGAGCCATACGGTACGGTGCGCGTGATATAGGCCTCGTATCTGGCAATAGGTCTATAACAAAATCTATCTCTCGACTGGGGGGTAGGCCTGGTATCTCCTGAAACACATCCGAATACTCCCTGACTACTGGGATAGAGTCTAAAGGAATCACTACCTCCTTAGAGGTATCCTCCTCAATGTAATACAGATGAGCGGTCGATCCTCCCTCTGGGCGAGGCATCGCCACTACAAACATCTCTTGCCCCGGAATGGCAAAAACAATGCTCCCACTGAAGCAATCAATCATGGCCCTATAAGCTACGAGCCAATCCATATCGATAATCACATCGTGAACATGCATATCTAATACCAACATGTCTGCAGGTAATACCAAACCACCAATCTTTACCCCCACTCCCCGGCATATAAAGAATATAAGTGACCCACTCCCCAATGGTGAGTCGACATGCATCACTGTGCTATCTGCCGTAGCTAACAATCCTAAAGCTTTCGCGAAGCGTGTAGCTATAAAACAATGTGTAGCCCCCGTATCAAATAATACCCGACCCATAGTGCCATGGATAGGAAACGTACCCTCAATCGCGGGCGGTGCCTGTGGAACTGCAGCCTGGTGGACGTTATTGACACGTCCATACTGTAGCTGCCCCTACTGAGCTGGGACTGCTGGAATGGGTGGCAATGCTGCCATCTGTGGTGGTGCGGGGAGAGCGGCGGGAAACATAGGCCTCTGTGGCTCCTGGCGAGCACCCTGCTGTTGCTGTTTTGGGGCCCTGCCCCTATCAGAACAATCCTGTCGTTTATGGCCAGTCTTGCCACAAACAAAACACTTCCCTGGGAAGTTCCCTCCTCTTTGCCCCTACGGTCCCCGGCCCTGGTGGCCGTTACCGTTCCTCCCTTGGCCCTGCTGGCCCTGGTGAAACTGTTGCCCATTCTGCCCATGTTGGCCCTGATGGCCGTTTGGACCCTGATGGCCCTGACGAAAACCTCCTTGTCTCTTTCTGTAGTTCCCTGATCGAAACCTCTTCTGATCCCCCTGCTGCGAACCCTTCTCACCCTGTCTCTGCCCCTGGACAGATTGTGCCCCACTGGCACCATGTCCTCTAGTCCTGCCCTGATGGCTAGACTCTCCCGACCTCTAGCCCTCAGCCATATGAAAGTGGTGGTCCTGGCAGTGTAACAAAGCAGAGTTAACCACATCAGAATACGTGGCCAACAAAAGGTTCCCTAACAGATGCTGACGGATCCTCCATGTCAATCCGTCCGTGAACTTCTCAATCTTCTTCTTCTCTGTTGGTATCTCATCTAGAATGATATTCAACAGATTCGTGAACTCGGCCTCATACTCGGCCACGGTCTTACCCTCTTGCCTCAAATTCATCAGTTTCCTCCTCATTTCCGTGTGAACAGCCGATGGAAGTACTTGCGGTCAAACCGCACCCAGAAGTCCTAAATAGTGAGAGTATCCCTCTCCTCCATGGTGGTAATAGACTCCCACCACTGCAGTGCAGATCCAACTAGCTTGAAAGTAGCTAGCACCTGCTTCTGAACGTCCATGCACTCATACATCCTCAAGTACCTCTGCATATCCTTCCTCCACTGGCTCGAGACTACCACATCTGAGCTACCTGCAAACTTTGGCGGATGACTTTCTGAAAAGCGTCACGTACACGCTCCCAAGAAGACGGGAATGCATTTGCCTATACTGGCGCGGCAACCGGCGCCTGAGGTGGTGCCTGCTAAACAACGGCAATTGCGGCATTTACCGCTTGGGCTACTATAGCGGCAACCTCAGCGGCGTTCATCATGCCCTGAACTGGAGCGGGATGGGGTTCGGGCGTTGCATCCCTGGGAACTCGTCGTGCACGTCGTGGAGGCATCTGAACTAAGAACAAAGTTTATAAGTTCGTTGTTATAAACTTAAAATAGCTGAAGAACGAAGCATACACAAAAAGAGTTCAACAGTCCTAAAATATAGGGCTCTATATCAAAGAAACTTAGCGAAAACATAATAAGCCGTCAGATCCTAAAGGACACTAGAACTTGATGCTCTGATACCACCTGTGACACCCCGACTAATTAAATACCGGGTACCTACTCCTTTATTAAATTAATTCAAAATGCCAAGTTGGTTCAGTTAATAGCATCACTGTCGAAAACATTTTATTATTACTAACCAGCTAGTATTTAAAAAGTAAGTTGCCAAATTTTAATTTAAGTCTGATTAACATGCAACAAGTTTAATGAAGAATAATAACACCATTCACCATAAAGAAGTAAATAGAAAAACTATCACATAATGTAAGCAAAGTCTGGAGGAAAACTCCTCACTACAAAACCACAACTGAAATAAATAAAGGAATACTGAATCAATACATGACAAAGTCTAAAAAATGAAATGGAAAGATGTCTCTAATAGAAATGGGCAACATGCCCTACAACTGATAGAATAATGAATACGGAATCCAAATGATAGAAGCGTCTAAAAGCAATTCCCTGTAGCTTCCACGAACAGCTACAGCTCGTCACCTGAATGAGTATCCTATGCATGGTGTCCTTGTGGCTGGGCACCTAAAATGGTTTTACAAGAAAATATATTTGAAAGCAAATGGGTCAGAGCCTGAATGTGGAGATATTTTAAAAACCTGCAAGTGCTTTAAAAACATTTAAAACATTAAATGCAAAGTACATGTTAGGACGTGCACTCACATGATATTCTCACCTCTCGTCTAACTGTGCACTCCTAACGTAAGTACCCATCTAAAACGACACAAACCACTAGCTAAGTGACATCATATCTAGCTAGACTGTCATAGGTCCTATCCTTATTACTCGGTTCTATTAACATTATAACGCTCGTAATAATAGGGGTTTAACGTAAACTCAGATGCTCAATATGCAATATATTTCACTATCAGCTAACCCGTTATGTTTTTCTCGAAACAATACCATAATTATATTCACAACATTAATATAAAGGTTCCCATTAATTAAGTGTATATTATTCACATCATACATATATAATATAAGCACCCCGAGAACTAAGCTGCGGTGCACACATACTCTGCTATCCATCCCGGTACATCACGTACATAAGGATTACATATCCGAATCTCTCAGGAATAGTTCACAAATAACAACATCACAAATAATGGAGGCGAACACAGTCACATCACATAAGTCACGCACATACCTACGGTCCCACGATCAGCGGACTTATTAATATCCCAATAAGTCTTTCTATGACCTATGTTCATCAAGGTAACCAGTCTAAATCCGGGCAACACAAGGATTAGAGGGCCCTAAGCGAACGCAAACCTCCCGTGATAGCAAGTATGGTAGGCATGTCATACACACAATTCATATACCAATACTAAGTAAACACACGTCTTAGTAATCCCGTAGTTTAATTGTAGTACTATTCTCATTCTCGTATCAATCTTAATATATATACAACTTATATAATCCCGGTCCATAATTACACGCGCCATAATCTATTCTCACGTCGTAGTAGACACTCACGTCTCACCCAAATGGTTCATTGATTTAAATCACTTGTATATAATTTACTCCTCATAATAACTCAAAAGTCCCAAATCTTTCAATACATCATCAACAGAATGTTAACTCTACCCTCGAACAAGTTTACGGGACTCCCAAAATCAAAACAGGCCAAAAAGGCCCAAACTGCCAGCTCGTTAGAAGTCTCGTTCGAACGAGGCTGTTCGAACGAGATCAAGCTGTCAGCTCGTTAGAAGTCTCGTTCGAATGAGACTGTTCGAACGAGATCCAGTTCGTTCGAACGAACTGTACCTTCTAACGAGATCTCGTTCGAACGAAGTATCGAACGAAATTCCTTTCCGTTAGAAGCGATTGGTCAACGCGTTAGAAGCTCGTTCGAACGAGGCTCGTTCGAACGACCTGGGGAGGCTCTTCTAACGAACGACCAGTTCGAACCCAGATTTTTCCTTCTTCGTTTTTCATCAATTTTACTCCTCAAATATCCTCTAAAATTAGTCCCAATGATTGTCTTAAGGTCTCTAATCAATCCTAAACATATTATAGTCACCTCCTAACACGTTTTAAAGGATTAAATCACCCTAACATCAATCAATATACAAATCTCTACACTTTTTCCCCAATTACTCAAGAACATAAACCCTAGAATTTGTAATCATCAATTAGTCCATTCTAGATCCGTTTTTGTTACATGCCACGTATACTAATACCAGAATAATCATCTCTATATGGTTCTACATGCAATTTGTCCTCAATATTCAAGTTCTAAATCCAATTAACATGGGTTTTCATTCATCTTTCAAGAACAATTGGAATTCTTCAATTTTCTAACATGGGGAGAACATTCTCTGAATTTAAATGTAATTAAATCACTTGCCTTGATTGTCTCTGAATTTGGTGTTGATTTTGTAAAGGTTTCTGTAGAATTCCTTCTCTTTTTCTCCCTCTCCAAGCTTTCTTCTCCATGGTGGCTAGGGTTTTCTTTGGGAAAGTTGGAAACCTAAATGATAACCTCCGTAGCTTATTGGGTCATTAAGGGTTGGTTAGTGGGTTTAGTGGGTCTATTCCCAATCAGATTTACTTCTCTAATTTTCGTCATTTTTAATTCCTAAAAATACGAAATTACCAAAATACCCTTTATATTGCCGGTATGGCCTAAAAATACCCCGGAACCCAAACTACACCCCCGGCTAGTGTTTTCTGACTATGTCGACCCTTCCGGACGCCTTGGCGCACTCGAAACGACCATACGGTTAATAGAATTTAAAATCACTTTTATAATTAAAATAATTATATCCTGACGCGACTGTCACACGCGTCCCAATAAAATGACCAAATTACCGTATATCAATCTCACGACAAATTTCATAATTCAATATTCATATAACATCATATATGCTCAATATAGTCAAATACCAACTCACAACTCGATAGTATTTTACCCGGATTAATTTCCAAATAATTCACATTTAATTAATTAATCCCAAAAATAAATATAGCCAAAAGTACGGGGTATTACACTTCAGTTATTTTGTTATATCAAATACTGATAGTGTTCTCTCATTTCAGATGCCTCCTCGACGTGCACCTCAACCCGCCCCAGCTCAAGGTACGATGACTGCGACCGAATTGCTGTAATTGTACCTCAAGCAGTCAATGCAGCTCTAGCTGCTATTCAGCAGTCTCCAGCATTGACACCAATTGTGCCACTCGCGCAAGGGCAAGTGTTTCCTAGTTCATGGGAACGAGCGAGGGATGCCTTTCTGAAGGCGCACCCACCTGAGTTTCAGGGAGGATCAGATGTTGTGACTCCTAGCCAATGGAAGAAAGATATCCAATAGCACTTGAGAATGCTCGAATGCACTGAGGTTCAAGGCCAAATACTAGCCACCTTCAAGCTAGTAGGGTAAGCTTTGCAATGGTGGGAAGCTACGACCACGGTGGAGGAGAGAGACACAATGACTATCAAAAAAATTTGGTTACGGTTTGATGGGAAGTACTTTCCTTCGCCATCCAGAGAGAGATGAGGCAGAAATTACTTAATTTGAAGCAGGGAGAGAAGACGGTGGCGGAATATGAGGAAGAATTCACGTGACTAACAAATTTAGTACCAACGGAGGTACCCACTGAGGAGAGGAGAATTCTAATGTTCACTGATGGGTTGAACTGTAAGATTCGCCAACATTTATTGGGGAATCTTTCACTACGTACGTATGCAGATGTTCTTAATGCTGCAATACTTCACTGCCAAGATAACCGCTTTCATACTCAGGGTGTTAAGTGGGGGTTTGGTTCAATCCTGCAAGGCAAGACTACTGGGGGCAGTTCTAGTGGAACTAATCCAGGACAGAGTCATCAGCATCAGGGTGAGCAGGGTTCCCAGGTAGAGGACTATGCTAAGCGTTTGCGATTTAGAGACTTTTTATATGAGGATAGAGGTATTGGGCAAGGACAGCATGGCCATCAGGACCAGAGACAAGCTCATCAGGGCCAAGAGAAAGGAGGTAATGGCCAGCAGGGACGGGGCCAACAGGGGCAAAGTGGTGGAAAGTTTGCGAGAAAATGCTTCTTGTGCGACAAGTATGGCCATAAACGATAAGATTGTCCTGAAAAAGATTAATTCCCTCAGCAACAAAATGCTCGACAGGAGCCACAGGTACCAGTGTTTCCACTGGTTTCTCTTCCATCTCCAGCTCCGATGCTAGCACTACCTCCCATCCCAGTAGCACCCGCACAGCAGGGTCAGTACGGGCATGTATATAACGTCCATCAGGCAGCGAATCAACAACCACCACCCGCGAATGAGAGTATATTTTCCATCTAAGGAATTATGAGGCGTATATTGATTTTAGTAGAAATTAATATTGTGTGGGGAAAAGGGTTGCTAAACTTGGCCTATGACACTGTTATTTACATAAACTCACCGAGGGGTGTGGGGACACCTATAATTTTACATGCTATTACGTGGGTTTGATTTTTATCATGGGATTACTTACTTTTGGCATGTCCGAGCATGATGTGACTATCGGCATGCATTTACTTGTGGTATATGAGAGCATATGTACTACTACTATCCAGCATCTTGTCTTCTATAAGAGAGTAGATGAGTGGACTCAATTTGAAATCGATAAAACCAAATTTTTAAATTGATAAATCCGATTTCTTTTAAAAAAATTGATAAACCTAATTTTTATATACTATTGACTAAGGACTTGAGGAGTTGCGATGACCGACTACTTTAGGTAGTAGTGTATCGGGAGGGTTCCTTGTTTGTATTTCGCTTGCGAGACACCCCACGCATGAAACCAATAACCGTTGGGAGTCAAGATAAGTTAGGTCTTTGGGATATGAGTTTATAACCTTTAGATAAATCTTATAATGAAAGTGGTACGATAGGGTGAATGGGCGCCCTGGATGGTTGAATGATAGTAGTTATCAAAATTGTGAAATTATAAGGATCATTTTTCTGAACTTGGATACGTGAATGGTATAGGGAAGATTGGGTAAAGTTTAAATTCGATTCAGTTGGAACTATATGGTGAGGTGGGGCGTATAACATCAATAGGGATTTTTTACATTGTACTGTATGGGCGGTACGTCTTAGATTTCTTTCGATGTGAGATTTATACTCGGAGTTGACCATACCGTTATGATTTATATTCCTGAATTTCGGGACAAAATTCTGTTATAAGGGGGGAAGTATGTAATACCCCGTGATTTTAATGACTTTTAAAATGGATTATATTTTAAATTAATGGATTAGTTGGATTTTATTATTAATTAATTCATTGGGGTTTTATCCGAACTGTGGATATTAAAAAGGGTGATTCTGAATATTACTTAAAGATATTTAGGTAATATATGAATGTGATGATTATTGATAATTGCTGTGAGATATAAATTCGATAATTTGGATTTTTAGTCAGACGCGGTATGGGACGTGTCGGGACTAATTTGTTAAATTAAAAAGGAAATTTATTTTCTATCAACCTTATAATCATTTTGATTGCGTCATTGCGTCCAGAAGGTTTGAAATGGTCAGAAAAGTCTATTGGGACGTTGGTTTTGAGTCTCGGGTCATTTGTAAATGAAAAGACAACCCAAAAGGGCATTTTGGTCATTTTTATAGGGGGGATGAATAGTTATTTCGGATTTTGTCCTATTATAAGTATTGGTAGATTAAGTGTACGTGGGTTATTCATCTCCTCTAAACAAAATAGAGAAGTTATCTTCCTAGAGAGAGTGAAAGGTTGCTTGGAAAGGGAAAATCCTACTTGGGAAGGAGAAGAACTAAGAACCAAGAGTCACCACCACCGGAGGTTAACCGGAGAAGGGACAACCACCTGAGATTTACTACACCAAAGGATCAGACCTTCAGTAAAGGCAAGTGTTTGATAATGACAATATAAGTTTGTATATTGTCCATGTTAGAATAGTTATTAAAAGAGATGATTTTTCACGTTTGGAAGAAAAATGGAGTTGTTAAATGGATTTCTGGAAACTGAAAATATATAGGAATCAAACTCATGTTCTAGGTAGTTAGTAATCCACAAAATGATCATGAATCTGTTGAAGAAATTCTGAAAACCATTAATGTGTTCTTGAAGATAATATGTCGATAATTTTATGGAAAAAGTGGATATAAACATGCTTTTAGTTCAATATCTTGATGATTCTAGGATGTTTAAAGTATTATAAATCATTCATATATGTTGATATATCATGTAGTAGAGATTATGAGTCATTTGGGATGTTAGTATGAAGGTTTTAATGATAAAAAATGGCTAAACCCATAGTTGCAGAAATGCAAAAAAACTGGGCTGTTACCCGAGTGATCGATCGATCGGCCCCCTGCCTTCGATCGATCAACCTCCCCAGAATTCCTAAAGTTGCTTCTTTTTAAATGTTGATATTATCTCAAACCTTTGGTAGATCTTTGGTGATTATTATTTGGATATTATGGGACTTAGATAAGATCAGTAAGCCCTAGTTAAGATTTGAATTAATTTGATTGGGATTTAATTGATTAGAATAATGATAATTAAATTGGAAGAAATTTCAGTTGCAAGATTCAATTGTTATATTCTAATTGGTATGCATGAGGATTAAAGATAGGACCAATAGGGGTGATTGAATATAACACCTGGGTATCCTTAAGTTTACAAGAGGGTTTAATCTTAAGTGAAAGAAGATGTGTTCATAAGAGATTTGAAACTATCGGTTTTAACCTTAATTAAAAGGAGAGTTTAATTCGTAGTAATTCGAGAGAGATGGCGATATGGACCACTAGGGTATTAGTGACTTATTACTGAATATATGTTGAGGAAAAACCTATTTGAACCTTGAGTATTGAGTGAGGCTCGGGGATAATTAAATTAAGAAGTAAAGTTATGATATTTTAATACGTGGGATTTAAAGAGATATAATGCTATGTATGGGAATTATCTAAGGGGAATGTGAGTACCTTGTTAATAGTATAATATAGGTATGATAATGCCTATTTGATTGATTGATGATTATGTGTATGACATACCTAGCTTACTTGCTATCGACGGGAGGTTTGCGCGTGAGGGAAGTGATATCCTGATGAATCCATGGGATCTTTGATTTATCGCTCAAGAACATAAGTCTATGAAAGACTTATCGGGGAATTGATAAGTCCGCTGACTGTGGGTACGTAGGTATGTGCGTGACCCATGGATACGAGAACTATGTTCACCTCCAACTTGTATGTTGTTGTTTGTGGTTCGAATAATCCTTACCGAACCTTTAGTCCCCTATTCGGTGACCAGCGTTGATGGGACATGATAGCAGAGTAATACATTGCACTGCAGCTGTTACTCGGGGTGCCGTATTATATATGAATATATATATATATATATATATATATATATATATATATATATATATATATATATATATATATATATATATATATATATATATATATAGTGAATTAAATGAATGATTATACGATGTATGGTATGGGACTTACAGGGTTATAATCTGGGATGAAATCATATTATGGAAATTAGTAATGAGGAGCCATTAACTAGGAGGTTAATATGGAAACGTTAAGTGTGCACTCTAGTTGAGATGTGAGAATAGCAAGTGAGAGTGGGATGCTAACATGTACATAATAAATGCTTTATTGCACTTGTTAAATAATTGTTGTTTTAAAAATCATTTTCACAATCGGGCTCTGACCCGTTTCCTTGCATATTTTATTTTTTATTGTATATTCTATATCAGGTGTCCAGCAGCAGGGACACCAACCTTAGTTGATCTTGACGATCTATGGAGTGTTGCTTAGACGCTTATCTTCTTTTGATTCACAGTGATCTTCTAGTTAGGGCTTGTCGCCCAAAGGATTCAGTTATCTCTTTTCTATCGGGGTCAAACACTATTGTATTCGTGTCTTTTTAATACATTTATTGTTTTTTGGATTACTGTAATGGATTAATATTATTTAGGAATGTTTATTCAAATTGGATTTAAATTCTTTTGTGTTATCTATTTGGTTATCAGTGTTGTAGAATAATATGTGTAGTGTTATTCTTAAACTAAAGATGGCTTGTTTTGAAAATAAAATTTGGAAAGTTTTTAACACCAACTTAATTGGGTATTGGGTGAGTTGTAAATGTTTTCGACAATGATGCTAAGAATGAGCCAACTGTATATTCTGTTTTAATTTGGTATGGGACTGGCCACCTGGTATTTAATTAGGCGGGGTGTTTCAATTTCCTAACTTTCTACGATGAGCATAAAGTCAAACACCGCTTCAGTTGGATTGCGTATTCCCATAACAATGCTCGATGGCCTTATAAAAGGCCGAAAAGAGAAAAAGCGCTTGATTGGATGATCTCCCTCAAGTTCTTTGGTCATATCATACCATGCCCAGAAGACCAACTAGAGAGACACCTGTCACACTCATATATGGAATGGGAGTTGTCATACCATGCCCAGAAGATCAAATGGAGAGACACCTTTCCGACCATGAGAACAAGTTTGGCCAACCAAGGACTAAACGATGATTTTCTTCGCGCTGAACTTGACCTAGTTGATGAGAAAAAAAGCAGGCCATGTCAATCTAGCCTCATACCAACAACAATTGTCAAAGAAGAAAAACAAGGGGGTTAATCTGAGGAAATTCCAAGTAGGAGACTACGTCCTAAGGAAAGTTCTCCACAATCAATAAGACCATCAAACGAAAAGATAGGGCCCAACTGGGAGGGACCATTAAAAGTGATCAAAGATGATCTACAGGGAGCTTATCTTTTAGAAATAATGGAGGGTAGAGAGTTACCGGAGCATGGAATACTACCAACCTCAAGGGTCGACTGGTTGTCCCTGTTATTGAGGAGCTTCAGGATGAGGTGATGGTAGAGGCCTACAACTCATAATTTAGCATACATCCTAGAGATACCAGAATGTATAAGGACCTTTGTAGGAATTTCTAGTGGTCCATCTTGAAAAGAGATGTAGAGACATATTTAATAAAAAGTGCTACACCTGTCAGTAGGTAAAGCCAAACAACAAAAGCAACTATGGCTATTACAATAGCTACCCATGGTAGAGTGGAAGTGGGATCACATTATGATGGACTTAATAACGAAGTTATCACGGTCTTATCATGGTCATGATGAGGTATGGGAGATAGAATATTGGATCACGAAGTCTACACATTTCTTGTTGATCAAGGTCACAGACAACGTGGTTAAGCTGGCAAGGCTGTATGTCAGGAAAATAGTCAGGCTTCTTGATGTCCCTCTCTCGATTGTCTCAGATATAGATTTGGGTACTGAGATGAACATAAGTACTTTACTCCACCATGAGATATACGGAGAGTCATAGAGAACAATCAAAATTTTGGAGAACATGCTACGAGCCTACTCGCTCAACTTTCAATGCTGTTGGGCGACGAATCTACATCTGACAGAGTTCGCCAACAATAATAGTTATTAGGTGAGCATTAATATGGACACCTTTGAGGACCTTTAGGTGAGGTCATTACGCTCTCTAGGTTTTTGGGATGAGGTGAGTGAGAATTATCTCACCAATTAAAACTTCATCCAAGAGATTACTGAGAAGTTTCGGGTAATTCGATAGAGGATCATGACGGCCTAGAGACGACAAAAGAATTATGTTGATAATCACAGGGTACCCTTGGAATTTTGGGTAGGCGACCATGTGATTCTGAAGGTTAGAGCAAGGACGGGTAGTCAATAGTTTGGGCAGAAAGGAAAGCTTGTCCTACTGTACATCACGCCCTTTGAAATCTAGAAACGGGTTGGGGATGTGTCGTACCGTTTGGCATTGCCTCTACAGTTATCCTAGGTTCATAATATATATTCCATGTCTCCATGCTGAAGAAGTATCTCCACGACCCTTGCCATGTCATCGAATGGAACCTCATCGAGTTGGAAGAAGATGTCACTTTCCCCACGCGACCCATATCCATTCTAGATCATGAGGAGGGACTCCTACTCAACAAGGTTATCTCATTAGTAAAGGTCCTTTGGGAGTTTTAAGGCATTTGAAGGTATGACTTGGGAACGCGAGTCTGAGATGCGGGAGAAGAACCCATAATGCTTCCCTTAGTCGGTTATCCTTATATCGAAGATGAAATCTCCTAAGAAGGGGAGAATGTAATACTGCTCCTAATATTTTATTATTTTTTGGGTAATTTATAACCATGAGAAATTTTGGGGATATGAATTATTAATATATCGTCTTTTATCCCTACATCCAATTGTTTTATGGACTCAGTGAAATTGTTAGAAGTTATTGGACAAATTGCATAATTTTTAAAATCTGGGTGGTTCGAACGAACTAAGGTTGTTTGAATGAGATCCCCATCTCGTTCGAATGAGATATTGTGGTTCGAATGAGAAAACCACCCTGTTCAATGAAGTATTCTTACGAGGTTTGAACGAGACCCATCTACATAACAAGTCTCTCTTGTTAGAGAGTCATTCGAAGGATGTTCGAACGAGAAGCCAATCTCGTTCGAAAGAGAAGCCCCTGTCATTTCGAACGACCTAGGAGGAATTTGTCAAAATTTCTTGCCCTTGTATGACGTCATGTTTTTGTCCCTTGGTTTTATGACGTGTTAGCTTCATGTGGCTTGATCAATCTGATGGGCTTTTATTGGTTTTTTAAACGATTTTCGGGAAGGATTGTTGGATTATAAGAGGGAGAGTGGGGAGAGTTTCCCCCTCACATTTTCAGCTCAAATCTCTCTCTCTAAGGTGCCTACACCCATTTTCCCTATCTCCAACCCTTATTCATCCATTGATACACCTTGACATGACTCCTACACCATATACACACCCATCCTACCATTTTCAAGCTTTCTTTAAAGAAAGTGGAGGAGAAAAGATTGTAGAGACGATTTTTGGGAGCTTTGAAGAAGCTTTAGCGTCTTTGAGCTTAGGAGTTTTAGGAGTTTTCAAGTCACTCATTTTTGTGTTCTCCTTTTCTAATCCAAGATAGGGTTTTCCTTTTCCATGTTTTCAAGGTTCTCTAGCTATGGAAATTATGTAGGATGATTGCTAGAAGGATTTTAATGCGCAGAATGTAGTTATTTGATAAAATAATTAGTCTTACAAAAATGATGTTTTCTTAGCAAGCCAAAACCTTAAAATGGGCCTTTTTACAAAATATGGCATTTTACCCTGAAATTGGGAAGAAATCATGTGAAAATACATAAACCCATGATTTTTGTTGATTTAAATGCATTTGAGGTATTTCTAGGCTTGAAATCCTTTGCAAAACATGTAGGAACATGTAGTATGATAAGTTGATGTTATAGACTTAGTTAAATATGTTAAAATGGGTTTAGTATTGAAATGAATAAATGAGGAAAAATAACCTTTCATGTGTAAAATATTTTATATGGCAAAACAGAAAATGATAATATGATTTCTGATATAAAATCATAGAAAGGATATTTTGAAAGAAAAAGATTGAGTTCTAGTGCCAAATTGATATTAAATACGTTGTTCCCAAAAATTACGATAAAAAGGAAAAATAGTAATTTTGGCAAAAAAAATAAGGGTCCTCGTGGTTGGATTGCATGTTGAACCTTATTGGTCATGGTTTTAGTAAAAATGGATAAAGTGAATAAATAACACGTTGATAAAAGGAACAAATGGTTTCATACTGCAGCACGAGGAAAACGGTAAAAAGGATGGGATAATGTGAACATTAGATAAAAATGTTAAAACATATTATTATTTGGACTTGAATGAAGTTGGGAAAAGTAAGGAGGACCTAGAGCCGTGAGGTGAAAGACCCCAAATCACTAGCCATATCATATGGTAGTATAACTGACGGTGTGGAGCCCGTTAAAGTATGTAATAATTGGACAATTTCGAAAATGTTAAAGTAACACGGAAATCGTAACAATTGTACTTGGAAATGTATATGTAAGACAACTTAATGAAATATGATAAATGGGAGTAAAAGATAAAATATAATTAATTAGTCTCCAGACTCGATACAGGGTGATGAAAATGGTTAATTGTGAGTAAGAGCGTTGCTCGAGTACTTTGCATAGTAGTTGCATGAATACTAGCTGATAACGTTATAAGGTCACCATTTGAATTTGTATCAGCAGCTCTAGAATTAACTCACATAACTATAAAGATGTATAAAACAACACAGTAAAGTAAATATTAAGAAGGAGATGAGGATAAGAGGAATAGACACTAGCTTATAAGTGGTTCAGCCACTAGCCTACTCCACTGTGCAAGTGAGTGTGAATTTCACTATGTAAATGGACTCTAACAACCTATGTAATACAACTTTCAAGCTATCTCTCTATTGTAAAAGAATCAAATCTTGATCTAGGGTTTTTTATTTTCCATCCCCTATTCTGGGGAAGAAGATGGGTTTATATAGTGCTGGGGGTGTATAGTGTCCCCCAAGGCAGGTGTAGAACATGTGCATGAGGTAACCTCTAGTAGGGTATGGACACCTATCCCTAGTACAAGTTGTTCATGATGATGAAATATTACTTCACGTAAGTTAGAGATTTAGTTATAACATCTTACCCACATGGGCCAATGATCCATAATCCATGTGTGTATTTCCATGCGTGTCCAATCCCAAGCGCTCTGCCAGATGTCCACTATCAGTTGGGTCATTCCGAGACCGATTCGTCAAGTCCAAAACTCTAAGGAGAAGGTCATTCTTATGATGGACCGATTCTTCATATAGCCCTCGGCCTCTAGGTCATGAATGAGGCTGAGAGTATTTTAGTCTTGATATTACCGATGCTAGTGTTGTTTACATCAGCCGAGGGAATATATATAAGGGTTGAGGCTAAGGATGATGTAATTCTTGGGTATATTAATCACCCCTAGCCCTTAGTCTTCAATGTTAGTGGAAGGCTGAGGGATAAAGTATCTTTGGGAATAAGTTGATAAGACGTCTTTAATTGATGACTAGGATGTCCATTCAATGTCAGTTCTAGAATTATGAACAAAAGGATATGGAGTGACACCTAGCATTCGTTTTGTGGTTTAGCATGTTTCCCAAAATTGGTGGCTTCAGTCCTGTATGGAGAATTGTGCCCTAGTGATGGGTTTCTTTGGAAGTTGAGCCTCATCATTGTACCTACATAAAGGTTTTTGAAAAAGCCTTTTCTCTTTCTTCTCCAATTTTCTCAGTCGCGTTCTCTCTCTACACAGCAAACCAGCCCCATTCTTTCTCTCTCTCTATCTCTCTCTCTCCTTTATTTGGTGATTTTTGACAAGATTTAAGGCTTCTCTTGTTTTTCCCGGCATCCTTTTCCTTTAGGTAACTCCTTTCCTTCATTTTCTTGAAGTTTTCTATGTTTTCCCGCTATTTAATCAATGGTTTAAGCTTTTCAGTGGGTCATTTGTGTTTTTCGACAACCTGGAGAGGAGGTTATAGGATTGTTTTAGGGCTTTTAGTGATGATTTTTCTTTAGAAAAATGGAGTCCAAGTTCTTTTCTAACTTGTTTGACTTTTTTTCCTATTTATGGCATCATAAAAACTTCTCCAATTGTCTTCTTTAGTGGCATTCAAGCTAGTGTACTTGAGTGTTCTCATTTAAACATTCAACTTCCCCCAGTTTTATCTTCTAGTCAAACTTAGTCAAACATGTAGTTGTTTGAATGTTAAAGACCCTGTAGAGTTGGCCTTTCAATACCCAACACTTCAAGAAATATTTTTAGTGAGATACATAGGATAGAGACTGAGGTCGAGGCTAAGAGGAGGGCCGAGGGTAATAATACATTTGCACACTTTCCTCTTCCTTTAGCAGTCATACCCCCTCCTTTGGTTGAGTTACTAAGGATAAAGCCCCTGAGGATGAGATGTCACCCAACTCATCCTCATCTTTTGGATTCAGTCCCTTGTCAGCTGACTACTTTAGTGAGACCCTAAAATTTCCCTCATCTCGTGATATTAAGCCTGATGCAGCCGATAGTTTGCAAAGTCATCGGCCTTCTACGTACTCGTCCTCTAAGGGAGAAAATGTTAATGTGGTTGTTCCTTCCATGGACATCCCTGTGTTAGCCATGACGCAAGGAGAATTTCAAGAGAGATTTCCAAGTAGAGCATTGGCCGCTAAGGCTCAAGTTGGGGATGATAATTCTAACGCCGGGGATCCACTTGACTGCTCGTACATCCAAACCATTCACTCGTCCATAATAAAGGCCTATCTTTTAGTCTGGAGACATGCTTATGGCATAAAACCCAAGGTGGTGATGAGGAAGCGAGAACATATGACAGCCAGATGTTTAGGGTAGGATTTCATCTCTCAATCCACCCTTCACTACGAGCCATCTTGTTAGGGCTAGGAATTTCTCCCACCCAACTGGCGTTGAATTCATGGAGGATCATCATAGGATACATTACCCTCTGGAAGTCCTTATATACGTGTAAGAGGGTAGTTTAGATTAGATGGAGGCGTAACCCCTTTTGAGTACAATAATGACTAGTTAACCAAGAAAACTCCTGATTAATTATAAGACACACAATCACAACCCAATGGAGATAAACTCACTATGAACTCACAAATCTCTCGTGTATGACTCAGAAGTAACTCATTTAGAGGGAGGGAGAGGTAATCACCCTACATACACCTTGGCAGGTAGCCAAACACACCAATCCTCAAAGGTCTCTAGTAAGGTATTAAAATCTTTGTAATAAATGACAATGGTGGGTGAGTAAGAGCTCTGGTTTTGCAATGACTTCTTCTTCATGATAATCTCTCTCTAGCCAAAAATCTCTAAGAAGAACTCTAAAAAATACCTCTCTATGAGAAGTAGTTGAGGCCAATAAATAACCCCCACACCATTCTCAAGATGCCTCAATCCTCTACCACTGTGAAAGATATCCCTCATACTTTATGTCACAAACATTAAATGCCTGATGGACTAGTCAGCTCCATGTCATGAGCATTAAATTCTAAGACATGCCTTTTGCCTAACCACTGTGCGTCAGGGGGCTATCGTCATAGAGGTGGCTCACCAACTGTCTAATAGGCCCAAATACCACGGTGGTTTACTCAAGTGCATATTTGACATTGCCTAGGTGGCTAGTGACATCACATAAAGTAGATGTGATATTAACTAGAGGGTTGTTTGGTTCACAACTCAATGCCCAATTGAACTCAAGTCTGCTTCGCCCAAGGTTCCACGATCATAGGCCCTTCGGTGTTTTGTGAGGTGTATCTAAGATGGTCAGGAAAAGCCCCATCGGTGCCTCACTTCTCAATCCTCCAAACCAAGGCCCTATGAAGTTCTCACGGCAAGGTCATTCGATTGAACATGAAATCTCTCCCAGGCCTTGCCAAGCCCGGTCTCTCGTGAGTACCGTTTGACCTCACATTGAATAATCATTATAATCATTACATATCATAGTCAATATAAATAAAAGATACAACACTAAAGCATGAGCACTCTCTTCCACTTTACTCGCTAGAAGATCTCCCTAGGCTTCCTTTCTTGAGCTTCTACGATGAGCTCCCTCGCTGCCTTAATCCTTTGAGTCTGTTGTATTAGCTGGGGGATTATCTCTCATCTCGAGATTATCTTCAAGCCCCCTATATTTTCCCCTTCGCGTAGAGATTTATTATGGGAATAAGAAATGTATGCACGAAATCCGATGGTCCTTTTATTTATGAGAAAACAAATCTGGCATTTTTGTCTTCGTTACAACTTCTGATGTTATCATTTCCAGGAAAAAAAGTAAAATTCTCCTCGATGTTCCTGAACCAAAATGTTGCGGTCTATCGGCGATTGGCGAAGGGACATCATAACTTTTTTCTGTTGTTGTGCCTCAATCGTTCTGTCTTTGCATCCTTAGCTATTGGAATTTTCTTGAAATGCCTTGAGAACTTGTTAACTATCCATTCTGACCCTTGGGAAGTGAAATTCTCTCTTGTCTATGCTATTTTGTGCTGTTTGTGTAGTATAGCTTTAAGTAGTTGGTATTTGCGTTAGGACTGCCCCTAGTGGTATGGAATCTCCCTCTTAGGCTTTTCTGGCATTTAAACTTGTGGAATTCTCTCCAAAGTAACTGTTCAACTATAAAATTATCCCCAATCTCGTGCTTTGGCTATTCATCTTCATTTTATCTTGTTCAAAAAGTAAAGTTCTTCCCGATGTAGCTAAGTTAGAGTTAAACATCGTTTAGACTTGTGGCGACGGACATCAGAGCGTTTTGAACCGTTGGGACAACTTCTGTGTTGTAGGGTATTGGATATGTCTGACAAATTCTGGCACCAAACTCAAAATTGTTTTGGAAGAAAACCCTTATATTCCTCATGTGTCACTTCATTAATAATGCGGTTCCATATTTTTAACTATAAGAACACTTCCCAAAGTGCCACGTGTCCACTTGAAATGATTTCCGGAGGCTTTGCATGTGCAGTGATGGGAAACTTAAAAAGGTGAACTAAAGGATTTCAAACATCTATTATTCAAAACACTTAGCCATTTTCCCTTATGTTATTTTCATCTTCTTCAACTCTTAGAGAACTTAGAGAGAGAGAAAAAAACTCAAACCTCCATTACTACCCAGGTTTTCTCTGGTTTCTTTTTTCCCATCGTTTATTTCACCGTCGCTTATGGTCATACTACTGCATTTTTTCCCATATCTCTTCTTTACTAAGATTTTTCTTTCATCACCATCTGTTATGGCTTATTCAAGCATCCCCAAGGCACTAGTTCTCAGCCAACCTCCACTACTACCACCTCTGTTGCTGCTGCTATTGTGGGCGCCACTGTCTTGGATGTTGCTCGCCAAGAGCAACTACGTTTCTACTGTCGGTCTCCAATCTTTGGCAAAGATGATGGATTATCTAATGCATGAAAGACTTGCAGTTTTTTAGCCAAGTATAACCCTTTGGTGTTGGGTGATGAAGATGAAGAATCTTCCAAATGGGGTTTTCTTCCTCCAAAGGGGACTTTTCACTTCAGATTGGATCGTGGTGACTTTCCTTGCTCCTAGATCGATTTCGAAGCACCTGGGGGATCTTGAGCTCATTTTGCCTCCCGACATGCACATATGCAGATCTCCCATGCTGCAGCTCTTACCAAAGTTGGTCTTCACCAAGAAAAATAGTTTGGAGAGTTCACTCTCTCTAAGCACAACGCTGCGCTTCAAGTATTGGTGTCCAGATGGAACATCATAACTCACACCTTCTTTGTTGTCTGGGGGGAGTTCACCATTTCTTTGGAAGATGTTTGTGATATGCTTGGGTTTGAACCCATGGGCGAGTTTTCTTTTCTTGATGAGGCCTTGGATGCCGAAGAAACTACTGATCGAGATGAGATGGATCGGATTTACCACCGCTACGATGGTCATCCAACAAATCTACCTTTACTCCCTTAATCAGCTATTTCTTTGAAGCTCTTACTACGAAGAATGTCACATTTGTCATAAGCAAGGGTAAAGGTACATCCTCATAATTACCATCCTACATCCTTGTGTTTCTTTCTCGTTTCTTCTTGACTGGGAAACCCAATGACCAGCCTAGGAGGGACCTCATAAACATCTTCATTCGTTTGGCCAGAGGTTTAATCTTCCTCTGGCCTCCATTGCTCAGGGGTCCCTCTACACTTGGTTGGATCGAACCCACTTTTACATGGAACGATCCTTTAGCCGTTATAACCTGGACAATTTTGCCAATACCATTATTTTAACGGGTTTCCTCTACACCCGCTTTCCTGCTATTGCCGCCAAATCTGTGCCTTAACCCCTGAGCCAAGGCATCAAACCCCCACGTCTCCTGTGCTTCCACAAAAAACAAAGTCAAAAGGAGATAATGGGCGTTTTGACCTTTTGGACTCCTTCATCACGAGGCTATATGAAGAATCAACCTTTGCCCATACTTGGAATTTTTTTCTTTTCTACAACTAGAACAATCACTTTCATTCCGGTTGTGAAAAATCCTTCGCAAGCCGTGGTGATTATGTTCACCCCTAGGTTCCTTCCATCATTCACTAAGTGGGGATGTACTTTTGAACCTTACAACCCCGATCGGTGCAGTAGGTTGTTCAGTTTTGATCAAGGGGCTCCTCGGCCTGTATTTCAGTTAAAGAATAAAAGGGCTACTTTTATTGAGGCCTACACTTTCTACCTTTCTGCGGTGGTACTTAGCGTAACTTTTATTATGGATGATCGAGTTACCATCCCAGTGCCATTTGAAAAGGGGATGTGTCCACTTCTTTTTCCACCAAATTTTGGCCAATGCAACTGACCAGGATTCGTGAATTCATACAAAGTCCCCCCAGTATCCCCCAGTTCTTTCTTTCCCTGCCTTGGAATTAGGCCTTAAGGGAAACTCTATTCTTGGGGTTGAGTTCCCTCTGAGCAAGACTCCTAAAGATCTTCCTAATAAGCTACCTCGTTATTGCCCCATAATCCCTACTGCCACGCCCAAACCCAAGAAGGTTTCCACCCTAAAATAGCCTGCCCCTACTAGTGAGGTTGTTCTAACTGATGCAGCTTCTGGCGAAGGACCTTACAAGCCACCAACCAAGAAAACTAGGAGATCCAAGAATGGGACATATTCAAAGTTTAAGTCCCAACCTCAGCCTCAAACTCCCTTGGATACATTCCCCATTGCCTCTGTTCCTCCTCTTATGTCTACCGAAGTGAGTGAGGAGTTAAGAAACAAGATTCAAGCAGAGGTGGAGCGAATAAATTCTGAGTTCCGACGACACGCTCCCATCGTTCCTCCTACTGCTTCCTTCCCCACCATCTCAATAGATGAAGGAGGGTCGAAGTGAAGGAAAACCTTCCTCCAAGTATTCGTCCTGCTAGTGCCAGGGGAAAGACTCGAGGTACTAAGTCCCAGAAAAAATGAGCTTCTGATGTACATCTCACCCCAGCTCCTTCTGCTGTTGGAGCTATGTCATTTGATGAATTTCCTACTATTGAGAACCATCCCATGGAGAGGTCTTCATCGGATACTTCCCCTACTTCCTCGCCAATGGTGATATCATCCCATTCCCCCCTGGATCAGAGGTACACACATGTTTTTTTCTCATTTTTATATAACAAACTGTATTTGTCTAACTCTTCGCAACCTGGTACAGGAAGCTGAAGAAGAAAAACCCAACCCTCCTATGAGTCCTTTCATGGGGGAACGCTTTGGGAGTGGTTCAATTGGTGCAACTCCCCCCCCCCCCCCCCCCCCCCCCGTTATCCCATGACAGAGCTCATTTATTCCTGTCGTTTGGTCTCCCGGCGTACGGTGGAGGTTGCTAAGGAGGTTTTTGCCCCCATTGACCTTGTGGAAGTTTCCTCTAAGCCAGTGGAGACTCCCTTAGCTTCATCTAGTTCACCCTCTTTTCCCTTGGTTCCTCTAGACATCGTTCCAATTTTGCAAAGTTCTCCCGAGGTAACAAGTTCTAAACACTTTTAGATCTTTCTTTTCTAGCCTTCTCACTTTGCTGAGGTAGGCTAAAGGTGCACTTTTTCCCTTCTTTATGTGATGTACCTTGCTTCTAACACTTAGTTTTATATTCCCAGATTGCTTCAGGATTAATTATACCATCATCCATTGGGACTCCACTCATTACTAGGGCTACCTCTGGCTTATCTACTCACCGTGGCCCTTCTTCGACCCCTACAAGGGATAATGTATCAGTGGAAGGTCAAACAGCCCTTTCAAGCCCACCCCCAACCTTGGCCTTAGTTCTTTTTCTTGAAGTAGGAGATTCATCAAGTGTTGAGATTCCTATAAGTGAGGGTTCTGCGAAGGCTCTTGAGGAGATGAACTTGACCACTATGGGGCCTACCGTTGCAGCTTCTTTCCCATCTCCCATTCTCGTTCCAGCAGTTGCTGAGGTATTTTGTCATTTTTTCTTTATTTCGCGGTGTTTGTCCTTTATCTTGACGATGTGCAATCCGAGAGTATACACATGTTTTTTCTCATTTTTCTATAACAAACTGTATTTGTCTAACTCTTCGCAACCTGGTATAGGAAGCTGAAGAAGAAAAACCTAACCCTCCTATGAGTCCTTTCATGGGGGAACGCTTTGGGAGTGGTTCAATTGGTGCAACTCCCCCCCCCCCCCCTATTATCCCATGGCGGAGATCATTTATTCCCATCGTTTGTTCTCCCGACGTACGGTGGAGGTTGCTAAGGAGGTTTTTGCCCCCATTGACCTTGTGGAAGTTTCCTCTAAGCCAGTGGAGACTCCCTTAGCTTCATCTGGTTCACCCTCTTTTCCCTTGTTTCCTCTAGACATCGTTCAAATTTTTCAAAGTTCTCCCGAGGTAACAAGTTCTAAACACTTTTAGATCTTTCTTTTCTGGCCTTCTCACTTTGCTGAGGTAGGTTGAATGTGCACTTTTTCCCTTCTTTATGTGATGTACCTTGCTTCTAACACTTAGTTTTATATTCCCAGATTGCTTCAGGCTTAATTCTACCATCATCCATTGGGACTCCACTCATTACTAGGTCTACCTATGGCTTATCTACTCACCGTGGCCCTTCTTCGACCCCTACAAGGGATAATGCATCAGTGGAAGGTCAAACAGCCCTTTCAAGCCCACCCCCAACCTTGGCCTTAGTTCCTTTTCTTGAAGTAGGAGTTTCATCAAGTGTTGAGGTTCCTATAATTGAGGGTTCTGCGAAGGATCTTAAGGAGATGAACTTGACCACTATGGGGCCTACCGTTGCAGCTTCTTTCCCATCTCCCGTTCTCACTCCAGCAGTTGCTGAGGTATTTTGTCATTTTTTCTTTATTTCACAGTGTTTGTCCTTTATCTTGACGATGTGCAATCAGAGGTATACACATGTTTTTTTCTCATTTTCTATAACAAATTGTATTTGTCTAACTCTTCGCAACCTGGTACAGGAAGCTGAAGAAGAAAAACCCAACCCTCCTATGAGTCCTTTCATGGGGGAACGCTTTGGGAGTGGTTCAATTGGTGTAACTCCCCCCCCCCCCCCCCGGTTATCCCACTCCTGACGTACGGTGGAGGTTGCTAAGGAGGTTTTTGCCCCCATTGACCTTGTGTCAGTTTCCTCTAAGCCAGTGGAGACTCCCTTAGCTTCATCTGTTTCACCCTCTTTTCCATTGGTTCCTCTAGACATCGTTCCAATTTTGTAAAGTTCTACCGAGGTAACAAGTTCTAAACACTTTTAGATCTTTCTTTTCTAGCCTTCTCACTTTGCTGAGGTAGGTTGAATGTGCACTTTTCCCCTTCTTTATGTGATGTACCTTGCTTCTAACACTTAGTTTTATATTCCCAGATTGCTTCAGGCTTAATTCTACCATCATCCATTGGGACTCCACTCATTATTAGGGCTACCTCTGTCTTATCTACTCACCGTGGCCCTTCTTCGACCCCTACAAGGGATAATGTATCAGTGGAAGGTCAAACAGCCCTTTCAAGCCCACCCCCAACCTTGGTCTTAGTTCCTTTTCTTGAAGTAGGAGCTTCATCAAGTGTTGAGGTTCCTATAACTGAGGGTTCTGCGAAGGCTCTTGAGGAGATGAACTTGACCACTATGGGGCCTACCGTTGCAGCTTCTTTCCCATCTCCCATTCTCGCTCCAGCAGTTGCTGAGGTATTTTGTCATTTTTTCTTTATTTCGCTGTGTTTGTCCTTTATCTTGACGATGTGCAATCTCCTTGTTAGAAGAATCTCATTTTCAAATGTCCAAACAATGAAAAATTCTTGTTAAAATTTTCATAAACTCCAGCTACAACAACGACTTAACAATGAAAACAACTTGTTAAGATTTTTCGTATAACTTCAGCTATAACGGTGACTCAACAATGAAAATCACTTGTTAAAATTTTTCGACAAACTCCACCAGTAACGGTGACTTAACAATGAAAACCACTTGTTAAGATTTTTCGACAAACTCCACCAGTAACTATGACTTAACAATGAAAACCACTGTTAATATTTTTTGTCAAACTCCACCAGTAACGGGGACTTAACAATGAAAACCACTTGTTAAGAGTTTTCGTCAAACTTCACCAGTAACTGTGACTTAATAATAAAAACCACTTATTAAGATTTTTTTTCATCAAACTCCACGAGTAACAGTGAGTTAATAATGAAAATGATTTTTTTATTGAACTCATTATTTCACTTGTCTACCCTCAGGTTGGTAGGGAGTCTCTTCATGATGAAGATCGACCTTGACTATCTCCTTCGCCTATCGCCTCCCCTCATCCAGAACCAGCTGTATCAGAAAAAATCAAGTCATGACAACCAAGGTTCCATGACAGGTGCTCCGGCTGATAGTGAATCCGAATGTGAGCTTCATTTGCCTGCACTGGCTCCTCATGAGGTTTGCCTCATGCTTCTTCACCACTCGCCTTAAATACCTACCTGCCATGATTTGGTGATTGAACAAGTTGCTACTCATCATCCTAATGCGTTTACCATTGACGGTCTTCGTTCAAACATTTCAGTGATAAGACATAGGCTTCAGGGCATGGCAACTGTTATTGTGAGCTTGTCAACACCCCCATTGAAAATGTCACCAGGCCCCTCCTAAATCAATTCTTAGGCTATTTGAAGGAGTTGGGAAGAGATAGCTTCCAATTCAATTGGCTGATCATGAACTTAAAAACTTTGAAGAGTCAGCAGTTGGAAAGTTAGAGGGAGTTGCTGCAGAAGCACTTGGAAACTCAATGGGTTGAAGAGGCGAGGCTGGCCGAGTTAATGCCTCTACTGGAAGCTGTAAATCAAGAGGTGGAGGACATCGAGGAATCTCTTCGTATGTCCATGTTAAAACGAGAGGAATTTCTTATCGAGAGGGCTCAAGTTCAAATGAGGATGGAGGGTTCTATTAGCACCAAGCAGGCATGCTTGGAAGCTTCTCCGGGCTTGCCTGGGGACTTTTTCTCCTCCCCAGACTTATGGTTCCTCCTAGGCCAATGACCCCCCCCCCCCCCCAAGACTTGTAATTTTTTTTATTTTTCTTCTCATGTAATTCTTGAGCAATAGTTCCAAATTTTGTAATACCCTCCTCAGTTTATTAATGAAAGAGAAGTTTATCTTGTTCTCTTGTCACCTCTGTTTTATAATTACTTGCAAAAATTAAAGTTTTACAATTTTCCATCTCACTTTAGTTGCAACAAACAGTATAAATTCAAAAATGCCTTGTATATTTATAAAAACTTGATAATGCATCTTTCTAAGGTTACTCGCTCATACATGATAGACCTTCAACCATTTGTTATTAATCTTAAATGGTTTATCTTCTTCCATCTTTGAAATTAAACAATAACCTAAATCATGAGCCTCCTTCCCAATGAAAGGTCCCTCCCAATTTGCTGCAAACTTAGGTAGAGGAAGCCCCCTGATGTGCTTTACTATTGCTTTTAGAACGAGGTCTCCTTCAAAGAATTTCCTTGGTCTCACCAAGTTATTGTATGCCCTTGAGAGTTATTTCATGTACATTTGGAAGTGTTGCATTGCATTGTCTCTGTGTTCGTCCAACGCCTCTAACTTCACGTGTCTACTCTGAGGGAGCATGTTGCTTCGTAGGGCATAACGAGCGGATGGAACCTCTAACTATACTGGAAAGATTGCTTCGACTCCGTACTCGAGGGAGAATGACGTGTATCCTGTGGGTTTTCTCTTGGTCATTCGATAAGCCCATAGTACTGTTAGGATCTTATTATCCCACGATCCTGGGAAGTCTTCCCTCTTTTTGGCCAAAATATTAACCAAAGTCTTGTTAGTTGCTTCATCTTGTTCGTTTCCCTTAGGATATGCCACCGTCGAAGTATGATGGACGATGGAGTATTTGTCTGTGAGCATCAGTACCTTTTTGTTGATGAAGGGCATTCCATTATTGGAGAGGATGACTTTTGGGATTCTGAAATGACAAATCACGTATTCTATAACAAAGTTAGCCACCACGCCGGTTGTTGCTCTTCTAAGAGGTATCGCTTCGGCCCACTTTGTAAAAAACTTCGTTGCCACTAATATCCGGATCTTTCCTATTGATGAAGGTTGTATCATTCCTAACAGATCAAACGCCCAAGTGTGGAATGGATAGGGAGTCTCCAAGGAGTGTAGATGCACCAAAGGAACATGGATCATATTCCCATGCAGCTAGCACACATTGCAATTTTGCACAAACTCAGTAGAACCCTTCTCTATAGTTAGCCAATAGTACCCTAAGGTCATTAATTGGTCATATAGATTTTCCCCTCCAATGTGAGTTTGATCGTGAGCTTATTTCAACACTTCAGGTGCCTCCTCGTTCATAATGCATCTCAACGGCCTGTTGAAGTATCCTTTTTGATAGAGATGTTCATATTGGATATATAAGCGTGAGGGCCTCCGTTTGAGTCTCATCGCATCTATTATTTCTTTAGGAACAACTCCGTATTTAATGAAGTCAATGTAGGTCTGCCTCCAGTCTGTTTGAGTATCAACGAAGTTACATTCAGCTGCTTGAAAGAAGAATTGACACTTATCGCATTTCCGTTGTAACTTAGTTGCGCCTTATTTCATCGTTGGCCAAAAGTATCTTTCCCTTTGTTCTGTATAGGAGAAGAACTAAGAACCAAGAGTCACCACCACCAACCACCACCGGAGGTTGACTGGAGAAGGGACAAGCACCTGAGATATACTACACCAAAGGATCAAACATTCATTAGAGGCAAGTGTTTGATAATGGCAATCTAAGTTTGTATATTGTCCATATTAGAATAGTTATTAAAATAGATGATTTTTCATGTTTGGAAGACATAATGGAGTTGTTAAATGGATTTATGGAAACTGAAATGATATAAGAATTAAACTCATGTTGTAGGTTGATAATAATCCACGAAATAATCATATATCTGTTGAGGAAATTCTGAAAACCATTGTTGTGTTCTTGAGGATATTAGGTTGATAATTTTCTGTAAAAAGAGGAGATAAACATGCTTTTTAATCCAATCCCTTGATGATTGTAGGATGTTTAAAGTATTATAAATCATTCATATATGTTGATATATCATGTAGTAAGGATTATAAATCATTTGGGATGTTAATATGAAGTTTTTAATGAACAAAATGGTGAAACCCGTAGTTTCAGAAATGTAGAAAAACCAGGTTGTGACCTGAGTGATCGATCGATCGACCCCCTGCCTTCGATCGATCGACCTCCCCAGGATGGTTAAAGTTGTTTCTTTTTAATGTTGATTATTATCCCAAAACTTTGGTTGATATTTTGATATTATTAATTGGATATTATGGGGCTTATGTTAGATCAGTAAGCCCTAGATAAGATTAAAATTAATTTGATTGGGATTTAATTAATGAAAATAATAATAATTAGTTTAAAGCAATTTCGTTTGCTAGATTCATTTGTTGGATTCTAATTGGTATGTATGAGGATTAAAGATAGGACCAGTAGGGGTGATTGAACATAACACCTGGGTATCCTTAAGTTTACAAGAAGGTTTAATCCTAAGTGAAAGAAGATGTGTTTATAAGAGATTTGAAACTATCGGTTTTAACCTTAATTAAAGGGAGAGTTTAATTCGTAGTAATTCAGGAGATATCACGATATGGACAAGTAGGATATTAGTGACTTCTTACTGAATATATGTTGAGGAAAAACCTATTTGAACCTTGAGTATTGAGTGAGGCTCGGGGATAATAAAATTAAGAAGTAAAGTTATGATATTTTAACACGTGGGAATTAAAGAGATATAATGCTACGTATAATATAAGGTAATGTAATTACCTTGTTGATAGTATAATATAGGTATGATAATGCCTATTTGATTGATTGATGATTGTGTGTATGACATACCTAGCTTACTTTCTATCGACGGGAGGTTTGCGCGTGAGGGCAGTCATATCCTAATGAATCCATGGGATCTTTGATTTGTCGCTCGAGAACATAGGTCTATGAAAGACTTATTGGGGAGTTGATAAGTCTGCTGACTATGGGAACGTAGGTATCTGCGTGTCCCGTGGGTATGAGAACTATGTTCTCCTCCAATTTGTTTGTTGATATTTGTGGTTCGAGGAATCCTTATCAAACCTTTAATCCCCTATTCGGCGACCAGCGATGATGGGACATGATAGCAGAGTAATGCATTGCACCGCAGCTGTGACTCGGGGTGCCGTATTATATATGAATATATATATATATATATATATATATATATATATATATATATATATATATATAATAAATTAAAGTAATTAATGGTTATATTGTGCTTAAATATATCTACTGTGTGATAATTGTAGATAATGGGGAATTGAGAAAAGAATTGAAATAAGTTAATGAATACTTATTGAAGAAATTAATTCATATTAATGAGAAATGATTCATGTTAATGGGAAGCAATTCACATATATGTGAAATGTAAATGAATGATAATGTGACGTATGATATGGGACATACGGGGTTATGATATGGGAATGAAACCATGTTTTGGAAACTAGAAAAGAGGAACCATTAACTAGGAGGTTAATTGGAAACGTTAAGTGTGCACTCTATTTGATAGGTGAGGATAGCAAGTGAGAGTTGGATGCTAACATGTACATAATAAATAATTTATTGCACTTGTTAAATACTTGCTATTTTTAAAAATCATTTTTCACAATCGGGCTCTGACCCGTTTCCTTGCATATTCTCTTTTCTATCATATCTTATATCATGTGTCCAGCAGCAGGGACCCCAACCTTAGTTGATCTTAATGAGCTATGGATTTTTTCTTAGACGCTTATCATCTTTTGATTCACAGTATTCTCTTAGTTAGGGCATGTCGCCCAAAGGATTTCAGTTATCACTTTCTATCGGGTCATATACTATTGTGTTCGTGTCATTGTAATACATTTATTATTGTTGGGATTACTGTAATGGATTAATATTATTTGGGAATGTTTATTCCAATTTCATTTAAATTCTTTTGTGTCATCTATTTGGTTATAAGTGTTGTAGATGAAATGTGTTGAACAAAAATGGAATTATTGAAATTAAAATTTGGAAAGTTTTTAACACCAGCTTAATTGGGTATTGGGTGAGTTGTAAATATGTTTCGACAGTGATGCTAAGAATGAGCCAACTGTATATTCTGTTTTAATTTGGTATGGGACTGTCCACCCGGCATTTAATTAGGCGGGGTGTTGCACTAGAGTACCGCAATTATGTGACGGGTTGCTACAAGTTACATTGAAGACGTGCGAGGTGTTTGTTCCACTTGCGAGGCCATTTGGGGGTTAGTGGTGGTTTCGGCATATTCGTGGCATGTTTTTAAGCCTAAGTGTGCCCATTTTCAAATTTGGATCCTATTCTCAAACCAAGAGTCCCATGACTACGCGGTCGGGTTTTATGAGTTACGTTACATACATGTGAGGTGTTTGTGCCACTTCCAGTGCCTTTAAGAGGATGCTAAGGTTTTCGGCCAACACGTGGTACATTTTCAAGCCTAAGTTTGCCTATTTTAAAATTTGGGTCATCTTATCAGTCTGATAGTCCTGCGACTATGCAAACGGTTGCTACGAGCTACGTTGAACACATGCAGGGAATTAGTGCCCCTTATGGGGCGATTTTGGGGAGACTAGGTGTTTCAACCCACACGCAGCACGTTTTCAAACCTAATTCTGGTTATATTTAAATCCGGGTCCTATTTCTAGCCGAGAGTCCCACAACCACGCGATTGGTTGCTAAGAGTTACGTTAGACATATACAAGGTGGTCATGCCACTTGTGGGGCAACTGGGGGTTTTGACCACGCGCGGCATGTTTTCAACCCTAAGTGTGCTTATTTTTAAATTCGGGTCTAATTCTCAAATCGAGAGTCCCATAACTATACAACCGGTTGCTACAAGTTAAGTTGGTCGCGTGCGAGGTTTTCATGCTACATGTGTGGTCGTTTGGGGGATGTTGGGGGCTTTGGCCCACATGCGGCACGTTTTCAAGTCTAAGTGTGCTTATTTTCAAATTCAGGTCCAATTTTCAAACCCGGCATCCCATGACTATGCAACCGGTTGCTACGAGTTTTATTAGTCACGTGCGAGGTCTTCGTGCCGCTTAGGATCCGTTTAGGGGTTGGTTGTGGTTTTAGCCCACTTGCAGTACATTTTCAAGCCTAAGTGTGCCTATTTTAAAATTCAGGTCCTATTCTCAATTCAGGGGTCCTCCGACTATGCGTTCGGTTGCTACAAGTTGATCTTGTCACGTGAGGGATGTTCATGCCATTTGTGGGGCCGTTTGGGTGCTACTAATAATTTCGCTCACTCGCAGCACATTTTCAAGCATAAGTGTGTCTATTTTTGAATTCGGGTCTTATTCTCATATTGGGTGTCGTAAAATAGAGCAATCGACTGTTATGAGTTACATTGATCACGTGCGAGGTATTCATGCCACTTCTAAGGCCATTTGGGAACTTCTAGTGGTTTTGTCCCACTCGCGGCACGTTTTCAATCCTAAGTGTGTCTATTTTCAAATTTGGGTCATATTCCCAAATTGAGAGTCTTACAGCTATGCGGGTTGTTGCTATGAGTTACGTTGGATATGTGTAAGGTGTTCGCGCCACTTGTGGGGACATTTGGGCACTGCAGGGTGTTCGTCTCATACGCGGCACATTTCCAAGCCTAAGTGTGCCAATTTTTAAATTCGGGTCCTATTATCAAATTGGGTGTCTTGTGACTATGTGGTCGGTTGCTATAAATTGTGTTAAACACGTGCGAGGTGCTCGTGCAACCTGTAGGGACGTTTGGGGGTTTCTAGTCATTTCGTCCCACTCGCGGCACATTTTTAAGCCTAAGTGTGCCTATTCTTGAATCTAGGTCCTATTCTCAAACCGAGAGTTCGATGACTATACGGTCATTTATTATAAGTTATGTTATCACGTGCGAGTTGTTTATGCAACTTGCGCTATCGTTTAGGGGTGTTGTGGGTTTCAGTCGAAACGTGGCACTTTTTAAAGCCTAAGTGAGCCTATTTTCAAATTCGGATCATATTCTCAAACAGAGAGTCCAATGAAAATGCGATTGGTAGCTACGAGTTATGTTGGACACGTGAAGGTGTTCGTCTCACTTGCAGATCTATTTAGAGGTTGCTGGTGGTTTCGACCCACTTGCAGCACGTTTTCAAGCCTAAGTGTGCCTATTTTCAAATTGGGTCATATTCTCAAATCGGGAGTCCTGTGATAACGCGTTCGGTTTCTATAAGTTACATTGTACATGTCCATGGTGTTTGTGCCACTTACAGGGCCATTTGGAGACTATTGGGGGGGGGTGGACCACACGCGGCACTTTTCCAAGTCTAAGTGTCCCTATTTTCAAATTCGGGTACTATTCTCAAATTGAGAACATTGCGACTATGCGGCCGATTGTTACAGCTTACGTTGGATACGTACGAGTTGTTCCTGCCATATGCGGGGCTGTTTAGAGGCTGCTAGGGGTTTTGGCCCTCAGGCGGCACATTTTTAAGCCTAAGTGTTCATATTTTCAAACTCATGTCCTATTCTCAAATTTGGAGTCCCACAAATACATAACTAATTACTACGAGTAATGTTGGTCACGTGCGAGGTGTGCCCCTAGTGGGGCCATTGGGGGACTGCGGGTGGTTTTGGCCCACACGCGACACATTTTCAAGCTAAAGTGTGCCTATTTTCAAATACGGGTCTTATTCTCAAATCGAGAGTCCAGCGACAATGCAAGTGATTGCTACTAGTCATGTTGGACACATGCAAGGTGTTCGTGCCACTTGTGGGAATTTTTGAGGCTATTGATGGTTCCATCCCACTCGCAGGACGTTTTCAAGACTAGGTTTGCCTATTTCTAAATTTGGGTCATATTCTCAGACTGATTGTCCCACGGCGATGAGGTCGATTTCTACTTACGTTGGTCATGTGCGAGGTGTTCGTTCCACTTATAGGAACGCCTGGGGCCTACTAGTGGTTGCGACCAACTCGCGACATGTTTCCAAGCCTAAGTGTGCCTATTTTAAAATTCAAATCATATTTTTAAACTGAAAGTACCGCGACTACGCAGTCGATTCCCATCTGTTAAGTAGGTCACGTGCAAGGTGTTCGTGCCACTTGTAGGGCCATTTGGGGACTTGCGGTCATTTCGTCCCACTCGCAGCACGTTTTGAAGCCTAAGTGTGCCTATTTTCAAATTTCGATCCTATTCTCAAACTAAGTGTCCCGCGACTATGCGCTCGATTTGTACGAGTTACGTTGATCACGTGCGAGGTGTCCGTGCCACTTTCAGGGCTGTTTGGGAGTTATTAGTTGTTTTGGACCACTCGTGACACGTTTTCAAGCCTAAATGTGCCTATTTTAAAATTTAGGTCCTATTCTGAAATCGGGAGTCTCGTGGCTATCCGGACTAGTTGCTACGAGGTACCTAGAACACATGCGAGGTGTTCGTGCCACTGGTGGGGCCATTTATTGTCTATTGGGTGTTTCAGCCAACACGCGGCATATTTTCAAACCCAAGTGTGCCAATTTTCAAATTCCAAGCCTATTATAAAATCGGGAGTCTCATGACTATGCGACCAGGTACATTAAACACGTGCAAGGTGTCTGTGTAATTTACCGGCACATTTGGGAGATATTGTGGGTTTTGGCCACACGCGACACGTTTTCAAGCCTAAGTGTGCCTATTTTTAAATTTAGGTACATTAGACACGTGTAAGGTGTATGTGCCATTTGTGGGGATGTTGGGGTGCGGTTGTGGGTTTTAGCCCACATGTAACATGTTTTTTAGCCTAAGTGTTCCTATTTTTAAACTCATGTCCTATTCTCTAACTAGGAGTCTCGCGACTACGCAGACGGTTGCTACGAGTAACATTGGTCACCTGCATGTTGTTCATGACACTTGTCGGGACGTTTGGGGGCTACTGGTGGTATTGGAACACTTGTGGCTCATTTTCAAGCCTAAGTGTTCCTATTTTCAAATTTGAGCCCAATTTTAAAATTGAGAGTCCAGCGACTACGCAACCCATTGTTACGTGTTAAGTTGTTCACTGTGAGGTGTTTGTGTCACTTGTGGGACCATTTGGGTGCTATTGTTCATTTCGGCCCACTCGTGATACGTTTTTAAGCCTAAGTAAGCCTATTTTCAAATTCGGGTCATATTCTCAAATTGAGAGTCCCGTAACTACGCGGATGGTTGTTATGAGTTACTTGATCACGTTCGAGGTGTTCGTGCAACATCGAGGGCCGTTTGGGGGCTGTTAGTGGTTTCGACACATTCGCGGCACATTTTCAAGCCTACATGTGTCTACTTTTAAATTTGGGTCTTATACTCAAAATGAGAGTCCCGTGACTACGTGGGCGGTTGTTACGAGTTACATTGGTCACGTGCGAGGTGTTCGTGTCATTTGTAGAATCATTTGGCGACTACTGGTGGTTTCGACCCACTCGCGACATGTTTTCAAGCCTAAGTGTGCCTATTTCAAATTCAGATCCTAATCTCAAATCGAGAATCCCACAATAAAGCGGTCGTCTGCTATGAGTTACATTAGATACGTGTGAGGTGAGCCACATACGGGGCTACTGATGGTTTCGGCTAACACGCGGCACGTTTTTAAGCTTACGTGAGCCTATTTTTTTAAATATGGGTCTTATTCTCAAGTTAAGAGTCCCGCGACAACGCGATCGGTTGATACTAGCTACGTTCAACACATGTGGGATGTCCGTGTCACTTGGGGGTGTTTGCAGTCTACTGGTGGTTTCGACCCACTCACGACATGTATTTAAAGCCTATGTGTACCTATCTTTAAATTCGGGTCATATTATCAAATCAGGAGTCCCGTGACTATACGGTCATTTGCTACAAGCTACGTTGAACGCGTACGAGGGTTCCTGCAATTAATGGGGCCAGTTGGAGGCTGTTGGGGTTTTCAGCCCATATGCGGCACGTTTAAAGTCTAATTGTGGCTATTTGTTAATTCAGCTCATATTATCAAAACGGCAGTTCCACGATTATGTGGTCGGTTGCTACAGGTTTCATTAGACATGTACGAGGTATTTGTGCCAATTGCGGGGTTGTTAGGGTGTTGCTGAGGGTTTCGGCCCACATGGGGCTCTTTTTCAATCCTAAGTGTGTCTATGTTCAAATTTAGGACCTATTCTCAAATAGAGAGTCCCACGATAATGCAAACGGTTGTTACTACATTGGTTGAAGAAACACGTTAATACTAAAAGCTTGTTTACAAGATTAATAACAAACTGTTATAAGTTGTGTAAACTCTGAATAAACTTTTTGGGCAAAACGCTTTTTGAAAAACACAAGATGTGTTATAAAAACTTTCTGAATAAATGGTTTGAATTTGATAGTTGGTTACCTTCTTTTTAATTTTTAATAAACATCTACTAAAGTTACCATGCATTCCTAATCACAACAATAGTTAAGAACATTAAAAGAAATAAACACAAGAATTTTTAACGTGGTAAAACCCTTAAATAAGGGAAACATCCACGATGCCCTCTACGGCACAAAACAAAAATCCACTAAAATAAAAATCAAGTTACAACACTTAAGCAAACCATAAAGATCCTAACCTAAGTTTAGAATGTACCTACATGAGATTCTCCACTCTAAAGGTATTCTGAATTGGACTGATCTTTTCTTGCTTCTTCTTTGTTTTTTCTTTGATATTCTTCTCTTTGAATTCTGATTCCAGCAACTCTTTCAAATTCTAAGATTCTCAGACAGAATCACAGTGTCTAAGTGTTCGTGCGAGATAGTGTTTGTGATGTGCTACTACATGAAAACATGCTACTCACCCTCTCAAGATTTATACAATCTTTACTAACAAATTACAACATTTCTAAAATGAAGGTTAATTCTGAATCTTGATTTTTCAAGCCAAGACTTCTTGATCTTTTATTTATCCACAGATCACAAGGATAACTGGCTCAGAAGACAGTTCAAAGTCTTAAATAATTTCTGGGTTTTGAAAATATTTTTGAAATTGTAAACCTCCAATTGAGATCCAAACTAGACTAGAAGTCTACTTTATTAAACAGATTCAGACTTAACATGCAGAGACTGAATCAACATATTTTGACATAAAACTTATTTTCTCAGATCTAGGGATATACGTTAAAACTTTAACAAAATTTCTTTGTGTGCCTTTTATTTTTTTACACACGTATTTCACAAAATATGAAATAAAAAATCATAACAATAAACAACTCACTAGATCTGAAAATAGTATGAAACTTAGAAGTTTCTATTTCAAAACTTGTTAAAAGAAAAAGGATTTAAAATGCCAGATCTAAAAAGAGAACATAAAATAAATCGTGTGATGTTCTCTTTTAGAAAAACTCAGTTTCAATAATGAAACTTAAGTCTCTCTTAGAGATGAGTTCTGAGAGAATCAAAGATTTGAAGAGGTCTTCAAATGAAAACACAACACCAATAACACAGAAACCCTAGAAGGATCTAACTCTCAAAAGGATGGGTTTTTTGGTGTTTGGGACATTTAGGTTTTGGTGTTTGGTTTAGGAGAAAACACTTAGAGGTTTGAATTACGAAGAAAACTTAGGGTTTCTTCTTCTAATCTCTCTATTTTTCTTTCCCTCTTTTCTCCCTTCTCTCTCTATCTCTCTCTCTTCTCTCTAATCTCTCTTTTCTTTCAGAATTAACAAAATGGCAAAAGTCTCAAAATGCTGAGGCTTGGTTCCTTTTTATACTAATCGTAGAAGGATCCAGAACATCGACCTCAATCCTGTGGCTAGGATTGAGTCTTGATATATTGACTTTAATCCAACGGTTCAACAAAAGTGGTGGGTTAAACTAATGGTGATTGGTTTAGGTTGGGTTCACGAGGATTGCCTCTCAACAGATGCAGTGCGTTGATAATGTTGATCCAAGGGTCGAGGAAGTGTACGCATTCTGTGTCTAACAGAAAACACAAATCTAATCGATATGCAACCAACACGTGTACGCACCAGATGTAAACAAAAACGCGTGTATGAAAGTAATTACAAAGCAAACCTCCAATTCTCTAGGGCTTTTGGATTCTACCCAGGCAAACAATCAACAAAGAAAAATAAGTTTCTAAAATTCAATTTTTACCCACAACACTTTTAAAAACACATTTTAATTAATTCAAAAATATTTGAAAATTATTTAAAATTATATAAAATGATTTGAATTGAATTAAGTTGATTTTAAAGAGATTTGAAGTGTGGAAAAAATATTAATACAAATAGGCGATATGTATTATGCAGTGCAAGTGTCCTATTTGTGGATTTAAGGATAGAATTGACTTCCCTTTGAAGATTTTCTTGGACAGGATTTCTTCTTTGAGCTTGTCCTTTGAGGAGATGGAGTTCTAATAAAATTCTAAACTATTTTGTCTAGATATCCAAACTAGTCAAAACTCATATATATGTAGACTCAAGTAAGTCAATATATAGTGTGTTCTCAATCTCCCCCTTTGGATATTAGAGACAAAATTCCCTTGAGAAACTCTTGGGTCAAAATGAAAAGAAATTCTATGTGTCATATACAAAAATTCTAACTACCCATTCCCATCCTAGAAGAAAAAATAAGGTAAAGAAAATACATTACTCAACTATATACAGACTAATACCCTACAAAATAAAACAAGTTATACAACGGGTCTGAAATGCCTGTAACAAGATAAACACTAAATTGGCATATTAGTTGAGTTAGAATCAGGAATAGATAGAAAAATTATTGCAATACTCAAGATCCTCTCCCCCAATTTTTCTCAAATATACAAGGGGTATAAATCACAGAAAAATAGAGATTAATTGAGAGTTATCATGCCAATAGTTGTACGCGAATTCTCAAAATGAATGTTATCTAAAGGTTTTATAAAGAGATCTGCGAGTTGTTTCTGAGTATTCATATATTCAATAATGAGATCTTTGAATTCAACAAGGTCACGATAAAGTGACATAAAATCTTAATATGCTTTAGTTCTTGAGTGCAGTATAGGATTTTTGGAAATATTAATAGCACTTTGGTTATCAAAAAACATAGTTAATTGTTTTTCTGTGAGATCATAAATATTAAGCATTTGTCTAATCCATAGTAATTGAGCACAACAAATACCAGCTGCTATATATTCAGATTCGGCGCTACATAATGAAATACAATTATGTTTCTTACACAACCAACCTATGAGATTATTGCCTACGTAGTAGCAGATACCAGAAGTTCTCTTACAATCGTCAGAACAATCGGCCCAATCGGCATCGGTGTATCCTACAATAGAGCTAGTCATATCGTTTGTATACCAAATACCAAATTTTAGAGTACCCTTAATATACTTAATAATCCCTTTTACACTTAATAAGCGAGATTCTTTAGGGTTACTTTGATATCTAGCATAGATACACACGACGAAGGATATGTCGGGTCGAGACGCGATAAGATACAACAAATTCCCTATTATACTTCTATACAGAGTGGGATCAACACTTTTCCCATGATCATCCATAGAGAGTTTAGTTGAAGTACTCATTGGGGATCTAGAAGTTTTCGCATTTTCTAAGCCGAATTTTTTAACTAAATCTACAGCATACTTGGATTGAGAAATAAAAAGACCATCGCTGCATTGTTTTACTTGTAAACCCAAAAAATATTGTAACTCACCCATTAAAGACATCTTAAATTCAGTATGCATGATGTCAGATAAGCTCTCTACTTGTTTAGGACAGGTGGAACCGAAAATAATATCGTCCACATATACTTGTGTGATTAAGTCATGTTGATTTTCCTTTCTAACAAATAATGTTTGATCGTTTCCGCAGCGGACAAAGTGTTGAGACACTAAAAAAGTTGACAGTCTCTCACACCAAGCTCTAGGAGCTTGTTTCAATCAGTATAAGGATTTCTTAAGCCTAAAAATGTGGCCCGGGTGCACATGATCAATAAATCCTTTGCGTTATTCTACGTAAACTTCTTCGGATAAACTTCCATTTAAGAAAGAAGATTTAACATCCATTTCGAATAATTTGAATTTCATATGACAAGAAGTTTCAAGAAGGAGACGAACTTATTCCAGACGTGTAACAAGTGCAAAAGTTTCCTCGAAATCAATTCCCTCAATCTGGGAGTATCCTTGTGCAACCAACCTAGCTTTATTTCTAATGATCTCCCCATTTTCATCAGTTTTGTTTTTAAAAATACATCTAGTGATAATAACCTTCGAATCTTTTGGTCTAGGAACCAGATTCCAAACATCGTGACTCTTAAATTGGATTAGCTCTTCTTGCATAGAATTTATCCAAAATGAGTCTGTAAGGGCATCATTAACATTTTTAGGTTCCTCAAGAGAAACAAAAAAGGAAAATTGTGTCACTTGTCGAAGTTGGGATCTAGTTCAAACTGGTTCCGAAGGATTACTGACAATGGTTTCTCTGGGATGATCTTTAGAAACCCAAGTGGGTACAGAAGGACTCTTAGATGGCAGTGAATCAGTATCATCCTGAGAATCAGGGGATAAAATAGGTTCATCCTCATCAAATGTTACGGGTTGACTGTCACTACTCTTAACACTTATGTCATCTATATTTGCATTAGTTGATTCCATAATAGTTTTGGTTCTGTAATTAAACATACGCAAAGCCCTACTATTTTGGGAATAGCCAAGAAAAATTCTCTTTTCTCCTCGGGTATCAAATTTTGAAAGATGCTCTCTATATTTGCAGATATAGGAGATACTGCCGAAGGTTTTAAAATATTTTAAGTTTGGCTTTTTGTGGAGCCATAACTCGTAAGATGTTTCTTTCGAATTTTTTTTTAGGTAGATACGATTAATAATGTGACACGTGGTTTGGACAGTTTCTACCCAAAAGTATCCAGGGATATTCTTAGCATGTAACATAACCCTAACCATTTCTTGTAAAGTCCTATTCTTATGTTCATCTATACCATTTTACTACGAGGTTTTGGGAGCGCTAAACTTATGTTTATAGCCATTAGATACACAATACTCTGAAATTCCAGAGTCCTTGAACTCTCCACCTCTATCACTCCTAATTCGACACACTTAGGTATCCTTCTCATTCACAGTTTTTAAGAGGATTCTTAAGAATTCATTGAAGGTATCTGATTTATGTTTCAAAAAAGCTACCCATGTATTTTTATATTTGTAATACATAACAAGTAAATTTCAATGTTTTTGCCTTTGCATTTTTATGATTATGAATAAATTGTAATATATGAGTTCTTTGTCAACACTTTATTCACATAGTTATGGCCTATCGATATTTTTAGCACGGTGATTAAATGGTCTGCCTTTGGCCGACTAATCTTCTTAAATGGTTACATATTGGATGAACTTGAGTTGTCCTGTCTTAGGTTTTACTAACTCTCTTAGCCTTGCTCAAATGGTTCTTGTCATTCTAGACTAAGTGTTGGAATTAGTTAGTAGTGGCTACCAAATTTTATAGGATTGGTTCCTTGACTTGGTCTGGTAAAATTTCTTGTTCTTGAATTTTAGTCATATAAAAAGTTTTAGAATTAGGAACTTCTTGTTGTTCGTGACTTATCAAAGATGATGTCATACATAAAGTATTGAGTGTCGTAGAACATTGATTTATTTACTATTTTGAGATGTTGAGATTGCTATCTCCCATTCCCCCAAAAAAACATAAAAAAGGAGTCCGAATGATGATAAACCAATAAGTTCTTAACTAAACTGAAAAGAGTTTCTACATATGTGTTGAAAACTTCACCTCATAATCACTAAGAATAGTTCCTAAAATGCTAGGCGTTCTAGGGGTTATTGAATTGCTCTCTTTTAATTGTTTCTTGGCGATAGGTACCGGGTGGGATGACAACAGAGATGCGATATGGACCAGGCTAATTAGCCTCCAACTTGTTTCTTTTTTGGACTAATTTCGTGAGAATATAATCTCCATCCTCCAAGTTCTTCGGCTTCACTATTCTGGGAGTTGTTGATATCCATCCACCCGAAATATAGCATTCTCATGCACTTCCTCTATCAATTAATGGTTTAGCCTTCGCATGAGATCACTTTTAAGAGAGTCAAAGTTGAAAAATCTGTGACTGGGTAGACCGATTTGTGTAGGAACCACAACTTTGGTTCCAAATGCCATCATGTATGGAGTCTCATCGATAAATGTCCGCGGTGTGGTTCTATGGGCCCAGAATATACTATGTAATTCATTCATCAAATTTCATTTGGCTTCGTCAAGCCTTTTCTTCAAACTGTTAAGAAATGTTTTATTAGTCACCTCCGTTTGTCCATTACATTGAGGATGTCCGATCACAGAATGTAACTTTTAAATTTTGAGCATTCTCAATACTTAGAATTCATACCATTCTGACCGCCAGAAATGTAAAGATGGTGCTTTGAGATTTGGCCAAGTATCTCGTCATCAGCTCTCATTTTACTCCATATATCCTTAGTACATGATTGACAGTCAATTGAGAGTTACTATGAGCTATTATTTTCTCTGCTCCTAATGACAAAGCTATTTCCAGACTTGTAATTAATTCTTTATACTCTGCCTCATTGTTAAAAGCTTGCAATTCAAATCAAAGTGCATATTCCACATCTATATCATCAGGGGTGTTGATAATTAATCATGATCCACTATTGGTTGTACAGGAGGATCCATCTACTTACAATTTGTAGATAGAAATTTCTTTATCAAAGCCCCCTTCATTCAAAAATCCCTATTTGAATAACTTTATGCTCTCATCCACATACTATTTCACGACTTCTCATGTCGTGGATGCTTCTAGTAGTCCACTTTAGAACTAGCTTTCAAAGAAGTTTGCGTGAATTGCCTTGGCATTGAGGTCTATTCTAAGGAAGTCTGCTCAGCCCATTTGTCCTTAGTCGAATTTTTCATGGTGGATATTTCTTCATAAGTGAACTGTTCTATGAAGTGTACCACCTCTTGACCTTATAATGTTATTTTAGGTTCATAGAGTATATCATACTCTCTTAGTCCTACTGCCTAAGACATCAATCTCCCTGACTTCTCTAGCATATGGATAGCTTGACACAATGGTAGGTCTTTGTAGACCACGATGGTATGTGCCAGAAAATATGGTTTCATTCTTCTTGATTCTTTAATGAAGGCCAAGGCTAATTTTTTCAAGAAGATGTATCAAATATCCTCTCCCTAAAGACCTTTGTAGCTTTGTATACTAGTTTTTGAACTACGTTCTCTAATCATATGAGAGTTGAGCTAACTATTGACTCATATATGGTAAGGTACAAGTATAACCATTCTCTCACAAGTGGTCAGGAGAGCAGCGGTGAAGACACTAAGTATGTCTTTAAACACTAGAAAGAATTTTCATATTCTTCATTACATTCAAAGGTTTTCCTAAATACCTTGAACAACGGTAGACATTTTTTGGAAGCTGGCGAGATAACCCGGTTAAGAGCAACTACACTTCCTATCAACTTTTGTACATCATTCCAGAATGAGGGGGATTGATTATCAACCAACGCTTTGATCTTTTTTGGATTGGTTTCAATTCTTCTCTGATTTACTATGAGTCCTAAGAACATTACTTCTTATACATCAATCACAAATTTGATCGAATTAAGCTTCATTTGGTGCTTCTCAATCTGATCAAACGCTTAAGTTAGGTTTTTAATATGGTCGGCATGCTATCTTGCTTTTGGTAAGCATTTCATCCAAAAAAACTTTCATATTCTTGCCAATATGCTCTTCAAAAACTTTGTTCACCAGCCTTTGGTGCATTACACCAGCGTTTTTAAGCTCAAAGGGCATAATATTGTAATAGTAAGTACCTCACCTGGTGATGAACAACATTTTCTCTTTATCTTTTAGTTTCACTTAATTTTGTTGTAACCAGAATTGGCATCCATAAAATTGAGTAATTCATATCCAACTGTAACATCAACCAACTGATCAATTCATCTAACAAATTCCATTTGTTATTCTTCTTTCTCTGTATCACCACATTGTTCAAACTAGCCTAGGTATTTGACATCTTTGATGAATTTTTCTTGGATAGTCATGTTCTTTTAAAGACTGAATACACGTCGTTTATGCTTGATCGGCTTGGCATCTTTGATGATGTCCAGCTCATGGAATATGAATTCTGAATCAATTCCTGGTATGTCTTCATGGCTCCATATGAATACACTCTTTCACTCTTTGAAGGATTTAATTAATTCCTATTAGAGGGTTGGTTCTAGAGTTGAACCAATATACGTGGTTCATTCGAGTTTTTCGTTATCCATGACAATTATTTTAGTGGCCTCTACAACCTTCCCTTTAACCAAATTAGCCTCCTCGTAGGAATCTAAGGTCACAATCTAGTAGGTGGTGATGATCTTATTTTCTTCTTCATATTCGACTGAAGTATAATAGCATTATCTAACTTCAACTTGGTTTCCTTATACAATATCAACCCATAATGAATGGGGAATTTCAAACACTGATGGATAATGGATGGTACTGCTTTAAAAATTTTCAAGATGGCTCTATCGAGGATCATATTATAGGGTTATTGGATGTTCTTATGCAAGATGAAGATTTAAATCCAATCAGTCCTGCTAGTAGGCCAAGTGTCGATAAAAACATCACATTTGACAATTCCTAAGTGGTATATTGTTTCTCATGATAAACCTATCAGAAGTCTATGGTAAGATTCTAATTTGTTGTCATGTAACCCCAAACTATAGAAATAATTTTAGACCATGACATCGGTTGAACTGCCATTGTTTTCCAGGATTCTGGCCTGCCTTGCTTCATGTACTCTCATAATGATAACCAAAGGATCATCAGGGTAGAGTACTCCAGATAAGTCATTCTCAGATAAACTACTTACCAGTTTGTCTTTGTTCACCTTTCTTGGACGACCATCCACTTTATTGAATAAGTTGATTTTTCGAATATATAAACATGTCTTGGCTTTGTTCTAATAATCTTTCCTCTTGGTTGCCTTATCACTACCACCATCATCTTCTCCTATAATGAAATGGAAGCCAAAGTATATCATTTTTATATCAAGTTCAGGCTCTCGAGATTTTTTCGACTGGGTCATCTTTTGAATAATCATCATGACCCCTCTTTTGGTCATCCCTGCTTTTACAAGGAGATTGTGATCATCTTTTGGAATCTCCTCCCTCTATTTGATCAACGAACTTAGACTATTTTCCCTGATGGACGAGATTTCTAATTTCATTTTTCAGGGCAGTACAATTTTCTATGGTATTCCCTGATCCTTATGGAACTCTCAATACTTAGACTTGTCCCTCTTATTATAAGGGGACTTAGCTTTCACATCCATTTTATATCTCAACTCCCTCTGGTATCTTCCAGAATGTGATGCACATCAATAGTGAGGGGGTGTAGTCCTCGTACTTCTTAGGTTTCTCGGCCTTTTTATCTTTTTTCTCCTTTTGTCAAAACACTAATGACTATCGGCTTTAGCACCTGGGAATTGCTTGGTGTCCATATCCTCCTTGGCGTTCATAATTTTGTATCTTTTTCCATCAACTAAGTCATAGCCTTAGGTAGTCTTAGCTAGGTCATAATTCAACTTTTCAGGAAGCAATTCGCTCATTACACCAGTGATACCAGTCTTTCTTCATAATCCAGCACGTTTAGTTTCATTGTTAAAACGAGTTATGTACTCGCAAATGGTTTCACCTGGTCACTGACGGACACTCAATAAATGAGCTACCCTTTTGATGGGTGTGGCCCCAAAGAAGAAGTTACAGATAAATAGCTCGATCGACTGCTGAAAGCTAGAGACTTTTCCGCGGGGCAAATTATTGTACTAAATTTGCACCGACCCATTAATGGTACTTGAAAATGCACGACAACGTATCTCATTTGGGACTAAATAAATATCAATTGTTTCCTGGTATCTCTTTATGTGAAGGACATGGTCAGTTTTATCATCATATTTGGGAGTAACTACAAGAGGCTTGGACTTAGCTGACATTAGAAAATCCATAATAGCTCAAACAAAGGGTGAACCCTTCACAAGACTCCTCTGCAATGGGTTTTTAGACTTAGTTATTTATCGTAAACAATCTTATAATTTTTCAATTGATCCCTTCCAACGGTAGTCTACTCGATTAGTTTTGACTGAGGTTTGTCAAGTGGCTCAGTCGTGCATTCGTGTTGAGCTCTCTTCCCGAGAAGTTTTCTCGGCATACATGAATCCTCGCACGCTAGTTATAAATCTAACAAATCCTTCTCAGTGATATCGTGATCCATAAGGTTCCCTATAGTGACCCCTATTTTCTCAAGGACCTAGGCAATCGAAAGAAGAGGCTTTGTTCAACCTTTCTAATGCGCTCGGTCGTTCTTGAGTGAAAGATCGACCATCATAGTTATTAGTAGATTTGATAGAAGAGGTTACACTAAGGCGATAAGTTCGATCTTGCGAAGATTCCAAAAATCTGGAACGACTTCTATCATTTTTAGGCGGTGGAGGTGGCATTTCCCTCCTGGAAGATGGTGCATCAGTAGGTTTTGTTAAAGCATTTGAGAAAGTTGCCTTACAATTTCTTGGTTTTCTTCCTTCCCATTGGTAATGTTAAGTAGAATTCCCGGCAAGTCTCTTACATCAGGAGGAGTGGAAGGACTGAAAGCATTGCCTCCAATAAGACATCTTTTTGGGATGTCTGTCATACTGCGGAGGTATGAAAAATGGATTTTTGAAGGAACTTAAGAGGAAACAATAATGACTTGTCAAATTTTCACAAACATAACCAATTTGTTGATGTATAAATTTGGATTGATCTTAACTTTAGTTACCCAAAAATATAATCACAGATATAATAGATAACTAAAATAGAAAGAGATAAGAGATCTTAACGTGGTTCAGCTCAAGAATAGATCCTACATCCACGGGGTAAAGCCAGTAATGAATTAGGATTTATTCCAGTCTCTAGGTTACAATGTTTAGGGATTAGCACAGAACATTTTCCCCTCAGTTGGGGGAAGTAGAGTATTTATAGTTAAAAAGGTTCAAGAGATGGACTACCTTTATAGCTTAGGCATTTACACCTTTACACGATAATATATATAGATGTACATCTGTTGCGTGCATGTACATGGTGACTGTTGAATACTCCATGTGTGTCTTTTCACCATACAGATGGTTCACTTTCTTGATCATGGTCAGCTAGGCAGCCGACCAAAGGATATCTGAGCCGACTGGGATTACCTACTCATAGAGAGTTCGATGGTAATTTTGACAAGCACCACTATTTTATTGGTCCAGTAGGCCTAATAATTTTAGGCTACAATAATCCTCATTTGGATAAAAGCCCTATTTTAAGTATTCGTGTCAATTAAAGGTTACTTATAAATGTCAAATACCTTGATTTTAACCTGTAAATTTTACATCAAACAGTTATCATACACTTTTCGATGTAAAACAATATTCATTTACGACCTCAAAATATTATTTTATACACCTTCTTTTTATTATGAAAAGGTATTTGGATACAACTTTCATTTTAAGAAAATTAGAACTCGATTTCCAAATTTAAAACTCCTTTGTATCTTTAAAGTTTCAAACTTTTCAAACAATTATTTAGTATATTTCATATATAAATATTGAATCACTCTTTTATCATGTTTGTATTTCCGAGTTCTTCAATGAGCTCAGTTATACCCGAGGTTCTCGGGGTTGATGAAAAAATTCCTAGGGATACACTGACATCCCTAGCTGCTCGTCATCTTTCTTCAGTAAATTTCTCACTCCTTTGGTCTTTCTTTCTTTTTCTTGAATTCTTGTATTTGTGTTGACTTTATTGTTTTTCTTATCTTTCAGCTGGTGAACTGCTTCAATACCATCGTGAAGAAAGATCAAGTTATTAAAGCTTCCAGTTCCTCGTCCGATGTTGACGATGCTTTGTTGGGTTTAGCCCAATCTGTGAAGGAATCTCGTCAACATTACATCGAGGAGAAAACTGTTTGGGAGAAAAAGCTGGCTATGGCTGAAGCTGAGAAGGCGAAAATGGCCGAAACCTCCAAGAACTTGGAGGAGAAAGTTAAAGTTTTGGAGGTTAAACATCAGGATTCTGATGATAAGTTGAAAAAGGCAGAAGAAGAATTATCTACTCTGCGAGATATCAAGGTTAAGAAAGAGGAATTGGAGGTGAAGCTCTCCTCGGAGAAGTCGAGGAGAAAAGTTGCAATCAAGAAGCATTCCAGCGTTGGTTGGGAGAAAGGATGGGAGAGAGGGATAGCTGCAATGACATCCCAAGTCCAATATGGGGAGTTGAAATACTTCCATGATGGCTGGGAGGCTGCTCTGCAAGAGCTAAAGGTCCAAAACGATTCTGAACTATTCCAACGGCATCTCCCTGGTCCTCCTCCACCAATTGTGGAAGAAGAAGAAGATGAGCCTGCCTCAGATGAGTCTTCTATGGCTATGGGCGATCAAGTTTCTGCCTCTCAACCCTCTGCCACCGAGGACGTTTCTTCCATGCTTCCTCCTCCCGAGAAGATTCCTACCGATCAAGCTGTTGTTACCTCCGAGCAACCGAGCTCCTCGTCCCAGCCTCCCGAGAAAGTCTTGGGAGACAAGGAAAAGGTGTGAAGTTGTTCGGTAGCATTTCTGTATTTTCTTGTAATCGAACAATGTAACTTTTTGATGATCTAATAAAACATATCTTTGCTCATCTCTGTTGTTGATAACTTGTTTTTGTTGATTGTTGTCTTTTTCTTGTCATTAGTTTGTTGCTAGAATGGAATTGATCTCTTCTCATGATACCGAGCTGATGCAGTAATGTCATCAATACTATAAGGCTGGTCATACAAACCTTACTACATCGTAAATTGTTGATATCCTTGGTCATGGTGCTTCAGAGCAGGCTATTGAGGCTTATCGGTACTTGAAAGATTTACTCGACCGAGCTGTGGCCAACAATGTCGCTTATTATGACCTGATCGAAGAACTGCATTGTTCCTTAGAGGATCTCCAAGGTCAACACAATGAATCAATGGCTTTGTTACACAAAGATTATGAAAATAGATACCAACAACTTTCTTCTGAAACAGGCCATAAGAAGATCATCGCTGCATATGATATTAGGGAAAGAACTCTAAAAGGTGAAGTTGAAGCCTGCAGACAAATTGCCGAGATCCTGGAACAAGAAAATAATAATTTGCAGAAAAAATTGGCCCAATATGAATCTGCTACTTCATCTTCTACTGCATTAATACCAGTTACTGATGAAGGCTTCTCGTTCTTAGAGGTCGAAAATGCCAAGCTAAGGCAAGAGCTGGAGGACTTAAGAAGATCTGCCATTTCTGGAACTGCTCGGGGACGAGGAAGAGGTTCTCGGGGGCGAGGAAGAATCCTCAGCCAAAATGTTGAAGAGGCTCGCACTCAGTCTACTCTGGAAACTCAAGCATTCCAGTTGAAAGTAAAAGACCGTGCTCTGACTGAAATGTCCAATAAAAATCTGTCTTTGGAAGATCAGCTGGCATCGACGAAATCTGCCTTGCATAACAAGGATCTCTTTGCCAAAAGCCTTCATGAACAATTGGATAGATTAACCTTCCAATTCCATAAACAGCCAAGGGAATTCTGGATGGCAGGATACAATGAAGCTCTCGTTCATCTGGATGCTCGCATTGAACATGCTAACAATGAAGGTTACAAGCAAGGATGGTTAAATGCATTGGGTGTATTAAAGTTGGAGCAAGGGCATTTTTTATGGGACTATCATGCTCCATCATTATTAGACTTGCCTGTACCACCTTTCAAATTGGATATGGCATGGATCCCAGCTCGTTCCATTCCTCGCAGTCTAATTTCAAAATACCTTGGTGATTATAGCCTTCACTCCCAAGTTGAATTATCTCGTCCTGAGCATCTTTTGGATACACCTTCTGTTATGAACGTCAGAATGCTCAGAGATGTTAATTTCATCAATTCTCCCCTTTGCCTAGAAGACTCTCCTGCCGGCGAGGAACCTGTTTCTAAAGCACAGGGCAAAAAACCAATAGAATAGTAATATCCATGTAACAATTTAGTACATTCTTGTAACTTGTAACTTATTCTAGATTAATGAAAATATTTTCATTTTCTGTTTGCCAATTTTGTTAGTCTTGTGTTTATCAAACACCTTTATATTTGTACATATGTATCTATGTATCTGTTAAAAAGATAACAGTATTATTGTTCAATAAGCAACTTAATAAAAAGTTACAAGTATTAGTAATGTTTCTCGATCACTTAATAATAAAGTAATGAGTAAAAATGTTCAAACTGTTTCCAACCAACCAAGGTGGGTGAATAATGTTTGTCGACCAATTACAGCTGATGGGTTTTTTATCCTCGACCAGCTATACTTGGTTTAATTATAAAATTACGTCCGACCAACTAAGATCAATAATTTGTCCTCACCGACCAACTACAGTTATTGGGTTTTTATCCCCGACCAACTATACTTGGTGTATTTTTTGAACATTTTGTTCTTCAAAGAACTCATTGTAATAATATTACCTCCCGACCAACATAAGTTGTAATATGAGAGTATATTTTTATCTTACCAACCGTAGTTGATCATGCTGGTGTACAGTTTCTGGCTCCTTAAAGCTTTTGGCTCCTTAGAGCATTTTTTGGCTCCTTAGAGCATGTCCTCCTAACCAAAGGAGGTTGGCTACTTATAGCACTTTTGCTCCTTAGAGCATGTCCTCCTAACCAAAGGAGGCTGGCTACTTATAGCACTTGTGCTCCGTAGAGCTGTCCTCCTAACCAAAGGAGGTTGGCTACTTATAGCACTTTTGCTCCGTAGAGCTGAGGTTGGCTACTTATAGCACTTTTGCTCCGTAGAGCTGTGGTTGGCTACTTATAGCACTTTTGCTCCGTAGAGCTGTGGTTGGCTACTTATAGCACTTTTGCTCCGTAGAGCTGTGGTTGGCTACTTATAGCACTTTTGCTCCGTAGAGCTGTCCTCCTAACCAAAGGAGGTTGGCTCCTTAGAGCACTTTTGTTGTGTAGTGTGTTACACTACTCCGAAAAATTTTCAACCAGAAAGAAAATGGCGAAACATCCTCGTTTTATTCATAATGAAAGAAATGCTTTACATTTGACATCATTGATAATACTTGCGCAGGTGTTCAGCATTCCATGCGTTCTTAAATTCCTCTCCTTTTAGAGTTGCTATTCTGTAAGTTCCTGGTCGAACAACCTCTGTAACTTGGTAAGGTCCATGCCAGTTTGCTTCCAGTTTATTCTGTTTCTGAATGACCTTCTTTAGCACATAATCCCCCTCTTTTAGATCACATTTCTTTACCCTTTTGTTGTAAAACAGAGTTGTTCGTTGTTGATAAGCAGCATTCCTAATGGCTGCCTCTTCTCTGACTTCCTCGAGCATATCCAAATCCATCCTTCTCATCAGATCACTGATCGGAGAATTGAAATTTAACACCCTGTGTGTTGGTAGGCCCAACTCGGCAGGTATCACAGCCTCACTTCCAAATGCTAGCATATATGGTGATTCTCCTGTTGCTGCTCGGGGAGTTGTTCGGTAAGCCCACAAAACTGACTGTAGCTCATTAATCCAATTTGCTTTAGCCTCACTTAACCTCTTCTTCAATCCATTTAGTAATGTTCTGTTCGTCACTTCAGTCTGTCCATTGCTTTGAGGATGGCCTGGTGCTGAATGAAACTTCAAGACGTTTGACTGATGACAATAGGCAGCAAATTCTTCATTATCAAATTGCGTTCCATGGTCTGTGATGAAAGCATGGGGGAGACCATATCGACAAATGATATTCTTCCATATGAACTGATACACCTTCTCGTACGTCATATCAATTAGTGGTTCAGCTTCCACCCACTTAGTAAAATAGTCTACTGCCACGACGAGATACTTGAACCTTCCTCGGGTCGTTGGCAGTGGTCCAACCAGATCAATTCCCCACATGGCAAATGGCCAAGGTGATGTTATTGGTGTCAACAATGCCTGTGGAGTTCTTCGGATGGAGGAAAAACGTTGGCATTTGTCACACTTCTTAGCATAGGCTATACAATCAGCCCTCATCGTCGGCCAATAGTATCCATGTGTCATTACCCTTTGCAAGAGTGTCCGACCTGCTACATGAGCTCCACAAGATCCTTCATGAATTTCTTCAATCAATTCTTTGACTTCTGATGGATGCACACATCTCTGCAAACCTGCCATAATTCCTCGTCTGTACAAAACACCATTAGTTAACACATACCGAGCAACTTTATACTTCCATTTTTTGGCAGCTAGTTTGTCCTCCGGCAATTCTCCTTCTTCAATGTATGCTCTGATAGGATCCATCCAAGATGGTCCTAAATCAAGGGTAATAATCTTCACCGTCAGATCTTCTTCTATGCTCCGACTTTCTAATACTTCAATTGGTATTGTTCTTCGCAGCTCGGTGCGAGTAGCTGACGCTAGTCGGGCCAATGCGTCTGCTCTAGCATTCTCCATTCTCGGTATCCTTACCAATTGAATAGCATCAAATTCTGTTAATAACTCCATCACTTTTGCATGGTACTTCACCATTAACTCTCCCTTCACTGCATATATTCCCATCATCTGATTCACAATTAATTGAGAATCACTGAAAACAATTACTTGTCGTGCCTCCATAACTTTCGCCAAATGAAAACCTGCTATCATAGCCTCATATTCAGCCTCATTATTGGAAGCTTTGAATTGGAATCTCAAGGCATACTCCATGTCAATATCGTCTGGAGAGTTTAAAACAATCCCTGCTCCACAACCAGCCGTGCAAGATGATCCATCTACATATAATCTCCATGTATGTAACTCGTCTTCAAATTTCTTATCTGTTAGAGTTCCTCGGTGAAATATCATCTGCTTTCTTTCATCATCCCCGGGTATGCTTCGTTCCTCGTTGGTCATTTGTTCGCGCCCTTCATCCAACCGGAGTTGGTCGGGGTTTGAATATGATGATTTTTCTACATCCACAAGTCCTTTTACCAACCTTGGTTGGTCTGGATCTGTGTCTGTTGATCCTGTATCGTCCACAGGTAAGTCAGCAAGCACCTTTTGCTCCTCGGGGGTATCAGGGTATGTGAACTCTGCTATAAAATCTGCCACGGCTTGCCCCTTCAACGATGATCTGGGTTCATACACAATATCATATTCACCGAGCTCTATTGCCCAGTACATCAATCTTCCTGATTTTTCTGGCTTGTGAAGGGCTTGTCTTAACGGCATGTCGGTATACACAATGATGGTATGGGCCTGGAAGTATGGCCTCATTCTTCTACTTGCTTCAATTAATGCCAGTGCCAATTTTTCCAGCTTTGGGTATCTGATTTCCGCACCTCGGAAGGCCTTGCTTGTGTAATAAATTGGCTTCTGGACTCCATTCTCCAATCTGATCAATGCCGAGCTAACTGCATTTTCTGATACTGCCAAATACAAGTACAGCGTCTCTCTAGTTATTGGCCTAGACAACAATGGTGGGGCTCCCAAATACTTCTTCAAATCTTGAAAGGCTTTCTCACATTCATCAGTCCACTCAAAGCTTTTTCGCAGTGTTTTGAAGAATGGGAGGCATTTATCAGTTGCTCGGGATATAAATCTGTTGAGTGCTGCAACCCGTCCGGTAAGACTCTGCACTTCTTTCTTCGTCGTCGGAGATCGCAGCCCTAAAAGAGCCTTGATCTTTTCTGGATTAGCCTCAATACCTCGCTGGTTGACGATGTATCCGAGGAACATTCCTTCTCGTACTCCAAAGGTACACTTCGTCGGGTTGAGCTTCATCTGGTATTTATCCAGTTGATCAAAAGTTTGACTCAAGTCAACCAAATGATCTGCAGCTCTCTTGCTTTTGGTGAGCATGTCGTCGACATAGACCTCCATATTGCGGCTGATTTGTTCGGTAAAAACCTTGTTCATCAACCGCTGATATGTTGCACCAGCATTTTTTAAACCAAAAGGCATAACATTATAACAATAAGTTCCCCTTGGGGTAATAAAAGAAGTACTTTCCCTGTCTTCAGGTTTCATTTTGATCTGGTTGTAGCCAGAATAAGCATCCATGAAGCTGAGTAGCTCGTGTCCCGAGGTAGCATCCACTAGTTGATCAATTCTGGGCAATGGAAAGTGATCTTTTGGACATGCCTTGTTGAGATCAGTAAAATCAACACACATTCTCCATTTGTTGTTCTTCTTCTTTACCATCACCACATTTGCCAACCAATCTGGATATTTCACATCTTCAATGAATTGGGCTTTCTGGAGTTTCTCGACCTCCTCTTGTATGGCCTGGTTCTTCTCGGGATTAAACACTCTTCTTCTTTGCTTCACAGGCTTGATCTCCTTATTCACGTTGAGCTCATGACATAAAAAGTTTGGATCTATACCTGGCATGTCTTCATGACTCCAAGCAAAAGTATTCTTCCTGCTTCTCAAGAAAGTTATCAATTCTTGTTTTATTGAAACATCCAACGACGATCCTATCTGAGTTACTCGTTCAGGATGCTCGTCGTCTAGGATAACAATTTCTGTAGATTCCACAACCTGCCCTTTTACGAGTTGAGTTTCATCCCTAGGGTCAAGAGTTTCAATTTCTGTGCCTTCCTCCACTTGGTAAGTAGTAGTCTTTTTCCTTGATTCTTCAATTTCTTCTTGCTCGGCAGACGAATAATAGCATTCCCGAGCTACTTTTTGATCACCTTTCATAATTCCTACTCCAAAATTCGTTGGGAATTTCAAACATTGATGTACTGTAGATGGAACTGCTTCGAACTTCTTCAATCCAACTCTTCCCATGATGATGTTGTAGGCGGACTGCACATTCTTATCCATCACAAAGAAGCGTATTCTTTCTGTTCGACAAGCAGGCCAAGTTCCAATGAGTATATCCAACTTGATCGTCCCAAGTGGAAAAACTTTCTCGCCAGCAAAACCCAGAAGGGGTCTGTGATAAGGTTCCAATTGAGATAATTTTAAATTCAAGCTATCAAAGAATGAATAGTACATGATGTCTGCCGAACTACCATTGTCTACTAACACCCTTGAAATGATCACATCCTTCATCCTCATTTTGATCACCAAAGGATCATCATGAGGGTAAAGAACACCTGCCAGGTCATTTTTTGAAAAACCAATCACTAATTTCTCTTTGTTTACCTTCCTCGGACGATCATCCTCGGCCAGGTTTATTCGCTGAATGTATGAACAAGCTTGAGCCTCTCCGAGGTAAGCTTTTCTTTCTGCAGTAAGGTCTCCTCCTCCTGCATCTCCTCCTGTAATAACATTACAATCAAGTGATCCAAAATGTATGGAAAATACCTCTCGTTCAGGTTTCCTCGGTTTCTTGGGAAGATCGGGGTCATCATCTGGATCCTCTTCATGGTCCCTCTTCTTTTTATCCTCTGCACGACGAGGAGATCTAGATCTCTCTCTAGTTCTATCATCATTTTTCCTTTCACCTCTGCGATCTACATACTTTGATAATTTTCCTCTTCGGATGAGTGTTTCAATCTCGTTCTGAAGGGCTATACAATTTTTGGTCATATGGCCATGATCTTTGTGAAACTCGCAATATTTGTCTTTATTCCTCAGGTCGGGATTTGTCTTCAGTTTCTCTGGCCACTTGATTTCCTCGTTATTCCTGATTTCTTCCAAAACATGATTAATACCCATTTTCAATGGAGTATAATTATCATACTTCTTTAGGACTTCCAACTTCATCCTGTTATTCCTGGAATGTTTATCACCACCATTACCTTTCTGATCTTTCTTCTTAGAATTGTCGACCTCAACTTTAACTTCTTTGTCCATATTCTTCTTCGCAGCCATAGCCTCCTCGGCATTCATGATTTTGGCCGCCTTTGCCATCAACTCCGACATATTTTTAGGTGGATCTTTGGCCAAAGTGTAGTACAGCTTGTTAGGCAGCAAACCACTCATCAGAGCGGTGATTGCTGTCTTTTCTTCATAATCTATGACTTCCAACTTCTCGTTATTGAAACGAGTTATGTAATCTCTAGTACTTTCACCTGATTTTTGTCTAACACTTAGCAAATGTGCTACTCGCTTTACCGGCTTTGCTCCAAAACAAAAATTGCCAATAAAGAATTCGGCTAACTGAACAAAGGTTGAAATCTTACCCCGAGGAAGATTATTGTACCATATCTGTGCAGATCGCGTAAGAGTTCCTGAGAATGCTCTACACCTCATCTCGTCAGGGACAGCGTAGATATCTGCAGCAGCCTGGTATTGTTCTATATGAAGTACGGGATCTGTCTTTCCATCGTACTTGGGGGTCACTACGGGTGCTTTGAATTTTGACGGTGTAGGGAAATCCACAATGGCTTGCACAAAAGGTGTTCCTTGAACAAAAGTTCTCTGTAAGGGGTTCCTTGCCTTAGCCATTTCTCCCAATCTATCTTCCAACCGTTGAATGGAACCTTTCCATGCTTCATTCCCTTCCTCGGGCCGCTTAGTTCGAGCAACTGACTGCTCTGACGTAGCTTCCTGAGATTTATCCCGACGAGTAGTTGGTCGCGATTGTGCAGATCCTTCTCTCAAACCTGGTGGTGGTCGAAAACTTCTTGATGGAGCCCTAGGTGGACTCATGTTCCTCCTTGGTCCTAATCGACTGAAAGGAGACACCCTGCTTAATCTTTCCAAAGCGCTAGTTCTTTCCGGAGAAAGAGTGATACGTTGATCTGTATCCGTAGCCCGTATCGATGAAGTTCGCCCAGGTTGATAAGAAGAATCACTAGACTCTTCATTGTGATATGACCCGGTACGTCTAGATTGCGATTGCCTATGATCACTCCTTTGCCCTGAATAGGTAGGTGCACCGCCCTGAAGAGTTTGAATGAGTTGCCTCATAGATTCTTGCATGGCGGTTTGTCCTTGAGCCAGATTCGTCATAATTCCCGCCAGATCTGGGGATGCAGATGGATTTGGAAGATTTCCAGTATTTCCAACATTTCGATTACTGGATTCTGGATTATCTGCCATTGGTGATAAATGATTTTTATGAAAAACGATAATAACAGTCGTTTCCCACAGACGGCGCCAATCTGTTGATGTAAAAAACTAGATCGCTCTAATTTTTCAATCACAGATAAATAAATAAGACAAATATTTTTAAAGTGGTTCGGCTAGGAATAAAGCCTACATCCACTGTTATGTTATTGCTGAGTGTTTGTGGAATTCTTGATTACAAGTTCTCTCAAGAAATTCCCCTCCTCTTTTGAATGAGGATGATACAAGGTATTTATAGCCTTGAGGCTGTACATGAAAGGTTCGATACATTAAATGACATACATATGAAAGGGTAATACATTTAATGCAGAGTGCGTGCCAAGAATATAAGCATTCAATGAATATCTGAGCTGTTGATTATCTGGCAATTAATGATACGACCGAGATGCAGCTCGGACCGCCATAGCTGTTCGCTGATCAGGAGTTCCTCGGAACATTAGAGTACCTCGGTGCGCTAGAGTTCCTCGATGCGATAGAGATCCTCGGTGTGATAGAATTCCTCAGTGTGATAGAGTTCCTCGGTGTATTCTCGTTGCTCGGAAAGAAGCATGGTTGGTCGGGAAATGATCTTCCTCGCTGCTATTGTGCCACGTAGATTGACACGTGTCTTCATCTTATTCATCCACATCAGCATATTAATTTTGGTATCAACACCATCTCAAATCATTTTGGTTTTGTATGCACCAGTATGTCTTTGGATGCCATCCTTCGGGATGGCTTCCCCTTTTTCTTTTGTCTGTTTTGAGTAAAATAGACTGGTGACTCTAATTCTCTCTACATTTTTACACCTCATCTCAAACGACACCGGCCGAAGAGCTCCCGAGAGGGACGCACGGGACCCGAGGATCCTCCCTTCACGCGCTCGCCCGCGACAAGGATCGGGTATGGCCACAGTGGCGACTCCGCTGGAGATATCTATATGTTTTGGGGGCTTGACTCTATTTACATGGATGTTATATTTGTTTCTGTTTCCCCCATATCTGCATGTTCCCCCTTTTCATGTGTATCTCATGTTTATGCTTTTGTTCACACACTTGTAGAAAATTCTCCATGTACACTTCACACCACGTGCACCTAGGATCACATATATCCACATGTTGCACGGATCACCCATCCATACTTGGTGTACCTTTGGTACTTGTACTTTGCTCCCTATTTGGCATAATCAAGAAAAGCATTCTCATCATAAGATACTAATAAGAGAATCATGCATGACTCACACGACATCATCAAAGAGCATTGTCATTGACCAAAATTTACCCAGTAACTGGAGAGTCACTTCGTGGTGGGCGCTGGTCCGACAAGGCACAGTTATCCTAAGCGATATGACTCTCACCTTTCATTGGCCAAGTACCTTCGACGTATATCGAACGGTTCCCCCGCATCGTACCGTTTGACCGAAGTCATGACGGGAGGTATATCGCATGGAATTCATTCACGTACGCTGAGTATATAGAATTTTCTCTCACACGTACCGTCCCCATGAGGTATATAGTGAGGCAATTCACGTACACTCAGGTATATCAAATGGCTTGTCCACACGTACCGATTGCCCGCAAGAGCAAGACGTATATCGTGGAAGTCACGCCAAAGGGGGGAACCCATTTCGATTCACCCAACCAACTGCATACCTACATATAGGTGTCAAACCTAAGACACGCACTTTAGATTGCCGGTTTCAACCCAAAACTCTACCGAAATTCTAGGTCGGCCTGCCGCCCGAATTTCTTGTGCATTTTTAAAATGGGACCTTATCCGTGAGCCTGGTTACAAGTCCAGCTGTAGCTTTGCATTTATTAAAAACCTCACTTTTCCAGGCTCGGGTCCCGTCCGGTATTGGATTTAAGAGAATTAAATACAAGTGAGAACATAATAATCGTAATAATCATGATGAGTTCTATCTCCAAAAACATTTATCCCTTCTTTATCAAAAATCCAAAAATAGTTTCTTCCCTTTTTCTCAAAAAAATATATCCCATTCTACGCCTTCGCAGGTTGATCGTAAGACCTTGGCCAGGCTCCCTATTGGTTTAGGTCTTCAGTCAAATCACCCAGGAGTTTTTTCTGTTCCTCTACTACTTCTTTCGAGTCCGGAATCCATCCACTTTCCATAGAGAATACAGATCAAGTACTAGTCGTACAGTCGTATCTGATGGCAGTCCTAGCTTAGCTCGTGTCCAAGATTGGCAACCTCCAAACTGAGGTCCGAGAGATGCAACGGAACCAAGTTCCTATTTCTCAAGAGCCTAAGGCCCTATTCCCTCGTGATATGTGTCTGCTCGAGCCTATCCAGGTTCCCAAAGAATATCATCACGCTCCACGTGCCCCTCCTATCAATGGGCCACCACCTGCCTAGCTTTCGATGCCAAACATTGCCCAGCCTGTGGCTAACCTTCCTATGGTTGCTGATCCAAAAGAGGAGGAGTTGAATAAAGTCAAAGAGGATCTCAAGATGCTCACCAAGAAGTTCGACCAAGTCAGAATCTTGGGGAATTACGTAGACTACACCCAAATGTCTTCTTATCCTAAAATGAGGTTACCTGAGAAGTTCAAGATGCCAAATATCGAGAAGTTCGGAGGGAGTGGACCCCCGATTGTTCATATTCATAGTTATCATCGTTCCATAACTCTACTAAGGTCTTCGAAAGAAGTGATGGCCTAATTTTTTCAGCAAACTTTGAAGGATAGTTCCCTCTGATGGTTTTTATCTCTCGAGGAATCCAAAATTCGTAGCTGGGCGATGTAGCTCGAGAATTCATGTTGCAGTACAAATACAACGAAGAGCTTGAGGCCACCCGTTATGATTTAGAGTTGCTCAAATAGATCCCTGAGGAATCAGTTAGTAGCTTCATAACTCGATGGAGGGGGCAAGCAGCTACCATGACCAATCGGCCATCTGAGGAAGAACAGGTCAACATAGTGAAGAAGAACTTCTTGCCCCATGTCCGAGCGACGATGGGAGGACAATACTATCCCCACTTTCGAGCACTCAGAGAAGCGGGGGTAGAAATTGAGGAAAGCCTTGTTAAAACAGAGGTTGAACCGAAGAAGGTGTCTAGACAGTGCACCCCTAGAAAGTATGACAAGTCTGTCAGTGCTATAGTCTCAACCATCAACAACATCTCTCAACTAACCACATCATGGGCACCAGAAAGCCGCCCTGCCCCATCCGAAAGGAATACACTAAGCTCCATGCTCCCCTCTCCAAAGTTTACCAAGCTCTGTTAAGTCGAAACCTCATCAAACCCTTGGATCCCCATCTATTGCCAAATCCACTCCCAAGAAACTTCAAGGTCGATGCTCATTGCGCCTTTCACCAAACTACTAGCCATACCACCGACCAATGCTTTCACCTCCGAAACATAATCCAATATCTCATTAACCGGTGTACTATAGCCCCACCAGCCAATCCTAAGCCAAACACTACCCACAATCCACTCTCAAATCATACCAATGCCATCTTCTTAGAAGAAAACTCAGATTTTGATCCCTCAACTCAAATCACACCCATATACTCTCCTAAACCTCTTCAACTTTGCCCATATTTCCTCCTACACCCTACTATCCTCGTTGATCAGGCACTATCACTTCTTACCAGAGTATGCATCGCTGTCCGTACCCGTTCTGAAAATGGAAATATGGAATTGTCAGAGGTATTAAACCAACTCCTAGATTTTGGACTGAAATTTCCCTCACATATGGTCATCGATTGTCTAAGGTTCAGTACGCTATTCTTGGAAGCACGGAAATGGGCCCGAGATTCAGACCAGTTGGTGGTACCAACCGATGAAGTCAGTCTAGATGATGTTGTCCAGATTATAGTCGAATTATTCAGGCAAACTAATAGCATTTGTAGTATCACTGGATTACTTGACATTTTGAAGCTACAAGGGCGCTTTGTCCCTTCAACCATACATATCCCCACAGAATGGGAAGACCTGTATGAAGAAACCGTTGAAGTTATGGAATGCATTGACTTTACATGGAAAGACAGAATTGTTAGCACCGGATGGGGGGAAGAATTCGAAGATTCGAGTGAAGAACAAGCTTTAGGAAGAACAAGCCTAGTAGCCGACATATGTGGGATGATATCATTTGAAGAACTCGTCGGAGAAATAAACAGGGTGACAGATCAACCTGAGATTGATGAGGAAACGGTATTTAAGTTCTTCCCTTCTTCAGTAAATCACATGACCACATCAGGGAGACATTACCAGGTTCCAAGCTCACTACCAGCAAATGACAAAGAGAAGGACGTTGAAAACCTTCCTATGCCAGAGATGACCATCGAGGAGAGAAAGATCCTCGATCAACTGAAGAAAACTCAATCTAACATCACTCTATGGGAGCTTTTCATGTCTTCCCAGCTCCACAGAAATGCCTTAATCAAGCTGCTCACTGGACCCACAGTTCCTCCTTCTACCACACCAGAAGAGGTGGTAAATCTGGTCGGATCCTTGACCTCTACCCGGATGCTATCATTTTCTGAAGAAGAAATCCCCATAATTAGGTCAAATCACAATCATGCACTCAACATCTCCGTCGAAGTTATGGGGAAGACCGTGCCACTTTCTCATGTCGATAACGGATCCGCCTTGAATGTTTGCCCAATGAGAACCTTCAAGTGTTTAGGCATGAAAGAAATCGACCTCGCTCCAACCTTCGCGCTGTACATGCCTACGACAATACTCGTTGGGAGGTGATGGGATCCATAAATCTTGTAATAGGGGTTGGCCCTAGAAACCCTATCGCTGAATTCCAAGTCTTAAACATCCCTTCTTGTTTTAACCTGTTGCTCGGATGACCCTGGCTCCACAGTATCAAGGGTGTGTCTTCCTCACTAATTGAAGTTCTTCGCCGACGGGCGAGTCATCACCATTTTGGGCGATGAAGAAAATGTCGAGGATTCAAGCACTAGCAGTCCAATCCTTGAGAGACAGCACATGTCAAATGATATTCTCCTATCAGGATTTCGAGTTGAGCTACTCCTACTCCCGGCAGGGGACTGTTTCAAAGAAAGGGTTTGTCCAGAATATGACCCTCATGGCAATGTTAATGTGATTCAAATGTTCAGAAACATGCACTTCATGCCCGGACTGGGACTAGGGCTAGGGCAAAGGCAGCAAGGGATACTTGAGCCCATCGAACTGAAGAAAGCTTTCCCTCTTTGTTGCTTGGGGTATCAACCATCAGAACAAGAACTCAAAATGATCCACCAGTCTCGACCAAAGAGAAGTGACGCGACTAAGAATTTGTCTCAAAAGTGCATTTTACTCTAGGCTCAAGTGCAAGCCTTGTCGCTCAAGTAATAACCCGGTAAGTCGGGATCGTCTCCACAGGGATCGAGATTGCCAAATAGTAATAAGAAAAATTATTAAATCTTGAAATGATTCCTTAAAAGAAATAAAAAGATGATTAAATATTGGGAAAATTTCTAATGAAATAAAAACTTTACTTAAGGAAAACAAATTGAAAATTGCAAAAATACTTAGATCTAACAAATGGGAGAAAATAGGGTAGGGTACAATCCCTCAATCCTTAACAAATTACCGTATAGAATACTAGGATTGTAAATTAAAATTATTGACTAGATCCGGTCTTTATAAATTCTAAGCATTACATATATGAGGGATCTAGCCCACATCATATGAAATCAAAGATAGATATAAAGCGGTGAATGATAAATCATACTCGCAAAGCGTTCTTAAACATCTCAAGTACCTAGGGCAAGAGAGATTAAAAGATTGACAATATTTGTATGAGTTTCTTTCACGATTCAATCAATGTTTTAATATAACCTCTATTTTCTACATAAATAATTTGCCTTGGATTGAGTTCATGTATCCCAACCCTTGGGAATTTAGCTACTCATGATTTGGTTCAAGAATAAATTCACATATAAAATTATGGATCTACAAGACATTGATAACAAATTGCAAAACAATTGAAAATTGAAAATAGAATTGAGATTAAATAAGAGAAGGGAATTTGATACTTGAATTGAATTGAAGAATTGATACTTGAAATCTGCACTAAATGAACTTGAATCTTCAAACATACAAACTAGGGCCTTTCTAAGAGTATGAAAAACTAAAAAGGATTTCTAAAAAAAATGAATTTCTCTCTCTAATTTTCTATTCTACTCTCTAGAATTTGTCTCCCTCTCTCTAGAATTCAACCCCCCTTGAAAATGAGGTAGGGCTTGGTCTTTTATAGAACCAAGTTGCACGAATTTGGCATCAAATTTCGCTTGTGCCACAAGTTTTCCAAGAGTTGCACTGCATTAAATGCATAATTAATTACAGAAATCCGCACATCCTGACTCTTCATTATCGTGCAACTTCAAAACATCGTAACTTCTTCACCGTAGCTCGGATTGAGGTGCCGTTTTTTCCAGTATTCTTGTAATTTAGATCTATTCAACTTTCTAGTTGGCCCCACCTCCGGAATAAGGCTGAAAAATTACGAAAATGCCCTTGAACTCCCCATTTCTTGGTTTCTTTCACTGTTTTGAGTTCTCCTTCGCACTAACTTGCATGAAATACCTGTAAAACACATGAGAAATACACAAAATACGAAATACTTGCCAAAAAGGTTAGTAGCATAAATAAGAGACAAATCCAAGCTAAATACACTGCACTGGATCATAAAAATACCGAAATTAAGGGGATAAATGTGAAGAATATGTGCCTAATCACACCCCCTAACTTAGAACTTTGCGCGTCCCGAGCAATGTAAATGAAATTAGCCAAAATTATACTCTTGAAAATTCTTTTATTAAAATAAAATTCCATTTTCGCAGGCAAGCGATTGCATTTAGCGTATGCAACAAGCCTTTAAACCCCTAGGTTACCCTAGTAGGACGAGTTTTGTCTCGTGAGGGTTTGCAGTGAATACACCCACAAAATTCTTTATTGACTCAAATAAAGATCAAAATACTTAAAAATTGTACAATTTAAACTTTTTGAAAAATAATCCCCATAAATTCATATTCAAATGTCTCAAACCAAAGTGTGTGTGTGCAAAGCCAAAAATTAAACCTCAAATTTCCACCGATTGAGCATTACGTTACTTTCCGAAAATTCGTTTTGATTCAAATTCTTACGGATTGCACTCACAAACGAATCACTCAGATTGTGGTTATTTTCTCTCGGTATGCATGATATAAAGAGTAAATATAATGGACACAAATTCATGCATACAAAATTGAAAAGAAGGAAATTTAAGGTGAAAAGATCTCATCATCGGATTACAGTTATTAGGAAACGGGAACATCACCTCTACTTCACACCATTTAATCTCTCATATTATCTTTTCATGTCTTAGCTCTCCATGCGGTAATTAATTTCGCCATTCGGACTCAGTTAGGACTTTTTGGGTTAAAAGGTGTAAAGGGTAAAAATGAGAATGGACGGGAATGCTGAAATTGGAAAATGTCCTTATGATGTCCGTTTGTGCTTTTTCGGGCATTTGCTCATTTTTTTCTTTTCTTTTCAATTTTCTTTTTTTTTTCTTTTTCTTTTCTTGCTATTTTTGTTGAGCATATCTATTTTTTTTCCTTGCCTCTTTTTGTTGCACAATTTGGACTTACTTGATGAATTTTCTCAATTTTCACAATTCCGAGCTAATTGGGTTTTTCGGGTTATCAAACGAAAGGGAAATATTTTATTAGGCTCAAAGTGGGTTCCAAAGGGATAATTTTGTTTTTCACAACTTTTTATGGCTAATATTTTTGGGTAACAAACGAGGGCCTACTTCATTGTCCAAATTGCTAATCACATTACCATATGCATCTCGAGATTAATTAAGTTTAGAGATATATTTAGCACGAATTTCGAAACAACATTTCACACATTTCCCATAACCGATCAAAACAAAGGATTGAGATAATCAACGACTTATTAAAACGCTGAAAAGAACTTTGAGTTAATCATAAACTCGGATTGATTTAAAAACTCATAAAAAATTGAAAGGCTCGAAATCTCACCGGGTTTGATCAATCTCCACACTTATTCGTAAAGTCGTCAATTTTCTTTCAATTTCCATTTTTGGTCAATTTCGGCTTAGTGCATTTTGAATTTTATAATTTGAGACTTCAAACAAAATAACGGTGATATTTTTGAAAATTTTAAATTCCAATTTTTATTTATTTTGAAGAAAAATATTTTTGGTTTTTTCAAAAATTTTCATTTTTTTTTTTTGAAAAAAGAAAAAAAAATATATACTTGGAACAAACATGTGATCGAAACAATGAATCTAAACAATAAATGGGAAGAATATCCCACACCCCCTAACTTAAATGTTGCAGTGTCCTCAATGCGAATCAAGAACACAACATAAAGAGAGGAAAATAAAGATATTACCCAAATGGAGCGATCTCCGATGAGTGCGAGTCCATTGAATCTAAAAAACATGTTAGAACCAAGCATAACAAAAATAATAACAAAAACTTTAACTAATGACACTACACTATTAAAAAAGGAAAGAAAAAGAAAAAGAAAAAAACTAATTATGTACAACCTACAATTTGAACGGCTAATAAATCATACACTAGAAGTCGAAAAATTTGAGGGTCCACCCAAAATACAATTTGACTTTGAGGGATTAATGGTGTACCCTCATTAGGATGCATGCCTCCCGAAAAATAAGAATTCCATTTGTAAAACAGAAGGCATGTGCAAAGTTTAAAAAATGAACCATCACCAATTAAAAAATTTAGAGGGATTAAGAATTTTGGTGCATAAGAGGACAAGTCCCAATGGGATCCAAGAAATATAGAATCACGTTCCAAAGATTTTTCAAGTAGTATGGGGAGAGGGGCACACAAAAAGGAACATTCCATATTAGAAAACAATTTAAGCATAGAGTGCTTGTCCTCATAAACCGAAAAATGATCCTCTTGTTGCGTAGCACGTGTGTTGGTCTCTAAGTCGGACGATATTTGAGTCGTATCTTCAAGTACCTCCGAAGACTCAAATGGTATGGGTGGAGGTTTAGGAAGGAGAAATTCATCAATTCTATTGTCCCACTCGCTTTCGTCCAAATGAAAATTTGAGCCCCAGAAAGATTGGACTTCATCATTGAGGCTTGCATCTACCTGTCCAAACTCACGCTCAAACTCTGCTAGGCTCAACTCCTCTAGCTCTCTCTCTTGCTTGGTGTCCTCAAAATTTTTTCCCTCAAAATTTTCAATTGGACCTGGTGGAGTGACACGTCCAAGTGTGTGGCCCGTAAGATGAAGCATCTCAAAATAACATTCCCATACAAGAAGCGGATCAACATCCTTAAGACATTCATCCAATTCTTGTGATGGATTTAATGGTTCGATAATAGTGGGGACACAAGGAGACAAATGATCCTCAACCTCAGTATATTTTGTAATATTTATAATAGGTTGAGATTCAAAAGAACTTGGATCAATTTCAATGATTTCATTCTCAAAATTATTAGGTGAAGCGCAAGTCTCGACCTTTTCTAAGTTGTCCAAATAATCATTCAACTCCTTGCAAGTTGCTATAATTTTCGACTCGAGAACAACACGGTCATCAGATTGATTTTTTATATCAAGCAAGAGTTCTTCCAAAGTAGGCTTCCTTGGTTCTAGCACCTCGAATTCCTCATTTGGTTGAAAACTTACTTCATCTTCAAAACTATCGTGAAAAAAATCCTCATTGGGTTCAAATAATGCATCTAACTCTTGCTCCCAATAATGATTTTGTTCGCGATATTCTTTTTCAAGTCTTTCTTCTTCAAGCAATTGATTTTGATAAATTTGGAGTATCTCAGCACTAGGCTTGTATTTAATATAATCATCTTTAGTGATATTGATCCAATGGTCATAAGTCTTGAGTGCCTCCTCTTCCTCACTATTAGCATAACAATTAAAGCCAACAAAAGAGTTAAAATAAGACATTTCAAAGTGGGCAATTCAAAAACGTGACACCCATTTTTTATTTTTTTTTCAATTTTTGTTATATTTTTTTTTTCGAAATCACTTGTAGATAAAAATAACTTTCTTAAAAATTTAACAATTTCAATCCCCGACAACGGCGCCAAAAACTTGACGCGACTAAGAATTTGTCTCAAAAGTGCATTTTACTCTAGGCTCAAGTGCAAGCCTTGTCGCTCAAGTAATAACCCGGTAAGTCGGGATCGTCTCCACAGGGATCGAGATTGCCAAATAGTAATAAGAAAAATTATTAAATCTTGAAATGATTCCTTAAAAGAAATAAAAAGATGATTAAATATTGGGAAAATTTCTAATGAAATAAAAACTTTACTTAAGGAAAACAAATTGAAAATTGCAAAAATACTTAGATCTAACAAATGGGAGAAAATAGGGTAGGGTACAATCCCTCAATCCTTAACAAATTACCGTATAGAATACTAGGATTGTAAATTAAAATTATTGACTAGATCCGGTCTTTATAAATTCTAAGCATTACATATATGAGGGATCTAGCCCACATCATATGAAATCAAAGATAGATATAAAGCGGTGAATGATAAATCATACTCGCAAAGCGTTCTTAAACATCTCAAGTACCTAGGGCAAGAGAGATTAAAAGATTGACAATATTTGTATGAGTTTCTTTCACGATTCAATCAATGTTTTAATATAACCTCTATTTTCTACATAAATAATTTGCCTTGGATTGAGTTCATGTATCCCAACCCTTGGGAATTTAGCTACTCATGATTTGGTTCAAGAATAAATTCACATATAAAATTATGGATCTACAAGACATTGATAACAAATTGCAAAACAATTGAAAATTGAAAATAGAATTGAGATTAAATAAGAGAAGGGAATTTGATACTTGAATTGAATTGAAGAATTGATACTTGAAATCTGCACTAAATGAACTTGAATCTTCAAACATACAAACTAGGCCTTTCTAAGAGTATGAAAAACTAAAAAGGATTTCTAAAAAAAATGAATTTCTCTCTCTAATTTTCTATTCTACTCTCTAGAATTTGTCTCCCTCTCTCTAGAATTCAACCCCCCTTGAAAATGAGGTAGGGCTTGGTCTTTTATAGCACCAAGTTGCATGAATTTGGTATCAAATTTCGCTTGTGGTACAAGTTTTCCAAGAGTTGCACTGCATTAAATGCATAATTAATTACAGAAATCCGCACATCCAGACTCTTCATTATCGTGCAACTTCAAAACATCGTAACTTATTCACCGTAGCTCGGATTGAGGTGCCGTTTTTTCCAGTATTCTTGTAATTTAGAGCTCTTCAACTTTCTAGTTGGCCCTACCTCCGGAATAAGGCTGAAAATTACGAAAATTCCCTTGAACTCCCCATTTCTTGGTTTCTTTCACTGTTTTGAGTTCTCCTTCGCACTAACTTGCATGAAATACCTGTAAAACACATGAGAAATACACAAAACACGAAATACTTGCCAAAAAAGGTTAGTAGCATAAATAAGAGACAAATCCAAGCTAAATACACTGCACTGGATCATAAAAATACCGAAATTAAGGGGATAAATGTGAAGAATATGTGCTTAATCAAGAAGGTTATACTGTATCCCAACTATCATAGGAGACTCCTTGAATGGAAGATTCATCAAAGAAGGTGAATACTTTCCGTTTTACGATTTTCCCGAACCATGGTATGACCACACAAATAAGAAGATGAAGCCTGGAATGGAGATATTTTTCCTAGATAGCTACCCATGGGTCGAAAGTTTCCAACACCAATTATAACCACTCATCAAAGATATCGAAGAGACTAAGTTAAGTGATTCCGAAGATTCCTTCAACTTACAGACACTACGGTTGGCGCTCTGCATGGTTCATTCAGGCACTACATTAATGGATCCATCCCATCTGATTAAAGCTACTGATACACCCCTACTTAACTAGCATGCTGCGCCAATTCTACCACTTGAAATCTCCCCTAACCCCAATGTTTACCCTATTTCTTCTGATATTGTCTATCCTTATTCAAATGTAATCGATACCTCTTTTGATAAGGTTCTCAATGCTGTTTTTCCTATCAATGAAATAAACAAAGATTTTGAGTATCTTGTTGTGCCTTACATTAATTGTTTGGATTCTAATCGAACTTTTGATGATGATGATTTTGTAAATGAACAATTATTAACTGATCTAAATAAGGTTAATAATAAACAACATAACCGCGTTCAAGTTAATGAAGAAGAGACTATTATTATTAATCTCGGTTCTAGTAGCTAACTGAGAAAGATTAGGATAGGGGCCACCCATGACGACATTGCAACTCGAAGAATTGCTAAAGGAATTCGTGGATGTCTTCACATGGTCTTATGATGATATGCCCAGTATTGATCCTGAAATAGCTCAGCATGAGATCCCCACTCTCCCAGATTACAAGTCGGTTAAACAAAAATTGAGAAAGCTCTGCACCGAATGGTCGCTCAAGGTTAAAGAAGAGGTGGTCAAACAGTTGAACGTGGGATTCATTCGTGTGATCGAACATCCCACATGGCTAGCCCACATAGTACCTATACCGAAATCAGGAGGGAAGGTTTGAATGTGTGTGGACTACCGACATTTAAACAAAGCTTCTCCAAAGGATGATTATCCTCTACCCAATATCGACATGATCATGGATAACATAACCAATCATGCTCTCAAGTCATCCGTCGACGGGTTTGCCGGATACAACCAAATCAAGATACACCCAGACCACCAAGAAAAAAAAGCATTCATCACCCCATGAGGAACCTTTTGCTACACGGTTATGCCATTCAGTCTCAAGAATGTTGAGGCTACCTACCAAAGGGCTTCCACAACCATCCTGCACGATCTGATTCACAAAGAAGTCGAGGTTTATGTGGATGATATGATTATCAAGTCCAAAACTAGAGAAGGTCATGTTGCCGCTCTCTGAAAGTTCTTCGAACGACTGCGACGGTATCAGATGAGACTCAATCCATAGAAATGTGTCTTCGGCGTTACAAAAGGAAATCTTTTAGGATTCATGGTTAGTGAGAAGGGGATAGAGGTAGATCCCGCAAAGCTGAAGGCCATACTTGAGATCCCACCGCCCCGAACAGAGAAAGAAGTTTGAGGTTTTCTTGGGAAATTGCAATATATCAGCCGGTTCATAAGCCATCTAACTTCCATCTGCGAACCGATCTTCAAACTCCTCCGAAAGGATTCAACTAAGGTTTGGAACGAGGCCTGCCAAGAGGCTTTTGACCGAATCAAATAATATCTGACCCAACCTCTAGTGCTAATGCCACCACATCTTGGTCTCCCTTTGCTCCTATACCTAACCATAATTGACACTGCAGCTGGGGCTTTGCTAGCCCAATACCTTGAGGACTCCCGCAAAGAAAGAGCCATCTATTACGCCAGTCATAAATTAACCGAGTATGAGGTCAACTACACTGCTTTGGAAAAGGTGTGTGTTGCACTTGTCGGGGTCACCCAAAAGTTACTACACTACATGCTCGCCTTCCCCATCAAACTTGTATCCCGAATGGATCCCATCCAATACCTGCTTAAGAAACTCGCCTTATTCAGTTGAATGAAACGATGGTTGATGCTCCTAACCGAGTTCGATATCGTGTACATGACGCAGAAAGCCATTAAAGGAAGAGCCATCTCCGACCACCTCACTGATTACCCCGTAGAAGAAGCAGATGTCTGGATCTTCGAATTCCCAGATGAAAATATCCTTTGTACCACTCAAGATAACCTTCAATGGAAATTGTTCTTTGACGGCGCTGCCAACAAAAAGGGATATGCCGTTAGGATACTTCTGATCGCCCCAGATGACTCCCACACTCCCATCGCCATCAAATTGGATTCCCCTTGCACCAACAACATGACGGAATACGAGGCATGCACAGTAGGCCTTAAAATTGCTCTCAAGAAAGGTATTCAATACCTTGATGTCTACGGGGAATCTGCCCTCATCATCGATCATATGCTCAGAAAGTGTAAAGTCAAGGACGAAAAGCTCCAACCCTTCCATGTCCACCTAGAAGAGTTAGCCTCCAGATTCCGAGATATCACCTTCCATTACCTACCTCGAGCAGAGATTAACCTAGTCGATGCTCTCGCTACCTTAGCCTCCATGTCGACATGCCCGAAGGAATAACAATGACCCCCTTCCTAGTTCAAAAGCAATACAAACCAACTCACTGCTATCATGTTGAGCTCGTCTCTACCGAAGACCTTGAACTAGCCGATTACTGGTACTATGATATCTGGTGCCTCCTAAAAAATGGAACGTATCCCGAGGGTTCCAACAAGAAAGACCGAACGACCCTCTGAAGACTGGCCACCAAGTACATCATCTGTCATAAAGCTCTACTCAAGAGTAACTTCGATGGAACTCATCTACACTGTATCGCAGGGGCTGAGATTGAGAAGATAATGCAGAAGATCCACAGCGAGGAATGCGGGCCCCACATGAACGGTCACATGCTTGCCAAGAAGATCATCCGATGGGTCTACTACTGGACCACCATGGGCCAAGATTGCACCGCCTATGTCCAGAGATGCCTCAAATGCCAACAGTTCTCCAATCTTCAACACCTATCTCCGCGAGAATTATACAACATGACCTCTCCCTGGCCGATCTCCACGTGGGGTGTCGACATCATAGGGAAGTTTACACAGAAGGCTTAAAACAGACATGAGTTCATCCTAGTTGCCATTGATTACTTCACCAAATGGGTCGAAGCTAAGTCATACGCAATATTAAATGCCAAGAAAGTGGCCAAATTCCTCAAGAAAAATATCATCTGCCGATATGGGGTCCCGCACGAGTTACTGTCAGATAACGGGTTGCATTTTAAAGAAAAAGTCACAGAAGTAGTCAACGAGTATGGGATTCAGAGACACAAATCTTCTCCCTACCGACCTCAGACCAATGGTACAGTTGAAGCCGCCAACAAGAACCTCAAAGCCATCATCAGCAAGATGACCGGAAGCTATAGGGATTGGGCCGACCGAATCCCGTACGCCCTCTGGGGCTATTAAACCTCAATTCGAACCTCTACTGGGGCTACCCCTTACTCTATGGTCTACGGCATGGAAGCAGTCCTACCTGTGGAGCTGGAAGTACCCTCGCTACTCGTCATGCTCAAAAGCAAAGTTAATGAATAGGACTGGTGCCAAATCCATCTCGACGAGCTGACCCTCCTAGATGAAAGGAGATTGAAAGCTCTTTACCACATACAGGGGTACCATCGTCGAATAGCGCGATCATTCAACAAGAGAGTCAAGGACCGCGGTGTCCGGGAAGGGGATTTAGCTCTCAAGGAGATAATAAAACCCATCTGGGACCCCAGAGGGAAATTCAATCCCAATTGGAACGGCCCCTACATTGTGAATAAAATCTTATCCGGCGGTCCCGCCATGCTCACTGACCTAGATGGGGAGGAGATGGCTTACCCAGTCAACCTGGACCGTCTGAAGAAATTCTACCCCTAGTCCAAAATCTCGGTGCGGTGTGACTCTTCTCATATCCCTTCTATTCTTAAAAAAAACTCTCTTCATTTCCCTCTAACCAGAACTACGTGGGCCTAATCCTCTGAAAAAAATCATTTTTAAAGAAAAAAAAAATCAAAATCCCCAAAGGTACGTAGGCAGCTCATACATCTTACAGGAGCACGGCCCTTTCTTTTTCATAAAATACTATTCTTTTCTTATCTCCGAGAACGACGGTTCATTCTAACAAATACTTGAACAAAAGTATTATGTATGCCTTAGCGATCGGTATAGATAATTCAAAAATACAAAATTCATCGAAAGGCACAGCTGGATGATCAGAAACTTGCTTATTTCATTAATAAGAAATTACAGCACAGATTACATAAGAAAAGGAACGGATAACTCCCTTCCCCCTACTGCCATAAAAAGCCAAATATAATCCCCACATATATTCCCTATTACAACAAATAAACTTTCCAAGAGTCCTACCCACAGCTACCAGAGGAGCATGCACCCTCATCATCTACATCCTGGGGCCCCCAAGTTTTCCCTTCCTGAATAAAATGCCGTAAACACTCCATGGACCGATAAGCTCAAACCAGCTTCGAAAAAACCACAACACCCCCTTCCATGGTGTTAAATAAAATAAACCAACTTTTTCCAGTCTCCACTGCCAACATCATTGCTGACTACTCTCCTCCATAACCACTTCATATAATCCCCAGGGACATGCCAAACTCTCCCGACAGACTGAGAGGGACGGGTCGACGGATGCCGATTCTCCCACAGAGATCCAAGTAACAGACGCAGGCGCTCGGTCAAAACATCTATCGGAAGGAGGTTTAGTGTTCGAGGTGGCACGACCTGTGCCTAGCCAAATTGGTGAAGAAGCCGCTAAGAGAAATAAAAAGATGTTTGTCTGAGACCAACCAACCGCACATATGAGTACTCTCCTAGCTCCAGAACGGGTATCAACTGCCCCCACCAAGGCACTAACCAATACAAATTCCGAGCCCCATTCTCCATAAACTAGTTCTCCCAGCTCTCAATATCCAGGCCAACGCTGAAGAAGTAGCGTGAAAAGAAATCGGGTACAGCCGATAAGGGATACTCTGGAAAGGCCACAAAGTGGAGTCTTTCAGACAACCACATGAACATCATCACGGGGTTACCCCTCAGGAAGTCAAAATGACCTTCTCGCCAGGCATCCAGACCATTCAGCGTCTTCACCAATATCACCATCGTAGGATTACGATGGTATGACATCCACGAAGTAATGGCTGCAAGTTGTGGGTCCACCAGCAGTTCCCCAGTCACCAGCAGTAATTTTGAAACTAGGCCTAGAGCAACGGCTCCAGCATAGCCAGCGATACCTACTTTTCGCAAATGCATAGACTGCAGCATCGCCGGGAGGGAGATCATTCCTCCAGTAACTAATGATCTGGCTACCGAAGGAGAAATATGAAGAATCCCGTCCAATAAATCCCTGGGAAAATGGGAAAATTCGAGCAAAGTCGCAGCAACACCAGGATTTACACCCAGCATGGCAAAAAATTCCTCGTAGGTAGGACAAACTTCATCCAACCCAAAGCGAAATACATGGTCCTCGGGGTACTAGAATTATACCGCCGCCATCAGCATGTTCCACTCAATAGGCCGATTGCGCCACAAGGAGACTCGACGCATGTTGAAAGCATCATAATCGACATTATAAGATAACATTGCTTCCAAGGCTTTGAGGTAGTTAGCAAACTGAATGCTACCAGGGAGATCCATCTTGCAAAGCTAAGAGATAGTGGGTAAGTAAGTAAAAATGCGAAGGTGTGATGAAAACACTCCACCCTTACCCCTTTTTATACTTGAAAACCCTCACAAGAGACTGGACTGAAGAGGATACCAATCAAAGCTTTGAATTGATGGGGCTGGACTGAACTGCCGATAGGCAGGACAGGGTGCTTGCCGATCGTCAATCCTACCCCACAAAATACAAAAGACTGAAGAGGATACCAATCAAAGCTTTGAATTGATGGGACTGGACTGAACTGCCGATAGGTAGGACAGGGTGCTTGCCGATCGGCAATCCCCCATTTTTATAACTTTCCCTTTTTTCCTCTTTTGTCAAATCAGAAAACTCAATAAAAATAAATTGATATTCTCAACAGAATTTCAAAATCCCTTTTCCTCCTTATATAATTTCCCCTTTTAATTTAAAACTTCCCTTAAAAAAAATCCCAAAAAAATACTCTTTTTTACGGTCTAAGTAGAAAAGTAAAAAGCGCATTCATCATTAATAAACGATAATAAAAAACTCCATTACATTGCATCTGTTTGTTTCTGTGTTACAATAATTTTGCAGGAAATAAAAAGAAAAAGTAAAAATAACGGGACTCGGCTCGAACCCGCATTCTCTGTCTCTCTCACCCACCTTTCTCTCTAAGAGCTTCCACCCCTGCGACGTGCTCTCTTTCCCCTACGACGAGACGATGCACCACCACTACCCGAGCCAGAGTCCTCTCTAGAGGAAGTAGATGGCACCAAGTAAGAAGGAAAAGGAACCACATCCCGAATATGGGCAGTCACCGAAGATATCCAGTCTCATAGCCAAGTGTTCGATACTCGAACTTGCTGCAAGAAAAGGCAAAATCAGTATCAAAATAGAGATGACCAAAACAGAAAAGAAAGAAAGAGAAGAACATAATGGTATACCGCAGGTCGGAGGACCTCCTCTGTCAAATCCAACTCCTCCGGATCCATCGCATGAGGACGATGAAGCATAGGCACCATCCCTCCATCAGCCCGCCGGATGTTGTATGAAGGAGTGTGCAATCGCACGAAAGAAACCTATGAAGTCGTAGCCGACGTAGATGTCGTCGGACCACCGCCACTGTGGGAAGATCCCACCGCCCGACTCGAACCCGCAGGAGGGAAAGGCATGGCATCATATATGTTGGGCGCCATCAATCAGCTCGTCACAAAGTTCATATAGTCATATGGCATAGCCGTATCAGTGTACAACAAGTAGGACTCGCCGATCATCACCGCGAACCTCGCATCCTCCGATAGCAGTCGCTCCTTCCTCATAGACGTAGGAGGGTGCACAGGTGGCACCACCACCTCCTCCTCAGCAATCTACGAACCACCCTCTCCCCAAGATACCAGGAATGGTCGAACTTATGCGCCAGCAAACGCCTCATCTGTGCGTTCACCCCGGTCGTCCTCGCACCCTAAATGACTATCCCCCAGGGATAAAAGGTCACCTAAAAATCTCCAAGCAGGCATAAATCAATACAAGATCAGAAGGCAAAAACCAAGACTAAAGATGGAAAGATTCTTACCCTACCACTGGTCAGGTCATTCAAGACCTGACCCACCGCCTCCAGAGAGAGATCCCTTCCATTGTCGATTGGCCTTACTCCATTGATACAATCGACAGAAGTCCCCAACGGTGTCGTCCTTCAGAGAGATCAGTGGGGTAGTACACCCAATCACCTCATAAAACCACGTATGTCAAAGATAAGAATTCACAAACAAAAATAGACGCATAAGGAAAATGCGAATGCATGAAAGGAAAATGAGAATGCATGAAAAGAAATGAGCAAACTAAAGAATACCTTAAGAAGGTACGTGGCTCTAGTAAAAGTTTGTCGGCAGCGCCGGCTGAATGCATCCATAGAAGAATAAAGGGTCGCCAAAGTTAGAATCCCCCAATCATAGAAAGGGTTGTTCGAAAACATCCTCAGGTACGACAAGAACCATAAATGGACGACGTCGTTGTTCGATGCCACCATGAAACCTCCCAACACTAGAAAAATAAATAATCGGGCCATCTGCCTCACCTGCAGCCCGTCCTCCACATCAATCACCCTGTCCAACATAACGTCCTTCAGTAGAGATAGCCGGATAGAATCCCCAGAAACTATCCTCCCTACATCACCAAGTGCCGCACGCACTGCCTCCAGTCTCACCCGCAAAGAGTGATCCACATCTATCTTCTCTCCATCATAATCCAGCCCCAATAGCTACTGCACATCTATGGGAGTCATAGTCATCTCCCCGAAGCCGAAATGAAAGGTGTGGGTAGTATCCCACCACCTCTCCCCCAACGCACACAAGACCTCTGTCAAACGAGGTGTCTCATCCAGCGCAGATGCCAACCTCCCAAAACTCACTAGTGATACTACCCAATGCACCACAGGCGGGAGATGCTCCCAGACATCCCTGAGCCCCATTTTCCCACGGGCACGCATGAAATATCGGACTGGCAAAAAGGAAAAAAATCTCATCAGAAGTCAAGAAAGAAAGAAAAATCACCAAAAAGAAAGGAATGCCAAAGGTCAGGTCACTTACATAACCGCCAGGATTCACTTTCGAAAAGCGATGACGCGATGGCTCCCACAACAAAGTTCTCTCATCCGCAACAGGCTCAAACGCATCAAAGGAGTTCTCACTCCCCAAAGCAAGAGGTGCCCTGGCCCTCCACTCCACATTCTCCCAGTCATCAACGGGTCAACCACTCCATGTGGACTGCAATGCTCACAAAAGCATCCATTTCTTGAAGATGGGAATGCTAGAAAGATTTACAGAGAAATCGTAGAAAGAAAGAGAGCAAAGAAGATGTGAAAAAATGAAGGGATTCACCCCCTTTATATAGGATTCCAAATGCCATGTCGATTGGCACTGACCCCCACCATACCGATCAGCACTGACTCCTTACCTTCCCGAGGTAGTCCAAAAGTCTATACCACTGCCGAATGGCACCTCTCATACCATGCCGATCGGCACTCCCTTAAATTTCGTACAGAAATTCCCAAAAAATACCAGAAAGCCCCGAAAAATCCTCGGAAAATTTCTAAAAATCCCAGGAAAGATTTAGAACATTTTCACCAGGAAAATTTCGCATTCCCTCAAGCGAAACCCCTTTTTCCAGTGAAATACTCAAAAACCAAGTGAATCTCCTCCCAGCAAATCCCCGGAGGACCTCTAAGGATCGCCTGATCTCTTCCCCAGTGGAGTTTTATACAGCACCAAAATTGGTTGTTCCCTCTTGCGAGGTCTCCTAAAGAAACAAAAGCTTCCCCAGCTATCAGCTCCCCAGCTCAGATCAAAATCACAAAGCACTTTCTCCAGCAAAATCAAAATCCAATCTTTATCCACTCTTAGGTCAGAATTGACCTCGGTCCTGGATCGTCACCTGAGTTAGGTCAGAATTGACCTCGGTCCTCAGTCGTCACCACTCTTAGGTCAGAATTGACCTCGATCTTGGATCGTCACCTGAGTTAGGTCAAAATTGACCTCGATTCTCGGTCGTCACCACTCTTAGGTCAGAATTGACCTCGGTCTTGGATCATCACCTGAGTTAGGTCACAATTGACCTCAGTCCTCGGTCGTCACCACTCTTAGGTAAGAATTGACCTCGATCTTGGATCGTCACCTGAATTAGGTCAGAATTAACCTTGATCCTCGATCGTCACCACTCTTAGGTCAGAATTGACCTCGGTCTTGGATCGTCACCTGATTTAGGTCAGAATTGACCTCGGTCCTCGATCATCACCACTCTCAGGTCAGATTTGACCTTGATCTTGGATCGTCACCTGAATTAGATCAGAATTGACTTCGGTCCTTGATCGTCGCCACTCTTAGGTCAAAATTGACCTCGGTCTTGGATCGTCACCTAAGTTAGGCTAGAATTCACCTCCTTCCTCGGTCGTCACCAATTTTAGGTCAGAATTGACCTCGGTCTTGGATCACCACCTGAGTTAGGTCAGAATTAACCTCGATCCTTGGTCGTCACCACTCTTTGGTCAGAATTGACCTCGATTTTAGATCGTTACCTGAGTTTGGTCAGAATTGACCTCGGTCCTCGGTCGTCACCACTCTTAGGTCATAATTGAACTTGGTCTTCGATCATCACCTGAGTTAGGTCAAAATTGACCTCAGTCCTCGGTCATCACCACTCTTAGGTCAGAATTGACCTCGGTCTTGGATCGTCACCTGAGTTAGGTTAGAATTGACCTTGGTCCTTGGTTGTCACCACTCTTAGGTCAGAATTGACCTCGGTCTTAGATTGTCACCCGAGTTAGGTCAGAATTAACCTCGGTCCTCGGTCGTCACCACTCTTAGGTCAGAACTGACCTCGGTCTTGGATCGTCACCTAAGTTAGGTGAAAAATGACCTCGATCCTCGATCGTCACCACTCTAAGGTCAAAATTGACCTCGGTCCTCGATTGTCACCACTCTTAGGTCAGAATTGACCTCGGTTATTAGATATTCACGCTAAGCCTGCAGAATTGACTTTGACTCGCAGAATCGATCACCCTCATTACTTAAGCCCATAGATTATTCTTTGACCCATAAAATTTGTCATCCCCGGCACACCCCTCAGGTCCTTAGAATCGGCCTCGACCCTATGAATCGGTCATACTCCATCAAAACCATCATGCGGTGTCTATTCGACGGTTATCATTTGTTCCATACTCACCCGTCGAGGGGATCTGTAGACACCCCATTTTGTTACCCCCTAACTCTCCTTAGGTCCCTACTACCTCCCTTCATCACTACAAACCCAGATCATACCCCGAGTACTGACCTAGAAGTCATCTGGCACTCCCAAGCTCAGTTTGACCAAAAAGTTAAACTCTTCATCCCGGCCAAAACTGAATGAATCTTCGAAGGTCACTGAAATCTCTTTTCAACGGTCCATCCCGTGCGTGATTCAGACTTACCATGCGGACGAATGATTCGTTTGCATCCGAAACTTGATCTAGAGGCCACCGAGCGCTCCCAGGCTCTGTTTGACCTAAGTGAACTCTTCAGCTCAACCGAGGCTGAATGAATCTTCGAAGGGAACTGAAACCCTTTTCTAATGGTTCGCTCAATGTGCGATTTTGACTTACCATGCCGACAAACGATCCGTTTGACTTCAAGAGGTCACTGAATGCTTCCAGGGCCCGGTTGACAAAATTCAACTCCCCAAACCGGGTCAAACTCTTTGGAATGTCAAAGTACATCTCCTAACCTTTCCAATGGTCCACTCCGTATGTGATTCGGACTTACCATGCGGACGAACGATCCGTTTGCGTCCGAACGATTTCCCGTCCAATGGACCGACAAACGCTTCCGAGCCATATTTGATCCAAAGTTAACTACCAAACCTATAAGTGGTCCAATTACTTTCAAAGGTCTCTGAATTACCTTTCCAACAGTCTACCCCATGCCCAATTCTGACTAATGGTTTGCCCTCGGCAACCGATTTTTCGAAAAGTCCTGAAACACACTACCAAATGGCAGGTTCCAAACCCTGGCTATCGGCAGGTGCTGATAGGCAGGACCAGGTCTATGCCAAATAGAAATGACCTGGTCCTATAAAAGAAGGCCTTCACCTCATTTGCAAAAGGAGCCCAGATCTGATAGAAATCACTCTCAGCGGATCCCAAAAACCTCTCTCGATGGCAGCGTGATTTCAACATCCAAATCCTTTTCTAACTTTCACTTTTCATCATCCTTTTCATCAAACTTGGTGAATTAGCCACTCTCCATCATCATCCCAGTGCAAGGGCCGTCTCCAACATTCAAGATCAAGCTCAAGATCTTCAAGAAGGTCCAACTTTCTCAACTTTCTCTTAAATTCCCTTAAATTCTCAATAACTTGTTTTATTACTTAGTACTTTTATTATCTCATCTCACACATCCTAATATACTTTTTATTTAACTATTATTGTACAACTCTTATTTTCATATAAATAAAACCCCAAAAAATAAGAAAAAGAGGGTTTTCTCATAAATTCCAAATCGGGATTCTACTTTTTTCACAACTAAAACACTTTTTTCTACACACACACACTCTCACAAATAAGAGATCCCCCCATTTGGATTTATGGGATAAACCCCACCCCTCATTTTGTATGTGAACTAGGTGGACTTTGATGCCTTTATAGGCTACGTAGGCATCTCAGGGTAAAACCCAAGACTCGAGTCCTATTCTCACTTTCTCCCTCATTTTCTATCTTCTCTAAATCCAATTTTCTTATATTCTATATACTTGTTCTTAGTGACGTATTACTCCATATGCGTTATCTTTCCATTATAACGATCAACGTAAGGGTAATCGCGTAAATCTTATTTTCTATTATTATTTTTATAACTTCCTACGGATGACTCTCTTTATCTCTTCCATGATACAAGACGAGGATTCCTATCTCCACTATATATATATACATGGACACATATCACGGGGAAAATAAAAAGGAAAATAGCAAACATCCATGAGAGACCGAAAGGGCGAAATGGGTGCCTAACACCTTCCCATTTCGTAACTTAGCTTCCGAACCCTTCTCAAATCATTTTGGTTTCGTATGCACCAGTATGTCTTTGGATGCCGTCCTTCGGGATGGCTTCCCCTTTTTTTTGTCTGTTTTGAGTAAAATAGGCTGGCGACTCTAAATCTCTCTACATTTTTACACCTCATCTCAAACGACGCCGGCCGAAGCGCTCCCGAGAGGGATGCGCGGGACCCGAGGATCCTTCCTTCACGCGCCCACCCGCGGTGAGGATCGGGGATGGCCACATTTAGTTTTTTTAATTTTTAGAGATTTTGTTTAGGTTTTCAAATTTTTTTAAAATAAAATGTCATAACAATGTCAAAGTTAAGAAATTTTCTAATGTTTTTGGAGAATGTTTAAATTTTTAGTCCGAATATATTAAAGTCTAAAATCAAATTTAGTAATATATTAAAGTTTAAGTGACCCTTAAACAATTCGTTTAAATTTTGTCTCAATCTCTAATAAACATTTTTATCAATTACTAAATCTGCGAAACTCAGGCCACCCTATATTCTATCGCCTATTTTTTCGCTAAAAACTAAGATGGCAGGTGGGCACTTGGATCTCAATTGCACTGGCCCTTGTCAATACCATCACCGTTTGTGTTGTCTTAGATGGGGCCATCTCTTGTGGACCATCCATATCAGCATACATTGGTTTGACCAAACCTTCCTTCCTCATTAACTCCATATTCATAATTAAGCAGTTGGGCAACTGCTACACCGCAACACAAGTTGCCAATTTCAAGTTTAAGAATGCCATAGCCCTCTTCTTGCGACATCCTATTCTTGTTGGTAATAGCTCACAGCTGTTGAGTTGAAAACTTTGAAAATGCCTTTAGGCATTGTCCCACATCGGTGGGTTGTATCAAATGAGTTGGGTATATTTACAATTTATTTGGAACAAATGGGAAAACCCTTTGGGCATTAGATATTTTGTGTGTATGGGTGGGGGACTTATTGGTCCAAGTCACATATGCGCGCGCGCCGCCACCGTCGTCCGGTCGGCCCGTGCCAGTTCTCGGGCCCGGGGTCCTAGGCGTGGGCTTGGGCTCATTAAGAAATAATTTGTTGGACAAATAAATTGACGGTTTTTTGGGCTTAAAATTAATTATTAGCAGTAATTTTTTTCTAGAATAAAAATGTGGTTATTACCAATTGAAAAATTCCTCCAACTCAAAAGCGTTTTTCAAAAATTACTCTTCCACTAGACCCACATTTTTGCCCATTAACGTCATTATTTTTTCGCAATAAAATGAGGTTTATACCTCCGTTTTTATACACAGCTTCCAGACTTAAAACAGTTCTCAGAATTTTTTTTACAGAAATTATTCGTCATTAGATAATTATAATACCACGGAATTAATTAATCTTCCCCCGGATTAATTATAATACACAGAATCGAGCAATATATGTATTACAGAATGGGTGTTCATTAAACGAACTTGGTGTGTGCTACCAGTTCGTAATTTGGGGTTGTTTTATCCTGAGGTGACGAGGCTTTCATCTGTCAGCACAAATTGGAGGCAGAGCCGCGAAACGCCTTAAAGAGAGTGACATTGTCCGCGACTCAGCCTAATTTATTGCTTTTAGATATCTTATATTTTCTGGGTCGATTTATTTCCTCCTAAATTGGGTAATTTTGTTCCCTACCTTAATTCTGCATTTATTTAAATTGTTGCTACAACAATTTTAAGGTGTTTACTATTCTGCCATGGATGATATTAACTCAAGCAACCTTAACAAGCCTTTCAAATATGAAGTCACCCATTTTAAACGTTGGAGCAAAAAATTGCTATTTTATTTAACTACAAAAAAAGTCGCTTCGTGTGTTCAATTTGACAAACCCATAGTAAATAATCCACCTACTGTTGAGGAAAGAGAAACAATTAGAACTTGGGAGGAAAATGATTTTCTGTGCAAGAATTATATTTTGAATGCTCTAAGTGATGAACTTTATGACTATTATGTCAATTATAAAACTGCAAAAGATGTTTTGGATGCACTATTTAAAAAATATGACACAGAGGAGACGGGTGCTAAAAAATATATCGTCAGCCGTTATTTGAAATTTCAAATGACGGATGACAAATCTGTTGTTGCTCAAACCCATGATTTGCAAATGATTGCGCATGAAATAATTTTCGAGGGCATGGCTTTAGATGAGTAATTTCAGGTGGCTATAATTATTGATTATTGGCTCCACTATTCAAAGAGTTTAAAAATATTTAAAGGCATAAGTCTAAAGAATTTTCACTAGAGTCACTCATTACTAAATTGAGAATTGAGGAGGAATCCCTAAAACAGGGCTACAGAGATGAAATTCTTGTTGTGTCTAACAACAAAAATAAAAAAAACAACCACGCTCCAGTTGTTTTTAAGGCAAACTAAAAAAATATGAAAAATCAAAAAAACAGCCACAACCAGAATTTTAAAAATCGGACTCAGACTCAGAATAAGAACCCTGAAAATGGACAGTCTAGCAACTCGGGACAGTTTCTCTGTTTCAAGTGTGGCAAGCCTGTCCATATGGCTCGTAAATATCGCAATATGCCATAAGCACAAGTGAATTTGACCAAAGAGGACCTATGTGCTATGATTTCAGAAATCAACATGGTTAGCGGTGCCAAAGGGTGGTGGTTGGATACTGGCGATTCCCGCCATATCTGTTATGACCGTACTCTATTTAAGACTTATTCTGATACTGCAGATAGAAGGTGTTGTTGGGTAATTCTCGCTCCACTGAGGTTGCTGGTACTAGAAATATGGAATTGAAGTTCACTTCGAGAAAGACTATTATCCTCAAAGATGTTCTTCACACTCCCGAGATAAGGAAAATTTTGGTTTCGGGTTATCTTCTCAACAAAGATGGCTTTACTCAAACTATTGGTGCTGATTTATTTACTTTGACCAAAAATGGAATTTTTGTAGGCAAGGGTTATACCACTGATGGGATGTTTACGTTGAATGTTGATGCAATGAATAAAATTTCTCATTATGCTTATATTGCTTATTCATTTAATGTTTGGCATGCCAGACTTTGTCATGTTAATAAATGATTTGTTAAAAATATGAGCACTTTAGGATTAATTCCAGGACTATCATTAACTGATTTTGAAAAATGTGAATGGTGAAGTCAAGCAAAAATCACTAAGACACCACATAAATCTGTTTTAAGAGAATCTAAACCACTTGATTTAATTCATTCGGATATTTGTGAATTGGATGGTGTCACAACTAGAAATGGCAAACGTTATTTTATAACTTTTATTGATAATTGTTCTGATTATTCATTTATGTATTTAATGAAAAACAAAAGTGAAGCATTTGACGTGATTAAAATTTTCCTAAATGAAATTGAAAATCAATTTAATTGGAAAATAAAAAGGTTACGAAGTGATAGAGGCACCGAATATAATTCTGGACCATTTATTGAATTTTATAAAACCCAGGGTATTATTCACGAAAAAACTGCCCCTTATTCGCCCGAAATGAACGGTAAAGCCGAAAGAAAAAATAGGACATTAACTGAATTAGTTGTGGCTATTTTATTAAATTCAGAGGCTGCCTCACATTGGTGGGGTGAAATTATTTTGATTGTATGTCACGTAGTTAATAGAATTCCCAAAACTAAAATGAAAATATCTCCTTATGAAATTTGGAAAAATATTAAGCCCAACGTGTCATACTTTAGAACGTGGGGGTGCTTAGCATATGTTCATATACCCGACCCTAAGAGGTCTAAATTGACTAGTAGAGCATATGAGGGCTTTTTTTATAAGCTATGCTATTAATAGCAAAGCATACCGATTTTATGACTTGAAAAATCAAGTAATTATTGAATCAAATGACCCTAATTTTTATGAAGATAAATTTCCTTTTAAATTGAGAAATAGTGGGGGCGAGTCATCCACTAATATTTCTTTAAATAAAAATAAAGAAAATAATGAATCCATTTTAGAAATTCGAAAAAGTAAAAGGGCTCGTCTAGAAAAAGATGTTGCTCCCTACTTTTATGCTTACACTTTAGAGGAGGATTCTAACACTATTCAAGAAGCTTTATCTTCTTTAGATGTCGATTTATGGCAAGAGGCTATTAATGATGAAATGGATTCTTTGGAAACAAATAAAACTTGGCATTTAGTGGAACTTCATCCTGGGTGTAAAACAATTGGGTGTAAATGGATTCTTAAAAAGAAATTAAAACCTGATGGCACTGTTGAAAAATATAAGGCACGTCTTGTTGCTAAAGGTTTTAGACAAAGTGAAAATGTAGACTTCTTTGATACATTTTCAACCGTGACTAGAATAACGTCTATACGTATACTATTTTCTATAGCCGCTTTAAATGATTTAATTGTACACCAAATGGATGTTAAAACTGCTTTTTTAAATGGAGAATTAGAAGAAGAGATTTATATGGATCAACCTGAAGGGTTAATTGTACACGGTCAAGAAAATAAAGTATGTAAATTAGATAAATCTCTTTATGGACTCAAACAGGCACCTAAACAATGGCATGATAAATTTGATAGCTTAGTTATCTCTAATGGGTTTAAAATTAATGAAAGTGACAAATGCATTTATTATAAATATGTAGAGAACATTTGCACTATCATATGTCTTTATGTTGATGACTTTCTTATATTTGGTTCTAATATTCATGTCGTAGAAAATGTTAAATCATTATTATGCGCCAATTTTGATATGAAGGATTTGGGTGAAGCTAGTGTAATATTAGGAATTAATATTACTAGGTCAGAAAAGGGACTTTCTTTGGATCAATCTCATTACATTGAGAAAGTTCTAAAGAAATATAATTACTTTGACTGTAAACCTGCTAGTACTCCATTTGACCCTAGTGTAAAGTTATTTAAGAACACTGGCGACAGTGTAAATAAAAATGCTTATGCAAGCATTATAGGTAGATTAAGTTATGCTACAGATTGCACTAGACCTGATATAGCTTATATTGTAGGAGTACTATATAGATTTACCAATAGACCTAGTGTGGAGCATTGGCATGCTATTGAGAGGGGCATGCGGTACCTTAAAAGGACGATGAACCTCGGATTACACTATAATAAGCATCCCGCTGTCCTTGAAGGATTTAGTGATGCTGATTGGAACACTCTATCTGATGATTCTAAGGCTACTAGTGAATATATATTTAGCATCGCTAGTGGTGAAATTTCTTGTAAATCTAAGAAATAAACTATTTTGGCTCAATCCACTATGGAGTCTGAGATGATAGCGCTAGCTACTGCTAGTGAAGAGGCAGGTTGGTTAAGAAACCTCCTGTCAGATATCCCATTATGGGAAAGACCGATACTAGCCGTTTTGATTCATTGTGATAGTACCTCGGCTATTACAAAAGTTGAGAACCGTTATTATAATGGTAAGAAATGAAAAATACGTCGTAAGCATAGTACTGTTAGAGAATTTGTTTTTACGGGTGCTATGAGGGTGGATAATATACGGTCTGAACAGAACTTAGATGATCCTTTGACGAAAGGATTAGCTAGGGAGAAGGTGTGGAACACCTCGAAAGGGATGGGACTAAAGCCCTTGGATACATGAGTCACTTGTGATGGTAACCCAACATATAGACTGGAGATCCCAAGAAATATATTCAAAGTGTAATAACAAGTCACAAGTGATATGGGTTGAATCATGCTATTATTAATTAATATATAACAGGATTTTACTCTGAGTCCATCCCTATGGAGCATGATATCTTGAAGCGAGTAAAGGATGAGTTGTTATAACTCTTAATGACATCTATAGCTCTATTTTGAGTGGGGCACCTAGCTACAGGAGTACTCTTGATAGACTCACCTATGTGAGTGTGAATGTGTGGCCGCTTCCTATAGATATTTTGAGCAAATTCCTAGAGCATTCACTATACTGGGGTGTAAGCACATGGCCGTAACGTACTGGCTATTAGAACTACACCCAAGTAGGGTTGTGTGTGGGATGTTGTCAGAGATAGAGTTCAAAACTACGGTTACTCTAGTATATTATGAATCATCTTTACTACGTAAAGGTTCAAGTCGAAAGACACCTTTGCTTATGCACAATTCTATGAATTATTGCTCGATAAAATATTTTCAAATTTTACAAGTGGGGGATTGTTGGTAACAGCTCACAGCTCACAGCTGTTGAGTTGCAAACTTTGAAAATGCCTTTAGGCATTGTCCCACATCAGTGGGCTGTATGAAATGAGTTGGGTATATTTATAATTTATTTGGAACAAATGGGCAAACCCTTTGAGCATTAGATGTTTTGTGTGTATGGGTGGGGAATTTATTGGGCCAAGTCACACAAGCGCGTGCGCCGCCGCCGCCGTCGGTCCAGCCCGGCCCGGCCCGGCCCGTATCGGTGTCCGGGTCTTGGGTCTTGGGCTCGGGCTCATTAAGAAATAATTTTTTGGACAAATAAATTGACGATTTTTTGGGCTTAAAATTAATTATTAACGGTAATTTTTTTTCTGGAATAAAAACGTGGTTATTACCAGTTGAAAAATTCCTCCAACTCAAAAGCATTTTTTGAAAATTACTCTTCCACTTGACCCACGTTTTTGCCCATTAACGTCATTATTTTTTCGCAATAAAAGGAGGTTTATACCTCCGTTTTTATGCACAGCTTCCAGACTTAAAATAGTTCTCAGAAATTTTTTTACAGAAATTATTCGTCCCTGGATAATTATAATACTACAGAATTAATTAATCTTCCCCCAGATTAATTATACTACAAAGAATCGAGCAATATATGTATTACAGAATGGGTATTCGCTGAATGAATCTGGTGTGTGCTACCAGTTCATAATTTGGGACTGTTTTATCCTGGGGGTGGCGATGCTTTCATCTGTCAGCACAAATTGGAGGCAGAGCGGCGAAACAACTTAAAGAGAGCGACATTGTCCGCGACTCAGCCTGATTTACTGCTTTCGGGTTTCTTATATTTTCTAGGTCGATTTATTTGCTCCTAAGTTGGGTAATTTCGTTCCCTACCTTAATTCTGCATTTATTTAAATTGTTGCTACAACAATTCTTTAACTGGATTTGCGTGTTTCTACCAAAAAACATGTCTTAGATTCATTCTAGTTTCTTTTTCACACTCAAAGTCTGTTTTTATTTAAAAACTCAAAAGTATCAAATCTGAATTTAAAAACATATATATCCCTCAAATATTCTCTTAAATGACGTGGGTAACAATAAAATGATGTACCCTCTAATATGGGTATCGAGTAATGCTATGAGTTTTAAACTCATCCTCAAACTAATATGTCAAATCATGTGGCATGGCAGTAGAATATTATACGAAAATGATATGAGGGTGCTACATGCACTGATTTTTTTGCATCGATACAAATATCATTTTTCAAATGATGTATATCTGAAAGACATCTTCAAAATGTATCAAGTATTTATACTTTGAGGTCGATGCACATAAAGTACAAACATTTAAGGAGCATATACCAAATAGTCCCTCGAACTTTTTTTAATGCACGTTTAGTCCAAGCTTTTTTATTTTGCACCAAAAAGTCCTGCACCATGCCAAAAAAGTTTTACCATGTCGCTGGCGCGGACCTTTAGCCAAAAAAGTTTTACCATGTCGCTGACGCGGACTTTTAAAGATAAGAAAATAAGGGACTTTTTTTGTACAAAATAAAAGATTTAGACTAAATGTGTATTTAAAAATGTTTGAGGAACTTTTTGATATTTGATCAAACATTTAATGTATTTTTTGAATATTTTTTTCAACCCATGAAATTAGAATTGAAAAATCAACTTTAATTCTACGAAATTGAAATTAATCTTCCAATTTCAATTCTAAACCTTGGACGTTAATTACCAAATGGAGACTTAGTGGTGTATATTTAGTTTAGGAGATAATTTGGGATTAAGTTTGGGACTCCTATTAATTTCGTCCGGAGCGACAAGATATTGTACATTAAGATAATATTTTGTGTACTAACAAATTATACCAAAAGTAAATACGCTATCATTTTAATGTATAATATTATATTACTAAGACATTATTTGGTACATTTTCAATATAATTTGTTGGTATATCATTGTCCAATATTTCGTCACTATGTTATACTCATTTGAGGATTGACTTTAGCACTCATAACATTCCTATTAGGCTCTCAATTTAAAAAAAATAAACGAACAAATAATATTTAAAATCATTAATTCTCATGGATCAAATTTAAATTTAAAAGTAAAAAATAAACAAACTCTCAAATAATGACTTGCAAAACACAACCAGGGGAAATTTCCTACTTACATACTAACTGTCTCAAATTAAGGCTCACTACTACAAATTCAAAAAATTGAAGAAATAATAATTTAGTAGAACTGATTATTAAGATCAAATTTTAATTAACTGATATAAAATTTATTTCTTAATTTAAATATATTGTTACTATGCTGGGGAAGTATTGAGCCGGTACCGGTCTACTTTATTCATTCTGGGTTCTGCCAACTAGGCGTCTCTGGGTACCTTGCTTTCCAACCGTTTCGTAATTATTAGAATATGTGATCGGAAATGGATAGAAACATAAAGTTTTGGCAGCAGGCTGCATATAAGCTCGTGGTTTTGGACAACTTGTGTCCTGGGATACCCATTGTTTTGGAACTCAGTTTGTCAACTGTTATCAATTCGAAGATGACGGAAATCTTCTAGAAAATGTCCACTCTTATTAAAATAATCGTTGCAATGGGACCACCCATTTTAATGACCCAGCTTATACTTCACAAGCCCATGCCATGCTGCTTTATATTTTTTACCTAATTTTGAAAAAGGAAAATGTTCTATGTGTGGTAGTATCGATTTAGTATCGACATTACATTATTTGTTTGTACTATGGTGCGAGTCTCGTCAAGAAATTTTGTAGAACCTATCAATGTACAATCAAATAAAGCGCATTTTATACTAAATCGGTACTTGAACCCGATAAGAGTATCATTACTCTTTGAAAAATCATAACATATTATAAGTTGTGGGGCTAGGTACACTAGGGGTGGAACTACGAGAGTCCTTGGCCGAGCAGTAGTCTGAATCAAGCCGAAAAAAATTTAACTTATTTAGTATAAACTCATTCCAAAATAACTACCTAGCCCAGTCCAAAATATCAATCCATTTAACTTTAAGTAAGCAATAGTTTAAATCAAACAAAGGAACCCACCCACTTAATATTATAATTTTATAATATTAATTGTTAGGTATGTATAGAATTATTAATTAATATTATTTTTTATTATTTTTAAAGTAATTATTTGATAAATACTCATAAATAAATTCAAAAAAAAATGGCTCAGGGGCTCTCACCCCCGAACTTCCAGAAATCGCTGTTAAGTTAGCCCGTTCGGATGTAAAATTCGGGGTCCACCACTGGATACACCGATAAAGAACATCTAAGAAACTCAAATATGGAGAGGATGCATTTTCTCTATTGAATTTTTTTTTCTAATCATATATTTTCTTTCATTCAACTGTCATTATGAATATAAAAAAGGATCTTGGCAAGATTCATAAAGTACTCCACAAATACTACCTACTTTAGTAGACTACTTCATCTCTAATTGATATGTGACTCCTTAAATTCTTACTAGAAAATCCATTAGGAAAATCTAGCAAGGCAAAAGACATCCTTTGTATGTAACCATTATAAGATTCATCAAATTGCTAGGAAAAACTGATTAGGGAAAAACTTGAGCGAAGAAAAACAATTACAATATTCTTCAGGGTCATTAAACCGGTGTTTACGTAATTGGTGGTATCTAAATAAGACCTTTACCCAAAAAGCTCAATAGGAAAAACTTTGTAAAAAAACGAGTAAACCATGCAAATGTCCAAATAAAAAAGTGATTTTAAGTAGTCTCCCTCTGATTAGTTTCTCCCCTTATAACGTCTCGTCTCAACATGTTTTATATTGAGTCGACACATCCTGATCTCTCATATAATCTTCTAAAACTTTGGTTTGGTAAATACTTTGGAAAAGAGATCTGCAAGTTTATTATATGAGTGAACATGTTTGACTTCAGCTATGAATTCATATGTATAGAAAAAAATTGGTAAGACTTGCTTAGTTATATCTCCCTCTTGATGTAGCCTTCTTAGATTTGAGTTATTCAAAGATAGTGGTATGAACATTTGTTGTTAGAGAAGAACAACATATAGCTCAGATGAGTTTAATTAAGTATCCATTCAAACTCGTTCTCGATTTGCTTCATGTAGTGCTAATATTTCTAAATGACTTAAGGAGGTAGTTACTAGTTGCTTAATATATATTTATTAAAGGAAACTTCGCTATTTAGATAGACATACCTTATATGTGATTGTCCTTCTTGAGGATTAGAGAGATATCTCGCATTCACATAAGCAAATAGATTTGGATTATTGAATTTATTTGATTAAAATAATTTCATGTAAGTAGTTTCATGAATATATCACATAATATATTTTATACCGGTCTAACATCTTCATGTTGGTGTTAAGCAATGTTGCTTGCACCGAAATTTGTGCATCAAGTGCACAAAGCACTTGTACAGTTGACTAAAAATATACATATTTTCTTTTTTTTAATCAACTGTACAATTACGGTGCAAATATCATTTTTGTAAATCATATATTACCAATAGAATGACTTAATATGTCATGTCAGGTCTAGTGCATTGTCTTAAGTTTAATAGTGCAATAATTTCACTAAATTATCGTACTCCTGCACCAAGTGTTGTCAAGTATTGTGTCTTAATCTTCCTTAGGATGATATGTAACATACCCCAACCCAATTACTTATAATTAAGTTTGAAAGTCAAAGTGAGTCAAACCATAATTGCCTTAACCAAACCATAAACACGAGTATCCTTTTTTAGTAATCAACACTAATCCAAAAAACTAAAAAATTTCACAATTTTAAAGTAATTAAGCTTATTCGAATATACTTAAAGGATAAGTAGGTTTAGATTTGCCACATTTACATTTGACCAAAGTCATGATTTTATACGTCCCTTGCTAACCCCACCCGACCTCCTAGATTTGGCAATGATATCACGATACCTGAAATATATAACCATAGGAACCGTGAGCAAAAGAGCTTAGTGAATGCATCATGTCTACACTATTGCATTATATTAAATGCATTAAACCATATCCATATAATAATGTATAAACGTATCTAGCCATTTCATGATGAATGACTCAACTTTTCGAATCATGATTTATATATCCTGTCTGCATAACCCCTTGTCTGTAATAGACAAATCTCCCCCATTACTGATCGAGGAGTAACCCCTTGTCTGTAATAGACAAATCTCCCCAATTTCGGGTCGGGGAGTAACCTCCCATTTCGGTATACCGAAATGAATAATTTCATATTCATAATATTCTGATCACATCTATAGCCATGTATAAATACATCTTTCGAGTGATTAATATTTTGATCATATCCATAACTATGTGTAACTACATCTTACTAGTGAGTACACTCACCTGCCGCTTAATGGGTTTTTCCCAAACCTTTGCCTAGAATGTGTTCAACCGGTTATTATTTCCTTCATATCATTCTTACAATATTAGTGTCATCATAAGAATATAAATAATCCAAAAAATAACTTAAACGTAAACCAACTCATAAGCATCATGTGATCCCATTCAAATCATTTATCATAAATGAAGTCCCATTCACATTCATGTTAAGATATTTAACATATCCAAATCATAATCAACCATTAAAACACAATCTTTATCATTTTGGGTCTCCAATATAAAAAACAACGCATCTTTACAAGTTTTCTAGAGTAATATATGCCTATTTCTTCACTACATAGAAAATATGCCATATAGGCTCCTTTATCGTTCAGTCAACTTCCAAGAATTTTCATACTTTTTATGCATCATAACATTCTATGATCTTCCATCCAATTTCAATACACATATTGAATAATACAAAATTAAAGTTTCATAATTTTCAGATTTTATTTGCTATATCAAAAGCTTTATCAAACTCAGGGCATATCAAAGCGGATTATGAAAATGGCAACTATATACCGACTTACAACCATCACCTTGAAAACAACCCCCAAGCTAAACCAAAAGGGTATTTTATGCTCATATTCGAGTATGTTATAATCATATGTGTCATCTAACATCTCCAATTACAGTCCCTTTATTTTCTTAAGTACTCTATGAGTTATGCCATTTCTAACACAACTAGGCCGTAAGAGAACATTAAAGCAAAACCTAACATGATTAAGAATACATAATCTATACCTCGAGCATTAATCATGGCGACATATACTAAACATATTTTTAATATATACACACATCATATGTGTAGACACCCCATTATGTTACCCCCTAACTCTCCTAAAGTCCCTAGCACCTCCATTATTCACTACAAACCCAGGTCATGTCCTGAGTACTGACCTAAAAGCCATCGGGCACTCACAAGCTCTGTTTGACCAAAAAGTCAAACTCTTCAGCTCAATCGAGACTAAATGAATCTTTGAAGGGCACTGAATTCCCTTACCAACGGTCTGTCTCGTGCAAGATTCTGACTTACCATGCGGACGAACGATCCGTTTGCGTCCGAAACTTTATCCAGAGGCCACCGGGCGCTCCCGGGCTCTGTTTGACCTAAGTTAACTCTTCAGCTCGACCGAGACTGAATTAATCTTTGAAGGTCACTGAAACCCCTTTCCAATAGCCCGCTCTATGCGTGATTCTGACTTACCATGCGGACGAACGATTCGTTTGACTCCAAGAGGTCATCGAATGCTTCCAGGGCCCGGTTGACCAAAGTCAACTCTCCAAAACAGGTCAAACTCTTTGGAATGTGGAAGTACATATCCTAACCTTTCCAACGGTCCACCCCGTGCGCGATTCGGACTTACCACGCGGATGAACGATCCGTTTGCGTCCGAACGATTCCCCATCCAATGGACTGACAAACGCTTCCGAGCCATATTTGACCCAAAGTCAACTCCAAAACCCGGGAGGGGTCCAAAGGACTTTCAAAGGTCTCTAAATTACCTTTCCAACGGTCTACCCCGTGCACGATTCTGACCAACGGTTTGCCCTCGACAGCCAATTTTCCGAAAAGGCCTGAAACACACTGCCAAATGGCAGGTTCCAGACCCTGCCTATCGGGAGGTGCCGATAGGCAAGACCAGGTCTATGCCGATTGGCAGTGACCTTGGCCTATAAAAGGAGGCCTTCACCTCATTTTCAAGGGGAACCCAGATCTGATAAAAATCGCTCTCAGTGAATCCCAAAAACCTCTCTCGAAGACAGCGCGATTACAACAGCCAAATCCCTTTCTAACTTCCACTTTTCATCATCCTTTTCATCAAACTTGGTGAATTAGCCACTCTCCATCATCATCCAAGTGCAAGGTATGCTCTCCAACATTCAAGATCAAGATCAAGCTCAAGAAGGTCCAATTTTCTCAACTTTCTCTTCAAATTCTCTTCAATTCGCAATAACTTATTTTCTTACTTAGCACTTTTATTATCTCATCTCACACATCCTAATATACTTTTTATTTAGTATTATTGCACATCTCCTATTTTCGTATAAATAAAACCAAAAAATAAGAAAAATAGGGTTTGCTCATAAATTCCAAATGGAATTCTTATACTTTTCTCACACTTTTCTCACAACTAAAACACTTTTTCTACACACACACACACACTCACTCACAAATAAGAGATCCCCCATTTGGATTTATGGGATAAAATCCACCTCTCATTTTGTATGCGAACTACGTGGACTTTGATGCCTTTATAGGCTACGTAGGAGTCTCGGGGTAAAACTCGAGATTCGAGTCCTATTCTCACTTTCTCTCTCATTTTCTATCTTCTCTAAATCCAATTTTCTTATATTCTATATACTTGTTCTTAGTGACGTATTACGTCATATGCGTTATCGTTCCATTATAACGATCAACGTAGGGGTAATATCGTAAATCTTATTTTTCTAATATTATTTTTATACCTTCCTACGGATGACTCGCTGTATCTCTTCCATGATACAAGTCGAGGATTCCTATCTCCACTATATATATACACATGCACACATATCACGGGAAAAAATATAGGAAAATAGCAAATATCCATAAGAGAACGAAAGGGCGGAATGGGTGCCTAACACCTTCCCATTTCGTAACTTATCCTCCGAACCCTTCTCGAATCATTTTGGTTTCGTATGCACCAGTATGTCTTTGGATGCCACCCTTCGGGATGGCTTCCCATTTTTCTTTTATCTATTTTGAGTAAAATAGACGGGCAACTCTGAATCTCTCTACATTTTTTACACCTCATCTCAAATGACGCAGGCTGAAGCGCTCCCGAGAGGCATGCGCGGGACTCGAGGATCCTTTCCTTCGCGCGCCCGCCCGCAAGAGAGGATCGGGGATGGCCACAGTGGTGACTCTGCTGGGGAGCTATGGATTTTGAGGGCTTGAATTTATTTACATGGATGTTATATTTGTTTATGATTCCCCCCATATCTGCATGTTCCCCCTTTTTTACATGTGTCTCTCATGCTTATGCTTACGTTCACACACTTGTAGAAAATTCTCCATGTACACTTCGCACCACTACACCTAGGATCACATATATCTACATGTTGCATGCATCACCCATCCATACTTGGTGTACCTTTGGTACGTGTACTTTACTCTCTGTTTGGCATAATCAAGAAAAGCATTCTCATCATAAGATACTAATAAGAGAATCATGCATGATTCACATGACATCACCAAAGAGCATTGTTATTGACCAAATTCTACCCAGTAACTGGAGGGTCACTTCATGATGGGCACTGGTCCGGCAGGTCGCAGTTAGCCTAAGCGATATGACTCTCACCTTCTATTGGACAAGTACCTTCGACGTATATCGAACGGTTCCCCCGCATCATACCGCTTGACCGAAGTCATAACGGGAGGTATCTCGCAGGGAATTTGTTCACGTACGCCAAGTATATCGAATTCGCTCTCACACGTACCGTCCCCACGAGGTATATAGTGAGGAAATTTATGTACACTCAGGTATATCAAATTTCTTTTCCACACGTACCGATTGCCCGCAAGAGAAAGACATATATCGTGGAAGCCACGCCAAAAGGGGAACCCATGCCGATTCACCCAACCAACTGCATACCCGCATATAGGTGTCAAACCTAGGACACGCACTTTAGATTGCCGGTTTCGACCCAAAACTCTGGCGAAATTTCGAGTCGTCCTGCCGCCCAATTTTCTCGCATCTTTAAAATGGGACACTGTCCGTGAGCCTGGTTACAAGTCCAGCCGTAGCTTTGCATATATTAAAAACCCCATTTTTCTAGGCTCGGGTCCCGTCTGGCATTACATTTAGGAGAATTAAATCCAAGTGAGAACATAATAATCATAATAATCATGCTGAGTTCCGTCTCCAAAAACATTTCTCCCTTCTTTATCAAAAATCCAAAAACATATCTCCCTTCTTTTTCAAAAATCCAAAAATAGTTTCTTCCCTTTTTCTTAAAAATAAATCCCATTCTACCCCTTCTCATGTCAATCGCAAGCCCTTGGACTGGCTCCCTATTGGCTTCGATCTTCAGTCAAACCACCCCGGAGTTTTGTCCGTTCCTCTACTACTTCTTCCGAGTCTGGAATCCATCCACTTTACATGGAGAATACAGATCAAGTACCAGTCGTACAGCCGAATCTGACGGCAGTCCTAGCTCAACTCGTGTCGAAGATTGACAACCTCCAAACTGAGGTTCGAGAGATGCAAAGAAACTAGGTTCCTATTCCTCAAGAGCCTGAGGCCCTATTCCTTCGTGCTATGGGTCCACCCGAGCCTATTTGAGTTCCCTAAGAATATCAGCACGCTCCACGTGCCCCTCATGTGAATGGGTCGCCGCCTGCCCATATTTTGATGCCAAACATTGCCCAGCCTATGGCTAACCTGCCTATGATTGTTGATCCAAAAGAGGAGGAGTTGACTAAATTCAAAGAGGATCTCAAGTTGCTTACCAAGAAGTTCGACCAAGTTCGAATCTCTAGGAATTACATTGACTACACCCACATGTCTCCTTATCCTAAAGCGAGGTTACTCGAGAAGTTCAAGATGCCAAATATCGAGAAGTTTGGAGGGAGTGGACCCCCGATTGTTCATCTTCGCAGTTATTATCGTTCCATGACTCTACTAGGGGCTTCTGAAAGTGATGGCCCAATTATTTCAGGGAACTTTGAAGGATAGTGCCCTCCGATGGTTTTTCTCTCTCGAGGAATCTAGAATTAGTAGCTGGGATGATGTAGCCCGAGAATTCATGTTGCAGTACAAATACAACGAAGAGATTGAGGTCACCCGTCGTGATTTAGAGTTTCTCAAACAGAACCTTGGGGAATTAGTCAGTAACTTCATAACCCGGTGGAGGGAACAAGCAACTACCATGACCAATCGGCCATCTGAGGAAAAATATGTCAATATAGTGAAGAAGAACTTCTTACCCCATGTCCGAGCGACGATGGGAGGACAATACTATCCCCACTTCCGAGCTCTCAGAGAGGTAGGAGTAGAAATGGAGGAAAGCCTTATTAAAACAGAGGTTGAACTGAAGAAGGTTTCCGGACAGTTCACCCTTAGAAAGTATGATAAGCCTACCAGTGCTACAGTCTCAACCATCAACAATATCTCTCAACCAACCACATCATGGGCACCAGAAAGCCGGACTGCTCCCATTCGAAGGGAATACACTAAACTCCATGCTCCCCTCTCCAAAGTTTACCAAGCTCTGTTAAGCCGAAACCTCATCAAACCCTTGGATCCCCGTCCATTGCCAAATCCACTCCCAAGAAACTTCAAGGCTGATGTTCATTGCACCTTTCACCAAACTACTGGCCATACCACCGACCAATGCTTTCACCTCCGAAACATAATCTAAGATCTCATTGACTGGGGTACCATCGCCCCACCAGCCAATCCTAAGCCAAACACTACTCACAATCCACTCTCAAATCATAGCAATGCCATCTTCTTAGAAGAAAACCCAGATTTCGATCCCTCAACTCAAATCACACCCATATACTCTCCTAAACCTTTTCGAAGTTGCCCATATTTCCTCCTACACCCTACTAGCCTGGCCGATCGGGCACTATCACTCCTTACCAGAGCATACATCGCTGTCCATACCCATTCTAAAAATGGAAATATAGAATTGTTAGAGGTGTTAAACCAACTCCTAGAGTTCGGGCTGAAATTGCCCTCACAGATGGACATCGATTGCCAAAGGTTTAGTACACTGTTATTGGAAGCACAAAAGTGGTCCCGAGATTCAGAAAAGTGGGTGGTACCAACCGATGAAGTCAGCCTAAATGATGTTGTCCAGATTATGTAAGAATTATTCGGGCTAACCCACAGCATTTGTAGTATCACCGGGTTACTTGACATTTTGAAGCTATAAGGGCGCTTGGTCCCTTCAACCATACATATCCCCATAGAATGGGAAGACCTGTATGAGGAAGCCGTTGAAGTTGTGGAATGCATTAACTTTACATGGAAAGACAGAATTGTTGCCACCGAATGGGGGGAAGAATTCAAAGATTCGAGTGAAGAATAAGCTTCAGGAAGAACTGGCCCAGTGGCCGACATATGTGGGATGATATCATTTGAAGAACTCCTCGGAGAAATTAATAGGGTGGCAGAACAACCAGAGATTAATAAGGAAACGGGATTCATGTTCTTCCCTTCTTCAGTAAATCACATGACCAGATCAGGGAGACATTACCAGGTTCCAAGCTCACTCACTACCAGCAAATGACAAAGGGAAGGGCATTGAAAACCTTCCTATGCCAGAGATGACCATAGAGGAGAGCAAGATCCTCGATCAACTGAATAAAACTCAAGCTAACCTCACTCTATGGGGGCTTTTCATATCTTCCCAGCTGCACAGAAATGCTTTAATCAAGCTGCTCACTGGACCCACAGTTCCGCCTTCTACCACACTAGAAGAAGCGGTAAATCTGGTCGGATCCTTGACCTCTACCCGAATGCTATCATTTTCTGAAGAAGAAATCTCCAGAATTGGGCCAAGTCACAATCACGCACTCAACATCTCCGTCGAAGTTATGGGGAGGGTCATGCCACTCTCTCTTTTCAATAATGGATCCGCCTTGAATGTCTGCCCACTGAGAACCTTCAAGTGTTTAGGCCTGAAAGAAAGCGACCTCGCTCCAACCTCCGTCGATGTGTGTGCCTACGATAATACCCGCTGGGAGGTTATGGGGTCCATAAAGCTTGTAATAGGGCAGGCCCTATAAACCCTGTCGTTGAATTTCAAGTCATAGACATCCCAGCTTGTTTTAACCTGTTGCTCGAATGACCCTGGCTCCACAGTATCAAGGGTGTGTCTTCCTCACTCCATCAGAAATTGAAGTTCTTCACCGACGGACGAGTCATCACCATTTTGGGCAATGACGAAAATGTCGGGGTGCAAGCACCAGGAGTCCAATCATTGAGATACATCACGGGTCAAATGATATGCTCCTATCAGGATTCTGAGTTGAACCACTCATACTCACGGCGGGGGATAGTTTCAAAGAAAGGGTTTATCCAGAATATGACCCTCATGGCAATGTCAATGTGATTAAGATGTTCAGAAACATGCACTTCATGCCCGGACTAGGGCTAGGGCCAAGCCAACAAGGGATACTTGAACCCATCGAACTGAAGAAAGATTTTCCTCCTTGTGGCTTGGGGTATCAACCATCAGAATAAGAGCTTAGAATGATCCACCAGTCTCGACCAAAGAGAAGATTAGACTGCATCCCAACTATCCTAGGAGACTCCTTAAATAGATGATTCATCAAAGAAGGTGAAGACTTCCCCTTTTGCAGTTTTCCAGAACCATGGTATGACCACACAGACAAGATAATGAAGCCTGGAATGGAGATCTTTTTCCAAGATAGCTACCTATGGGCCGAAAGTTTCCAACACCGAGTACAACCGCTCATCAAAGATATCGAAGAGACTGAGGAAAGTGATTCCTAAGATTCCTTCAACTTACAGACACTGGGTCTGGCACTCTGCATGGTTCATTCAGGCACTACATCAATGGATCCATCCCATATGATTAAAGTTGCTGATACACCCCTCCTCAACTGGCATGCTGTGCCAGTTCTTCCTCTTGAAATCCCCCCCAACCCTAATGTTTACCCTATTTCCTCTTATGTTGTCTATCCTTATTCAAATGTAATCAAGACCTCTTTTGACGAGGTACTCAATGTTGTTTTTCCTATCAATGAAATAAACGAAGATTTTGAGTATCTTGTTGTGCCTTACATTAACTGCTTGGATTCTAATCTAACTTTTGATGATGATGATTTTGCAAATGAATAATTCTTAACTGATCTAAATAAGGTTAATAATAAACAACATAACCGCGTTCAAGTTAATGAAGAAGAGACTGTTGTTATTAATCTCGGTTCTAGTAGCCAACTGCGCGAGATTAGGATAGGGGCCACCCTTGACGAGCATGAGCACGCACAACTCAAAGAATTGCTAAAGGAATTCATGGATGTCTTCCCATGGTCCTATGATGATATGCCCGACATGGATCTTGAAATAGCTCAGCACGATATCCCCACTCTCCCAGATTACAGGCCAATTAAATAAAAATAAAGAAAGCTCTGCACCGAATGGTTGCTCAAGGTCAAAGAAGAGGTGGTTAAACAGTTGAACGTGGGTTTCATTCGTGTGATCAAATATCCCTTATGGCTAGTACCTGTGCCGAAATCAGGAGGGAAGGTTCGAATGTGTGTGGACTACCGAGATTTAAACAAAGCTTCTCCAAAGGATGATTATCCGCTACATAATATCGACATGATCGTGGAAAACACAGCCAGTTATGCTCTCAAGTCATTCGTCGACGGGTTTACCGAATACAACCAAATCAAGATGCACCCAGACCACCAAGAAAAAATGGCATTCATCACCCCATGGGGAACCTTTTGCTACACCGTCATGCCATTTGGTCTCAAGAATGCTGGGGCTACCTACCAAAGGCTTCCACGACCATCTTGCATGATATGATTCATAAAAAAGTCGAGGTTTATGTGGATGATATGATTATCAAGTCCAAAATTAGAGAAGGTCATGTTCCCGCTCTCCGAAAGTTCTTCGAACGACTACGACGGTATCAGATGAGACTCAATCCACAGAAATATGTCTTCGGCGTTATAAAGGGAAAACTCTTGGGATTCATGGTCAGTGAGAAGGGGATAGAAGCAAATCCTGCAAAGCTGAAGTCCATACTTGAGATGCCACTGCCCCGAACAGAGAAAGAAGTTCGAGGTTTTCTTAGGAAATTGCAATATATCAGCGGGTTCATCAGTCAGATAACCTCCATCTGTGAACCGATCTTCAAGCTTCTCCAAAAGGATTCAACAAATATTTGGAACGAGGCCTGCCAAGAAGCTTTTAACCGAATCAAACAATATCTGACCCAACCCCAAGTGCTCATGCCACCACAGCCTGGTGTCCCTTTGCTCCTATACCTAACCATAACTGACACTGCTACTGGGGCTTTGCAAGCCCAATACCTTGAAGACTCCCGTAAAGAAAGATCCATCTATTATGCCAGTGGCAAATTGGCTGGGTACGAGGTTAACTACACTTCTTTAAAAAAGGCGTGTGCCGCACTTGTCTGGGTCACCCAAAAGTTGCGAGACTACATGCTCGCCTTCCCCATCAAACTTGTATCCCGAATGGATCCCATCAAATGCCTGTTTGAGAAACTCGCCTTATCTAGTCGAATGGTTTGATGGTTGATGCTCCTAACCGAGTTTGATATCGTATACGTCACGCAGAAAGACATTAAAGGAAGAGCCATCTCTGACTACCTCGATGATTACCCCATAGAAGAAGCAGATGTCTGGGTATCCGAATTCCCAGATGAAAATATCCTCTGCACCGCTCAAGACAACCTTCGATGGAAAATGATCTTTGACGACGCTACCAACAAAAAGGGATATGCCGTTGGGATACTTCTGATCGCCCCAGATGACTCCCACACTCCCATCGCTATCAAATTGGATTTCCCTTGCACTAACAACATGAAGGAATACGAGGCATGCACAGTGGGCCTCAAAGTTTCTCTCAAGAAAGGTATTCATTACCTTGATGTCTACGTGGATTCTTACCTCATCATCGGTCAAGTGCTCAGAAAGTGGAAAGTCAAGGACGAAAAGCTCCAACCCTTCCATGCCCACTTAGAAGTGTTAGCCTCTCAATTCTGAGATATTACCTTCCATTACCTACCCCGAGCAAAGAATAACCTAGCCGATGCTCTCGCTACCTTGGCCTCCATGGTCGACATGCCCAAAGGAATAACAATCACCCCCTTCCTAGTTCAAAAGCAAGACAAACCAACCCACTACTACCATATTGAGCTTGTCTCCACCAAAGATCCTGAACTAGCTGATTGATGGTACTATGATATCTAGTGCCTCCTCAAACATGGTAGGTATCCCAATGGTTCAAACAAGAAAGACCGAATGATCCTCCGAAGACTGGCCCCCAGTACATCATCTGTCATAAAGCTCTACTCAAGAAGAACTTCGATGGAACTCATCTACACTGTATCACATGGGCAGAGATTGAAAAGATAATGCAGAAGATCCACAGCGGGGAATGCGGGCCCCATATGAATAGTCACATGCTTGCCAAGAAGATCATACGACAGGGCTACTACTAAACCACCATGGCCCAAGATTGCACCACATATGTCCGGAGACGCCTCAACTGCCAACAGTTCTCAAATCTTCAACACCTGTCTCCGCGAGAATTATACAGCATGACCTCTCCCTGGCCATTCTCCACCTGGAGTGTCGACATCATAGAGAAGGTTACCGAAGGCTTCAAACGGACATGAGTTCATCCTAGTTACCATTCATTACTTCACCAAATGGGTCATAGCTGAGTCATACTCAGTATTGAACGCCAAGAAAGTGGCCAAATTCCTCAAGAAAAATATCATCTGCCGATATGGGCTCCCGCATGAGTTAGTATCAGATAACGGTTTGTACTTCGAAGAAGAAGTCACAGAAGTAGTCAACGAGTACGGGATTCAAAGACACAAATCTTCTCCCTACCAACCTCAGACCAATGGTGCAGTTGAAGCTGCGAACAAGAAACTCAAATCCATCATCAGCAAGATGACCGAAAGCTGTAGGGATTGGGCCGACCGAATCTCGTACGCCCTCTGAGACTATCAAACCTCAATCCGAACCTCTATTGGGGCTACCCCTTACTCTCTGGTCTACGGTATGGAAGCAGTCCTACCTGTGGAGCTGGAAGTACCCTCGTTACGCGTCATGCTCGAAACCAAAGTTAATGAAGAAGACTGGTGCCAAAGCCGTCTAGACGAGCTGACCCTCCTAGATGAAAGGATATTGAAAGCTCTTTACCACATACAGGGTTACCATCGTCGGATAGCGCGATCATTCAATAAGAGAGTTAAGGACCGCGGTGTCCGGGAAGGGGATTTAGTCCTCAAATAGATAATAGAACCCATTTGGGATCCCAGAGGGAAATTCAAGACCAATTGGAGCGGCCCCTACGTTGTCAAGAAAATCTTATCCGGCGGTGCCGCCATGCTCACTGACCTAAATGGGGAAGAGATGGCTCGTCCATTCAACCTGGACCATCTCAAGAAATTCTACCCCTAGTCCGAAATCTCGGCGCGCTACGACTTTTCTCATCTCCCTTCTAATCTATAAAAAAAACTCTCTTCATTTACCTCTACCCAGAACTACGTGGGCTTGATCCTCTGCAATAGACCATTTTTCAATAAAGAAAAATAAAAAAAATTCAAAAGCCCCAGAGGTACGTAGGTTGCTCATATATTTTACAGGAGCACGACCCTTTCTTTTTCACAAAATACTATTATTTTCTTATCTCCGAGAACGACAGTTCATTGTAACAAATACTCAAACAAAAGGATTATGTATCCCTTAGCGACTGGTATAGATTATTCCAAATTAAAAATTCATCGAAGCGCACAGCTGCATGATCAGAAACTTGCTTATTTCATTAATAAGAAATTACAGCACGGATTATATAAGAAAAGGAACGGATAAATCCCTTCCCCATACTGCCATAAAAAGCCAAATAAAATCCCCACATCTATTCCCTATTACACAAATAAACTCTCCAAGAGTCCTACCCACAGCTACCAGAGGAGTCTGCACCCTCATTATCTACATCTTGGGGTCCCCAAATTTCCCCTGCCTGAATAGAGTGCCATAAACACTCCATGGACCGATGAGCCCGAACCATCTTCGAAAAGACCACAACGCCCCCTTCCATGGTGTTAAATAAAAAAAACCACCTTTGTCCAGTCTTCACTACCAACATCTTGATGACTACTTTCATCCACAACCCCTTCATATAATCTTTAGGGACATGCCAAACTCTCTCGACAGACTGAGAGGGACGGGCTGATAGACGCCGATTCTCCCACAGAGATCCAAATAACAGATGCAGGTGCTCAGTCAAATCTTCTACCGAAAAGAAATTTGAGGTCCGAGGTGGCACGACCTGTGCCCAACCAAATTAGCGCAGAAGCCGCCAAGGGAAATAAAAAGAGGTCTATCTGAGACCAACTAGCTGCACATATGAGTATTCCCCTAGCTCCAGAACAGGCAGCAACTGTCCCCACCATGGCACTGACCAGCACAGACTCCGAGCCCAATGCTCCACAAGCCAATTCTTCCATCTCTCAACATATAGGCCAACGCTGATAAAGTAATGCGAAAAGAAGTTGGGTACAACCGATAAAGGAAACTCTGGAGGGACCACCAAGCGGAGTTTTTTAGACAACCACATGAACAGCATCACAGGGCTACCCCTCAGAAAGTCAGAACGACCTTCTCGCTAGGCATCCAGACCATTCAGCATCTCCGCCAGTATCACCGACGCAGGATTACGACGGTGTGACATCCACGAAGTAATGGCTGCAAGTTACGGGTCCACCAGAAGTTCCCCCATCACCGACAGCAATTTTGAAACCAGGCATAGAGCAACGGCTCCAGCATAGCCAACATCACCTACTTCCCGCAAATGTACGGACTGCAGCACCGCCGGGAGGGTGATCATTCCTCCAACAACCAATAATCTGGCCGCCGAAGGAGAAATATGAAGAAGCCCAGCCAATAAATCCCTGGGAGAACAGGAAAATTCGGGCAAAGCCGCAACAACACTAGGATTTACACCCATCCTGACGGAAAATTCCTCGTAGGTAGGACAAACTTCATCCAACCCAAAGCGAAATACATGGTCTTCGGGGTACCAGAATTGAACCGTCACCATCAGCGTGTTCCATTCAATAGGCCGATTGCGCCACAAGTAGACTCGATGCATGTTGAAAGAATCATAGTCGACATTATAAGAGCACATTGCTTCCAAGGCTTCGAGGTAGTTAGCAAACTCAATGCTACCAGGGAGAGCCATCTTGCAAGGCTAAGAGATAGTGGGAAATTAAGTAAGAATGCGAAGGTGTGATGAAAACACTCCACCCTTACCCCTTTTTATACTTGAGAACCCTCACAAGAGGCATAAGCCCTACAGAAATCGGAGGGAATCCTACCCCACAAGTTACCAATGGCTGAAGAGGGTACCAATCAAAGCTTTGAAGTGATGGAACTGGACTGAACTGCCGATAGGCAGGACAGGGTGCTTGCCTATCGGTAACCCCCCATTTTTAGAAATTTCCTTTTTTTCCTCTTTTATCAAATCAAAAAACTCAATAAAAATAAATTGATATTCTCAACAGAATTTAGAAATCCCTTTTCCTCCTTACATAATTTCACCTTTTAATTAAAAAAAAAAGCTTTCCTTCAAAATTCCAAAAATTCTCCTTTTTACGGTCTCAGCAGCAAAGTAAAAAAGCGCATGCGCATGCATTCACTCATCATTAATAAAAGATAATAAAAAACTCCATTGCATTGCATCTATCTATTTTCTGTGTTACATCATTTTTGCAGGAAATAAAAAGAAAAAGAAAAAAAATAACGGGACTCAGCCCGAACCCACATTCTCTCTCTCTCTCTCACCTACCTTTCTCTCTAAGAGCTTCCACCTCTGCAACGCGCTCTCTTTCCCCTACGGCGAGACGATGCGCCACCACTACCCGAGCCAAAGTCCTCTCCGGATGAAGCAGAAGGAACCAAGCAAGAAGTAACGGGAACCGCATCCCGAATATGGGCAGTCGCCGAAGATATCCAGTCTTTGATGTCTCTTAGCCAACTGGTCGACACTCGAACTTGCTGCAAGAAAAAGGTAAAATCAGTATCAAAGCAGAGACGACCAAAACAGAAAAGAAAGAAAGAGGAGAATAGAAAGGTATACCACAGGTCGAAGGACCTCCTCTGTTAAACCCAACTCCTCCGGATCCATCGCATGAGGACGATGCAGCATAGGCACCATCCCTCCATCAGCCCGCCGAATGTTATACCAAGGAGTGTGCAATCGCACGAAAGGAACCTTAGAGGTCGCCACCGCCGCAAATTCCATCGGACCGCCGCCATAGTGGGAAGATCCTACCGCCCGACTAGAACCCGTAGGAGGGAAAGGCAGGGCATCATATATGTTGGGCGCCATTAACCAGCTTGTCACAAAATCCATATAGTCATACGGTGCATCCGTATCGGTGTAAAATAAATAGGATTTGTCGATCATCGCCGTGGTACTCTCATCCTCCGACAGCAGTCTCTCCCGCCTCATAGACGTAGGAGGCTACGCAGGTGGAACCACCACCTCCTCCTCAGCAATCTAACAAACCACCCTCTCCTTGAGATACTAGGAATAGCCGAACTCATGCGTCAGCAAATGCCTCATCTGTGCATTCACCCCGGTCATCCCCACATCCTGAATAGCTGTCCCCTAGGGATAAAAGGTCACCTGAAAATCTCCAAGTAGGCATAAATCAATACAAGATCAGAAGGTGCAAAAACTAAGACTGAAATGGAAAGAGTCATACCCGACCACTGGTCAGGTCATTCAAGACCTGACTCACCGCCTCTAGAGAGAGAGATCCCTTCGACTGCCGATTGGCCTTACGCTATCGATACAATTGGAAAGAGTCCACAACAGTGTCGTCCTTCAGAGCGATCAGCGGGGTATTGAACCCAATCACCTCATAGAACCACCTATGAATTCAGAAACAAAAAGAGACGCATAAAAAAAAATGCGAATGCATGAAAGGAAAATGCGAATGCATGAAAGGAAAATACGAACGCATGAAAAGAAATGCGCAAAATGAAGAATACCTCAAGAAGGTACGTGGCTCCCGTAAAGGTCTGTCGGCAGCATCGGCTGAATGCATCCAGAGAAGAATAAAGGGTCGCCAAAGTCAGACTCCCCCAATCATAGAAAGGGATGTTCGAAAGCATCCTCAAGTACGGCAAGAACCACGAATGGACAACATCGCCGCTCGATGCCACCATAAAAACTCCCAACACCAGTAAAATAAATAATCGGTCCATCTGCCTCACTTGAAGCCCGTCCTTCACATCAATCACCCTGCCCAACAGAACATCCTTCAGCAGGGACAGCCGGATAGAATCCCCAGAAACTATCCTCCCTACATCACCAAGTGCCGCAAGCACTGCCTCTGGTCTCACCCACAAAGAGAGATCCACCTCTATCAGCTCTCCATCACAATCCATCCCCAACAGCTACTGCACGTCTATGGTAGACACAGTCATCTCCCCGAAGCCGAAATGGAAGGTGTGGGTAGTATCCCACCACCTCTCTCCCAAAGCGCACATGATCGCTGTCGAACGAGGGGTCTCATCGGGCACAGAGGCCAACCTCCCAAAACCCGCTGATGATATCACCCAATGCACCATAGGTGGGAGATGCTCCCAGACATCCCTGAGCCCCGTCGTCCCGCGGGCGCGCATGTTCTTCAAAGAAATATCAGACTGGCAAAAAGGAAAAATCTCATCAGAAGTCAAGAAAGAAAAAAAAATCACCAAAAAGAAAGGAATACCAAAGGTCGGGTTACTTACATAACCGCCAGGATTCACTTTTGAAGAGAGATGACGAGACGGCTCCCGCAGTAAAGTTCGCTCATCCGCAACAGGCTCAAACGCAACAAAGGAGTTCTCACTCCCCAAAGCAAGAGGCGCCCTGGCCCTCCACTCCACATTCGTCCAGTCATCAACGATCAACCACTCCCTGTGGACTGCAGTGCTCACAAAAGTGGCCATTTCTTGAAGATCGGAATGCTAAAACGATTTGCAAAGGAATCGCAGAAAGAGAGAAAGCGAATAAGCTGTGAAAAAATGAAGGGATTCACCCCCTTTATATAGGATGCCAAACGCCATGCCGATCAGCACTCACTCCTTACCTTCCCGAGGTAGTCCAAAAGTCTGTTCCACTGTCGAATGGAACCCCTCATATCATGCCAACCGGCACCCCCCTTAAATTTCGTACAGAAATTTCCAAAAAATACTGAAAAATCCTCGAAAAATTCCAAAAAATCCCAGGAAGGATTCAGAACATTTTCACTAGGAAAATTTCGCATTCCCTCAAGCGAACCCCTCTTTCCCAGCGGAATCCTCAAAAACCAAGTGAATCTTCTCCCGGCAAAGCCTCGAAGGATCTCTAAGGATCGCCTGATCACTTCCCCAGCGGAGTTTTTACAGCACCAAAATTGGTTATTCCCCCCTGTAAAGCCTCCTAAAGAAACAAAATCTTCCCCAGCTATCAGCTCCCTAGCTCAGATCAAAATTGCAAAGCATTTTCTCCAGCAGAATCAAAATCCAATCTTTATCCACTCTTAGATCAGAGTTGACCTCGGTCTTGGATTGTCACCAGAGTTAGGTCAGAATTGACCTCGGTCCTCGGTCGTCACCACTCTTAGGTCAAAATTGACTTCGATCTTGGATCTTCACCTGAATTAGGTCAGAATTGACCTCGGTCCTCGGTCGTCACCACTCTTAGGTCAGAATTGACCTCAGTCTTGGATCGTCACCTGAGTTAGGTCAGAATTGACCTCGGTCCTCAGTCGTCACCACTCTTAGGTCAGAATTGACCTCGATCTTGGATCGTCATCTGAGTTAGGTAAAAAATGGCCTCGGTCCTCGATCGTCACCACTCTTAGGTCAAAATTGACCTTAGTCTTGGATCGTCACCTGACTTAGGTCAGAATTGACCTCGGTCCTCGGTCGTCACCACTCTTAGGTCATAATTGACCTCGGTCTTTGATTTTCATCCGAGTTAGGTCAGAAATGGCCTCGGTCCTCGATCGTCACCACTTTTAGGTCAAAATTGACCTCGATCTTGGATCGTCACCTGAGTTAGGTCAGAATTGACCTCGGTCCTCGGTCGTCACCACTCTTAGGTCAAAATTGAACTCGATATTGGATTATCACCTGAGTTAGGTCAAAAATGATCTCGGTCCTCGGTCGTCACCACTCTTAGGTCAGAATTGACCTTCGATCTTGGATCGTCATCTGAGTTAGGTCAAAATTGACCTCGGTCCTCGGTCATCACCACTCTTAGGTCAAAATTAACCTCGATTATTAGATCTTTACCCTAAGCCAGCAGAATTGGCTTTGACCCTCAAAATCGGTCACCCTCATCGCTTAAGCTCACAGAATTGGCTTTGACCCATAGAATTGGCCATCCCCAGCACACCCATCAGGTCCTCAGAATCGACCTCGGTAGTCTAAATCGGCCATACTCCCTCAAAAGCATCATGTGGTGTCTTTTTAACGGTTCTCATTTCTTCCAAACTCACCCGTCGAGGGGCTCTGTAGACACCCCATTCTGTTATCCCCAAACTCTCCTAAGGTCCCTAGCACCTCCCTTCATCACTACAAACCCAAGTCATGTCCCGAGTACTGTCCTAGAAGCCATCGGGCACTCCCAGGCTCCATTTGACCAAAAAGTCAAACTCTTTAGCTCAATCGAGACTGTATGAATTATCGAAGGGCACTGAATTCCCTTTCCAACGGTCCATCTCGTGCACGATTCTGACTTACCATGCGAACGAATGATCCGTTTGTGTTCAAAAATTGATCCAGAGGCCACCGACTGCTCCCGAGCTCTGTTTGACCTAAGTCAACTCTTCAACTTGACTGAGACTGAATGAATCTTCTAAGGGAACTGAAACCCCTTTCTAATGGTCTACTTTGTGCGCGATTCTGACTTACCATACGGACAAACGATCCGTTTGACTCCAAGAGGTCACCGAATGCTTCCAGGGCTCGGTTGACCAAAGTCAACTCTCAAAAATGGGTCAAACTCTTTGGAATGTCAAAGTATATCTCTTAACCTTTCCAATGGTCTCCCCCGTGTGCGATTCGAACTTACGACGTGGATGAACGATTCGTTTGCGTCCGAATGATTCCCCATCTAATGGATCGATAATTGCTTTCGAGCCATATTTGACCCAAAGTCAACTCCCAAACCCGGGAGTGGTCCAAGGACTTTAAAAGGTCTCTGAATTACCTTTCCAATGGTCTGCCCCGTGCACAGTTCTGACCAACGATTTGCCCTCGACAGCCAATTTTCTGAAAAGGACTGAAACACACTACCAAACGGCAGGTTCGAGACCCTGCCTATCGGCAGGTGCCAATAGGCAGGATCAGGTCTATGCTGATCGACAGTGACCTGGGCCTATAAAAGGAGGCCTTCACCTCATTTGCAAGGGGAGCCCAGATCTGATAAAAATCGCTCTCAGCGAATCCCAAAAACCTCTCTCGAAGACAGCGCGATTTCATCATCCAAATTCCTTTCTAACTTCCACTTTTCATCATACTTTTCATCAAACTTGGTGAATTATCCACCCTCCATCATCATCCAAGTGCAAGGGCTGCTCTCCAACATTCAAAATCAAGCTCAAGAAGGTCCAATTTTCTCAACTTTCTCTTTAAATTCTCTTAAACTCGCAATAACTTATTTTATTACTTAGCACTTTTATTATCTCATCTCACACATCCTAATATACTTTTTATTTAGTATTATTGCACATCTCCTATTTTCGTATAAATAAAACCTAAAAAACAAGAAAAAGAGGGTTTGCTCTTAAATTTCAAATAAGGATTCTCATATTTTCTCACACTTTTCTCATAACTAAAACACTTTTTCTACACACACACACACACTCACAAATAAGAGATCCCCCATTTGGATTTATGG